>OU452183.1:662500-1260895 GCA_911728515.1 Peribatodes rhomboidaria
TCTTGCCTGTTCTACTGAGTAGTGGCTCTTTTTTTGTTTCGTCTACGGTTGAGTAACAAGGCAGTTGAGTCTATTATAAAATGTTGACGTTCATAATTGTATCTGCGATACTGAATCGAAGATTTGAAATGAAAGATGAAAACATTTTGTCTTTGGCTTAAAAATAAATAGGTCCTCTACACCGAGATTTCTAACACAATTTCCTTCCTCTCATTACAACCAACCCTAAATCTTATATTTTTTTCTTCAACGTTTTTCCTCACAACTGTACCCGAACAGGCGATATTAGAAAGCGCTGGCGCCGATGGTAATTATGCCGAACAACACTCTTATATATTCTGTGGCCGCAGCAGCGACAAGAAAGCTACGTGCGCCGGCGCCGGCACCAACAACACTTGCCTAGACACCAACTAAAGACGACCGTTGTTGGATGTTGGACTGCGTAACCACTGGAGATTTGATTGGTTCCTTGATCCTTCTTCCTCGCTATGGAGTTATCTTATTGGTGGACGTTCATGCATCTTCCTAGCAATAAAGTGGTTCTATTAATGTTTTTTTTTTTTTGTGATCATGCATGTGTGTACTCGTACCTAAATTAAACGTCGTCAGGTAACTCTTTCACCCTCGCTCAACGTCATCTAGGCTATGTTAGTAGCCTTCAGGGCTGGCCTAAAAAACTTTTACACCGTAGTTCAAAATCAAATTCTTATTTCCGACAACAAACCCATTGCACAATATTTATCAATAGAACAACCTGACACCAGAGCTAGCTGCTCAATCTAAACGAACTTATTTTTTACCCTCATCTTACCTCTAAGATCTTCGCGATATGTTACGGAGATGCTTATTGACGTTCTAAATTCAAATTAAAAAAGTTTGTAAGTTTTTATTCAGTTTTTATTCAGGGGAGGATCTCCTGTACTTCTAGTCTGATTTGATTCTCTTTCACCATAGACAGACTAATAATTAAATAAAATTATTCTAAGCTTTCCCATAAAGAAAGGTACACAATGACTGAGTATCAAAGGTACAGATCGGAGATGTGATGGACAAAAGGAGGATAATCAGTGCCCGACAGAGGGCACCGGGATCTCCATAGAAACATAGCGATTATGATACCCCAACATGTTGCCAGAGGCAACCTTTCATGGACGCTCTCTCCTCCCTTTCAACCTACGAGTAGCTTCTGTTCTCCTGGTATATTTTAGAAATTATGTAGAATTATTCTGAATGATGTGATAAACAGTCAGAGTAACGTGATACCAATCAAAGTAGGTATGTATTGAAATACCAACCGAAGGATAGGATAGGAGATAAAAACAGTCGCTTTTGCTGTTTGGCAAGGAATCAACCCCTACCAAGGAGCAAATTACACTGCATCGGACACCGCTCCGGTGTGCGAAGATGCGGATTTTAACTTTGACTGCAAAATCTCGATTTGTGTACAAAAACCGCAGGGTGTAACACACCGACACCGCGTCTTCGTGCGGAGAAGCGCCATGCGAATTTCGGGAATCACAGCGGGATGCGACGGCAGTGTGATATCCGACTAACGCTACCGAATTATCGTTGGAAGTATGCAGTTTATTACCCAAATACTTGATAGTTATTTTTGATGCTCGATCTTTGTGACTTAAGATCGTAAAGAAAGCATCTTTAAAGCCTAGTCCTCGTATTTATTAAATTATAAACATGAGAAGAGGCGTTGTTTAGACGGGCGGAGCGCAAACACGCGTGTCCGTCCGTCTGTCTGTCATGCCGGTATGAACTGACATTTCGCCTCCATCATGTCGTGCCAGACAACTCGTGCTGTACGGATCGCAAGAAAACTTCTAACCTGTGCTTATAGGCTTATACATAATTTAACACCCTAAAGTTGGCACAGAAATTTATAGTTTATTCATGCTGTCGTAGAAACCCTGACAGCCCGGAAAAGCGGATGGTAGTTGGGCAGATCGACGGGAAAACACCATTCGGTCGCTTGTCCGTTGCTACTCGTTGGTCCGATAGACATAATAAGCGCTTACGGACCTGCCAAAACCGCAAGCTATTGAGACCGCCGAAGACAGAAACACCTGGAAAGCAGAGACTCGACCTTCAACACTAATTCAAACTTCCGACTTCAGCAATGAATGCTGAAGTCGCAAGTTTGAATTAGTGCTACTCATTCTTCTTGCTCTTCTTCTATTGTCTCTTTCAAATCATATTAATATTAATCAGAAATCAGAATTTACCTATTGATGACTCCAATAATTACAGGTCACAGTTCAATAAATGTCAAACATTAGAAGAGTTGGGTTTATAAATGTCAAAACGGTAATTACATAATGACAAATAAAAAAAAACCTACTTTACCACTTTTTACTGCGGAGAATTTCATTTATCGGATTATCAGATTTTAAGGCCTGTAGGGGAAATTGCGAAACGAAGCTCAGTTAAAATATTTCCAATAAATTGGATTGGATTTCAAACGCTTTAAATTCTACTTTCAACAGAGTGTGCGGTGAATCTATGATTTTCAAAATAGGTAGGTATACTTTCTCAGGTGGGCGTGCGTACAATATTTCTCTCGTATTTCACCAACTTATTTGCGATCCGTACAAGTTGTTTGTTCAAATGAAAGTTGGCTATATTCTGACATTTAGGAAAATAATTATTTGTTTCCGTACCGCCGATACCATTAAATAAATATAGCCCCCCAGCGGCGTGGTGACCTTTACCGGTGCCTTATCTTTACCTTTGTGTATAGTGAGTTATATGAATTGGCAAATGTATCAGTTAATGTGTTCTAAATAGTAATAATGTATTTCTTAGATGAAATTGTTATGTAGAAAAATATCATTGACATTTATCTAAATGTGTGGAACAGCTGATTTTTCGCAATTTCAGGGTTGGTTCCTTAATAACGGTTATTCAGAATGATTAATACCTACAATTTACACCTATTTTCAGTTTGTACCCTTAATCTTAATACCCTTAATAATATTATACAGGGTTATCCCTGTATAATAATTGTTTAAAGACTTTTGTTACTCTAAAGAGGTTTTTACTTAATTTTCTGTAATTCTTTGCCTATGGGCTTGACCACAGCTCATCTGGTACTATTGTAGGTACGTCGTCGTCACAAATAAAATTATAATAAAGATAGAACATGAAACTTCGAGTGCTCAATAAGCGTTGAGTGGGCAGCCTGCGAAAGAAAGCTGATTTCAAGTCTTTAGGTAAAGTAGTAGGTACCTACCTACATAGTCTTTTTTTATAGTTTGATAGGCTTGCGCTTGGCCACCCTCAAGCTTGATTATAAGCAGTGATGCGGCCTAGGATGTAGTACGCTTGCCTAGAAGAAACCGATTCACTCGAGACTTGAAGACACCCAGATTATAAGGGACAGAGAACACACTCAGGCAGAGTATTCCACACTAGCAGTCCGCACAACGAAATTGGAACCAAAACGTTTCGTTCAAGTCAAATGTACCTATTATCTTATATACCTATGTATAAGCTGGGGCGTTCTTTATAACACGCCCAAATGTGTGGCAGAAAAGAGACATCCCGACAACTACGGTTCCTGTGGGACCGCGGGTGAAACCGCGGGGCGCAGCTAGTCACCATCAACAGCCTTTTACATCTCACTGTAGGGACATCGAACTATCCTACGTCGAGGGTGATTGAGTCGCTATCTACCACGCTGGCTCAGTGTAGGTGGATGTCACATGTCCTTAGAATTATTCTTGTGAGACATGTCGGTTACCTCTCGATGTTTTCCTTCATCGTAAGCTAGTAGTCCTTGAACTATCAGACTAGTAGCCCTTTGAGCTAGAGATCTCGCGACCGGCGTCTGTCCTCCCCTACAAGTCACATTCCTCAACCGATTCTCTTGAAATTTTGTGAGTAGGTTCAATAATTATATACTTACTTAGATTTTTTTGTGGAACATTTTTTAATTTTATTTCCAATTTTTTTTTTTCATAAGTATGTCTAAGAAATGCAACCTTTAGCCGGAGACAAAGATCCAACAGAGTTCGGACATACAAAAGTATTTTGTCGAAGTTGAAGCATAAAACTCTTCGCGCGCTAGCGCTCGCTCGGTCGATCAATATAAAATGCTACTGTCCTACGATCGGCGCAAGCAATGCTACTAGGCAGCCGCTTTACGATCCGCTACCGGTCGCGGTCCCGCCGCCATCTGCTGCGCTTGACACGTTACTCTCTACGAATAGATGATGTCGCAGGTCGGCTGATCATAACCTGCAGTTCGGTAATTGACTAGGTTGTTCAGGCAAATAATAATAAATGAACAAGTAACATTATTAAAAGAAAAACCAGAAACTCGGCTGCAAAATGTTGTAGGTACCTTAGGTCACTTCCACTATCAAGACGATTCAAATGACACGCATTCACATGTCGGAATACATCAAGCTGTTAAGGCTGTAGGACGTGCCAAAGAAATCTCATACGCACATACAACAAAAATTTCCAAAAACTGACGTGTAGGTTAACTGAGTTGTAGGTTGTTCAAACTTAAATTAAGATAATTGTATACTTACCATTAACAAGCACACCGATACTACTAGTTACATCGATATTACTAGTTACCAGTAGATAGGTACCTGCTTTTTATAAACGCGAAAAAAAGAACAGACCTTGATTTATTTGGCAAAGGTTTGTTCCTATCTGATCTGATGATAATATAATGTAAAAAAAAGACGAACTGTAACAGTAGTTACAAACAATTCACGCCTTATTTTACCTCATAAACCAAGGATGTAAATCCATCCATCCGTACTTCCATACTAATATCATAAAATCGAAAGTAACTTTGTCTGTCGGTCTGTTTGTATGCTTTTCACGGCTAAACGGATCTTGAAATTAGTTACAGTAGGTACTTACCTATTTTACGAGGAAGGTTTTTGGATCCCATTTTCTGAATAAACGTGAATAAAGTCGCGAGTAACGGCTAGTTATTCATACTTTCTCTAATTGTCCTGAAAGACACTCATCTACGGGCTTATAAAGTCTCTCTAGACCTACCCTATAATTCCTAATTCCCTCCTAAGCGTACAACATCGCCATAGTCGTTCGCGTGGCAACAGCGCGCGCGCAGATCTGGGTCAGAGCGATGACCCGCGCCGAGAGAGGCCGAGAGAGGCCGAGCGCGGCCGACCGCCGCCGCACAGTGGCCGCGCGCGCGGTGGGACGAGTTGCTGCTGAACCTTGATGAACTTACTGCAACAAACAAGACATGGCTTGTCTAAAAGAAACATTGAGCTATTGAATATTTAGTAGTTGAGTACTTACATAGTACTTAGTAGATAATAGAAAAAACCACACTGCAAAGGTTCTTTGGCAAATGATTTTTGGATACTTGATTTTTAAGCTCCGCGGTAGTAAGTAGTAGGTACGCCTCGAATAGGTACATTATCAACTTATCAACCGCACTTCGCTCATATTCGTACTTAAACATTATATATTTGCATGAACTACTTGCCTGCAAAATATTTTGAAGATCTAAATCAACGTCACAATTGAACAAACAAATCCCAAAATGTCCCAGCAGGCTAGTATACTTACTCTGAGACCTCGCCATATCATTTTGGGATAGAAAGTAGACTATTTGTTTATTTACAGTAAAAGCTACTTCCATACCAAATTTCATCAATTTCTGTTTAGCTATTTTTGCGTTATCGAGTAACAAACTTCTAACTAAATATAATATTACAACCTTTCACATTCAGTAAGTAAATAACTTTTAAAAGATGTCTGAAAATGGGGTATGCACTACACATTAGCCTCCTTATTACTACTGAATGTTGTAGGTATAGCCTTGGAATAGTTATACAGTGTTTTGTTTTTTTCTTACAAGTTAAAAATTTAAAAGAAAGAAAAAGACAATGTACTTCTCTAACTATTCCGAGGCTACACAACTTATGAGTAAGAAGGCACATATCGCCAAACTGAATCAACAAGCACTTCTCATTCTGTTCTATATGTATATCTTCTGTGGCCGGACCTACGCGAATGCATTTTTTTTAGTTTTATCAAATTTATTACCCTATGGTGGTCATTTACTTATTTAACACGACAGAAGTAGGTAATGCTATTTTAAAATTTTATTTATTGTTCGGGTCATGTCGAAAGAAACATTTTGCTAGCGGTAGCATTAAACTCACTAATAATGCTGCAGATAAATAAAAATAATTGTCTATTCTTTCCGAGCAAATTGGAATTAGGGCACGAAATGTTTTATCTCTTATTTCTTTTATTCGATTGAAAACACGAAACTCTCGGAATAGTTATACAGTGTGTTACTGGGGGCTGTTTTGATGGTGGTCGTTGGGAGCAAGTCGTCTTTTTTTTTTATTCTTACATAATAGGCTTGCGTTTGGCCGCCAACATGCCTGATGATAAGCAGTGATGCGGCCTACGATGGAGCACGCTTGCCTAAAAGAAACCGATTCACTCGAGACTTGAAGACACCCAGATTATAAGTGTCAGGGAACACACAGTCTGGCAGAGTATTCCACACTCTAGCGGTCCGTATGAGAAATGAGGAACCAAAGCGTTTCGTGCGTGTTGTAGGTATGTCAATCATAAAACGATTTTTAGATCGTGTTAAAAGTTTAAAATAACAAAACACTGTTTGATTTCCGGAGATATTACAACCTTTATTACTAAGGGGGCTAATGGACTATATTGAAACCAAAGTTATCATTAATTAGGTACTTTGAAGATTTTTTTTCTTGGAGTACTTTTGGAATAAAGCAGTCAGAAGCTAGGTAGAGGCATTGCTACTCATAAATAAATAGCGTTTCCCACTCTTAACTCCCCACAAGGGTATATCCCTGTGTCGGGGATGGCACGGTAAACACACAACAACATGGACAACCAGCGCCCAGGCCCAGAATAGATGTTTAAATTCAGCATTTAAACATCTGCCCGGCCGGGAACCGAACCTAGGACCTCCATCTAATAAAGTACTCGAACTCCGACTAGGCTAGGAGTGTCATTGGTATATTTTCCATTTGACCCGCCCCGATTTCTGTTGATCTGATCGCTACCAAACTTTATACGATCACGCGCTAAACCAATCTGATAATTGCCTGAAAATTTCATAAAAATCGCTTTCAGCCGTTTTGGAATGCATAGAGATCATACTCACATCGATGTTTATAATAATAATAAATTCTTTATTTGCCAAAAGGTTACAAGCATCTTTCTTGTGACCCCTGCACTAGGAGAATCCTTTAACGCAGGGGCCACGTCTGGTACGAGTTACAAACTGTTGAGATACCGTTATAGATAAGATACAGAGATTACACTTTTCTACTCTTTCTACTTTGCTCTATCGAATGTAAGTAAGGCCGAATATACGCCGAGTAGCTAGTTCTGGAGTTTTAAGGCCACCTGAAGGCCTAAAGCCTAAGACCTAGGGGTAATAAAACTGGGGCGTACAATTAGACACGTCACTTACTCCACGGTAGCGTTCACGCTCACATTGTGAATGCCACGCGCAGTCACCCCTAGTTCATCATCGGTGATCGGTTACGAACACAAAGTTACGATTACGAACGCTAATTGTTCCACAGAGCGAAATCCATGGTATGTAATTTTGATAATGATTCTTATTATTAAATTCTTTCTCTCACACATTATCTCTTACCTAACACTTGGTAGTGTGGTAGACTGGCAGTGTGTTCGATGACGTCACTCATGTGTTGGTTGTATAACGCCGCTAGGTCGTTAGGCAGCCAGCAGGTGGCGATGTAACGGTGGCCCTTCGGCGCGACATAAAAGGACCATTACTGTGCTACACTCTGTCATTAGGGGTCGCCATGAGGTGCGGAGAAATTAGGACTTTTTTAACTCTATTTGTACTACTTCTAAGCAAAAGACTTTCCTGATTTATTCTAGCTCTTTCTGACTGTGCTAGCCACCATTGTGAGCTTCTTTTTTTCTCTTCAGTTCTATCACTCGTCATCCCTCGTCATTTCTGAATTGTCCTTTTGATTCACGTCGTCTTTCACGCAGTTCATTTTTACTTTTTTCAGTCGTCCTGTAGTGCCTCTGCCGCTATCATTCAGACTCGTGCTTATCGTTCTTCCGGGCCCACGATTCCATGAAACGATTGTTTACAAAATGTTAATGAATTGCCTGAAATTTACACTATTTGTATGGCAGCAGTGTCAAAAGTAGACGGTTTAATCCCAACGACCACCACCAAAACGGCCACCAGTGATGGTCGCTAAAACAATATTTTAATTTTGTCCCAACCGTCACCAGTGGGGTTCGTTGGGATATCAATTATTGTTTGTGTCAACGACCACCATCAAACTTTCACCACTGGTGAAGACTACAGTCAAACCGATAAAACCTGAAATCCCAAATTTTGATATTTTTTTACACTGTAACGGCTTAATATAAGTATTTATATAATTAGAATTAACAATTTAAAAACAATTGTTTAGTAAAATCGAGACAACTTGTCAATGTGGTCCTTCTTTCGTCACTTAATAATGCCTGTAAGCTCATAGGTACCTTATAGGTACATCACTACATAGTATAAAACAAAGTCGCTTTCTCTGTTCCTATTTCCCTTTGTATGCTTAAATCTTTAAAACTCCGCAAAGGATTTTGATGCGGTTTTTTTAAATAGATAGAGTGATTCAAGAGGAAGGTTTATATGTATAATAACATCCATTAAATAGTGGAGAAATATTGTTATTTTTGAGGTTTCTAATGTTATGTCGTTAATTAACATTTTTTTTTTCCGCTTACATTGCAAACGCAGGACGCGAAAGTTTGTAAGAATGGATGGATGGATAGATGTTTGTTACTCTTTCACGCGCTGAATAGATCTGGCACAGAGATAGATATCTAGG
This sequence comes from Peribatodes rhomboidaria, assembly GCA_911728515.1. Classification (NCBI taxonomy): domain Eukaryota; kingdom Metazoa; phylum Arthropoda; class Insecta; order Lepidoptera; family Geometridae; genus Peribatodes; species Peribatodes rhomboidaria. The sequence continues at coordinate 671,380 of OU452183.1, forward strand.
ATATATCTAGAATAGCACATAGGATACTTTTTAACCGCAGGTGAAACCGCGGGGCGCAGCTAGTAGTAGATAAAGGATAACCTAAGTATAATATTTTACAAACAATTGCCACCTTACCGCGTCACCACGCTCGCCACGGTCAGCGATTAGTCTGCGCTAGTCCGATTTCAATTCATCAAATATTTACTGCACGCGGCTGCCCGCGCGTGATTGATGGTCTCCCTAATAACACCCAAATCATGGCTGCCTGCGCTCCGGAGTTTCATAATTGTTATTGCATTAGCTATAATTTATTTGCCGTGATTGTGAAGCCTTTACCATTGGCTTTAGAGGTTTAGGTATTTTATTAGCATGACCAGCTTCAGGTCTACTCAACCAAAGCTGACGTGTTTTATGGGCTACGAGAATTAGGAGGTTCAATTGTTTGGATGAGGATTCTAAAGCTGCCCTTAGATTTCGATTGTTCCTACTATGGCTTATGAATAGTTGAATTAAGAATAGTTATTATTTATGGACTATTTTGTAATCCCTTTAATAACCAACTTCAAAAGAAGAGATTATCAGTTCGGTTGTATTTTTTATTGGTTGTTACGTCAGACTCAGTTATTTGCACAGACCTAAAATTTTTGATTATTTATGAGCGAAATTAATGACAACGGACTAGGCATGCGTCTGACCACTGACTCGCCTGGTGGGAAGCGTCGACGTGATCGAAGGTGTTCACGCTTGCCTAGGAGATACCTATTCACGTTACTCTTAAACACCCCGGATTCTATTTTGGTGGAAAGACACGCAGGCAACGAGCAAAGTAATATAAGCCTGCTGTACACCTTGAGTTTTTACGAAAGAAGCAAAGACATTTATCCATTAACTGTGTTTATCTATAAGCTGCGTCTTGCGATTTTATCCTCAATATTTATGAAACGTAATTTTTTTACAAGTTCCAAAAATGTTTTTCAAAATATCCCGAATTCAAGCAAGCTATAAATCCCTATCGAGGTCGCGAGAAATGATACATTTGTCGGCCTTAGAATAACTAACGTGCCTACAACTACATGCACTAGCGGATCCAGGGGGAGGGATTATGGGGCTCAAGCCCCTAGCCAAAGTTTTTGATTCCATACTTTACAACCGTCTACAATATCTGCTTTTATGCAAACAAGCAAAAGGGCTGCCTATGATAAGCGATCTCCGTCGCCTCCGTCGGATATCTGTAATGCCAGGGGCAACACAGTTACGTTGCCTACCCTTATAGACTCTTTTGACAGTCCTTTTGAAGAACTCTAAATTGTAGTTCCTTAGAAATAGCGCAGGAGGGTATTCATTCCACAGATATTTACCTACCTTGATAAATCTTACTCTCGTATAGACGAGCATAGGCCAAGCCTCATCCTCCCAACCATGGGCGTACCCAGCTTCTGGCGTAGGAGGGGGCAAGTCAGATTTTTAAGGCCTTTTCTTAAATGTTTTCGCAAAATTTCATCACCAGAATCAATTTTCAGTTTCAACAAATCTCGAAAAACGCCTTAATTTGAACCTACGTTTGATTTAGCTCCTTCAAAACAATAACATCTCAAATAAAATAAATGCTAGTCGCTCGCAAGTCCTCATCGAAGATACAATACAATACCGAATACAGCCGAGCGTTCGAACGCTCGGCTGTATTCGGTAATGTAGGTAGGTCCGCAATCGTCGCGCGCGGTTTTTTGGCAATTGCATCGTGCATTTTGTCAGTGTCTACTGCGCGGTTTATTTAAAAGTTAGAGCATAACCCGTTTACACTTTAATTAGTAATTAGGCGAGTTCATACATGTTCTGCGACATTTTCAAGGGGGGGCAGCTGCCCTCCCCTGCCCCCCCTGGGTACGCCCATGCTCCCAACCAAAATCTTACCTACCTTTATAAAACTCACCCCCGGCCCGCCAAACCAAAATCCTGGATCCGTCACTGACTACATACTATCTCATGTGTATATCTTTTCCATCTAATTTCTCTTTGATCCAGAAATTAGCTTGTCATCACTTTTGTAACAGCCAGTTATTTATGAGTTTAAAAGACGTTTTTGAGAGATTTATCTTTCTTCTATTAAGATTTACGGTTCAAAACGACATGTTTTAAATCGTGATTATTTAGAGTTAGGCGGTAGAGCAGTTTTTCTAAGTAGCTTGGACCTGCTGTTTGGCTTGGATTCAGTTTCTTGATTTTTTCTTACAAATTACGAGGAGTAAATGCCCCAATTTTTGTAGTTTTAAGACAATTTTAGACTTTTATTGGGGTCATTTATTTATTAAACATCCCATATACATATTTTTTTGTCATCACCTTTTTTATTCAACCTCCTCTGGGGAGGAACTTTGAATTTTTAATAATTATTTTTTAATACTTACCTACTTGTTAGGGAACTTTTTGCTACATTTCAGCAGGTTCTTGCTAGAATTGTGTGATGTATAAATGTAAATCTGTTTAGTTGTCATAATACATTATTGTGAAAGACCATAGTAAATAAATAATCTTATTTCAGACTTGTTTCGTTTTTGTAATAAAAAATCTCTAATCATTTAAGAAGGCTCATTGAAGGAAAATTCATATCACATGTGAAAACTGCGCTAACTAAATAAGGATACCTATTATAAAGTTAATAATTAATTAGAAGCTCCAAACATCTTTGTATGGAGCCTTTCACTTCCGCCAAGTAGCCACTAGTAGGTACATAGATTTATGAATGACGTTATCTAGTTCGATGCCTTGGGGATGATTTGGAGGAAAAATGCCCCTCAGTTTCTTGCCTATTCTTCTAAGTAGTGGCTTTTTTACAATGCCACTCTTTTACATTTTTTTCTGAGTAGTGGCTTTTATTTGTAACTTTAAAGTTCAAAAAAGTTTATCTGCGATATCTGTCGATACATCCTTTGTCGATACCCGATTGAATGAAGACATTTTGACTTTGACTATCCTGACTAATATTATGAATGAAAGTGAGTTTGTTTGTTTGTAACGCTTTCACGTCTCAACTACTCAGCCGATCGTCTTGAAATTTAGCATACATATTGTCTGGAGTACAGAAAAGGACATAGGGTACTTTTTATCCCGAAAATAATAACGGTTTCTGTGGGACCGCGGGTGAAACCGAGGGGCGCAGCTAGTTTATTATAATGTAGAATGTATCTTTCTCTGTTTGTTGGTAATTTCAAAAACAATCACATCGACTTGTGACGTATATTTAGTATTGAAATAAGTCATAGGCCCAGTTAAACAAAAGAAGTTAATCGTCCATTCAATCACCAACCAGCGAATACGGAACCTTAAACACATCACGAAAACATCGTAAACAACAGACTAAAAAAGTCGACTCACGTAACTCGAACTACCATAAACTGTTACTTTGTACTTCACTTGTCTCCGCTCGATATTAAACCTTTTCTGTTGTTGTTAAGGTTGAAAACAGCAGCGTTTGTGATTAATTTAATATGGCTGCAGTGCCCATCTAACTTTAGAAACGTAATCGTCTGTTAACCAGCGCAATCCGGTTAGAGTGACACTCGACAACAGGCCGGGTTCAATGTTTGTTTGCTAACTAAACGAGCCCAGACTTTTTCTTGCTTTTTAAATCCTACGAGGATTTAAAAAGCCTGAAGGAGGCTGTTTTTAAAGCTGATAATAAGAACTGTGAGATCTAAGTTTATTTTCAAAATAAATAATAACGTAGTATGCGATAGACTAGCTGCGGCCCGTGGTTTTACCCGCGGTCCCACAGGAACGTTAACTATTTCAGGATGAAAGGTACCCTATATCCTTTTCTGTACCCTGACAACATGTCAAAATTTCTAGATTATTGGTTGAGTAGTTAAGGCGTGAAAGCATAAGAAACAAACTCGCTTGCCATACATAACATAACACTGAGAGCTGAGGCTGGCAGAGGTGTGCAACACTCATACTTCTCCGGAGGATATTCAGTCCCAAATGTGACTGGAAGTGAGCCTGATGCCGTACACCGGGCTCCAGTCAACGAACAATACTCACTTAACAAACAACTCAATAGTTAGGATATCATTTTAAGCCATACTTTCGAAGGTGAAACACCCTAATTGGATATTTTTACTCTCTAATATTTAATGACGTGCCATTTTGTCTGATCTGACGTCTAGCTTGCGTAAATAGTAAAATATCGAAAATAACAATTTTCTCACGATCTCACTTTAATCTTAACATAATATTTTGCTTGCTATGATTATTCAAAACATACACGTACCTAGTTATGCATCCCCCTGCCCCTACTTGCTTAGACTAAGAGTCGGGAATGCCTTCGTCAGCGTCTAGACGCGGCCGCACCGGTGCGAGCCTTATCAGCGCCGAGTCGGCATTCTCGCAGCCGGACCACCGGCCTAGTTGTAAGTCTGCCTTTGGGCTCTAGTTTTAAGTTTTGATCATTATATTCCTTGCCTCAGAATCGGCAACACTACTCTACTAGTTTTATTTTAGTTTTTAAAAAACATATTAAGTGCTCCCGAAATTTAACTGGCGCAGCCGGTAGGATAACTGGCTAAACTAGTGCGGTTATATACGCTTGAAGACGAGCTTCCGCGTTAGTACGGCAAAGTGCGGTTTGCCTATATAGGTAAAGTGCCGAACAGTTATCCCACGAACCAAATAAATAAGTTGAAGAGAACGGGACACCGGTATGGAAGCGGTCGGCTGGTGAGTACAACTTTTCGCCATCCTTGCCAATTCCCTACCCTCCAAGAAAATTGTTATTATCGAAATAAGTCTTCTTTTGATATAACGTGACCTAGGTGACTAGATATATAACTCTATTTAGTGTGCCTCTTACTTTAAGTTTTTACTTTAAAATTAAAAATTTTAATCTCTAAATCGATTAAATTTTTAAGTGAATTAGTGTAATTAACAAAGAAATATACAATTCTATTTCTTATACTCTAAAAATAAGTAAAAAATTTAAATTTTAATTTCAAAATCAATTAAATTTTTAAATATTAAATAAGTGTTAATTTAGGTTAGTTAATAACGTACGTATTTTAATTTTAATAAGCCTATTGTAATTGTCTCGTGTTTTTTCATACCTGTGTACTACATATCTATACAATGGAACAAATAACTGCAATCCCCCGCGAAATTTTAAACCTTATCCCTATTTTTGGTGGGGATAAGAAACATTTAAATTTATATATCAGAAAAAGCGAGTATGTAATAAACAGGTACAGAGGAGACGCTGCACAAAATCTATATGTATTCCAATCAGTAACTAGCCGATTAAATGATAAGGCAGCGGCTCTACTTTCGGAAAGGGAGGACATAGAGTCGTGGAGCCAATTAAAAGAACTTCTAAAACAACACTTCGGAGACCCACGTAGTGAACAATGTATTGCAATAGAACTAGAATCAATAAAAATCAAATCCAACGAAAGTTATCTAGAATTCTGCAACCGTATCCAGAGCGTCCGTTCATTACTGATGTCTAAAGTAAACATGTTAAGCGACGTAGAACTCAAACGGGCTAAAGCAATTATATACAATAATACATCACTCAACGTTTTTCTGTATAATTTACCAGAGGACATGGTAAGAATAGTCAGACTTAAATCACCCGCGACCCTAGAAGACGCCCTTAGCGTAGTTTTAGAAGAGGTAAACTTTTCCGATCAATATAATATGCGTAGGCGAATTTACGACGCCCGTAATAGTAACCATAGCCATAATGCCACATTTAAACAAACCACGCAACAAACCCCTCCTCAAGGATTTAAATTTGGGATTAACCCAAACCAGCCCTCATTTAAACCAACATCATTAATACCAAACGCCACACCAAAAATTTTTGGAAATCAACAGACATTAACTAGGCCGCAGGCCCCAATACAACCACTAGGTTACCGCCCTCAATTCGGTTACCGCCCTCAACTCGGTTACCAACCTCAACTCGGTTACCGCCCACAGTTTGGCACTGGACAGCAGCCAACGGGCTACAGGCCCAATTTTACCCAACAACCCCTTCAAGGGATGACACAACAGCAGCCGATGGGCTACAGACCCAATTTACCCCAAATCAACCCTCCGCATCTACAAGCGTCCGATGCGACAATGAGGACAGCACTGAAACCGCGAGAAGGATTCAAGGTGAACGAGATCTACGACACGACAGGCTACGAAGACCTCTACGGCTACAACCCCGACATGTACGAGGTAGCTGAAGACGCGTACGAAACTGAAGCTGAAGCATATACAGACATGCCACAAATGGAAACCCTTCAGGAATCCCTGGAAAATTTTCATACACCGGCCTCTACGGAACAGAGACCATAGAACTGAATTGCGACCCCACCTTGAAACTACCCCATATTTATATACCTGAAATAGACGCAAAACTGATGATAGACACCGGGAGTACGCGCTCGTTCATAAGCCCCCGAAAAGCTTACGAGTTTTTCTATTACCACCTCCGGCATGAACCCTTCCAAGTAGTTAGCACGCACGCATCAAGCAACCACAGCGAGGTCATAGAAATTCCGCTTTTACCGACTTTCCAAAGCAACGAGTACCATAAATTTTACGTCTATGACGTCGACCAACGCTATGACGGATTAATAGGAAACGACCTATTAGAACAATTGCATGCAGTAATAGATTTGAAAAATTCGGTTCTGAAAACAAATACTACCATTATTCCAATTATAAATAAAAATTTAAATTACGAAGTGAAAATTCAAGCCCGAACTGAAAAACGCGTGAAACTACCCATAGACCAATATTCAGGCAACGCAATACTTGACTACAGAAAATTCGGCCCTGGCGTACGTATGCCCAGCGCCTTAGTAAACTGCGTTAACGGATACGCTACCACAGTTATCCAAAACACCAAAAACGAACCAGTGATAATAACAGTGAAGCAACCCTTAAAAGTGGTTAATTACCACCCGGAAGCGAAGTATAATATTAACCTTACTACAAACAATCGCGGAATAGAAATAGAGAAAATATTAGAAGAAAACCTAAAGAAAATTAGACTAGACCACATGAATAAAGAAGAAAAAGAGAAAATCTTCAAACTCTGCAAAGAATACAAAAACATCTTCCATTGCGAACAACTACCGCTGACCTTTACAAACCAAGTTAAACATAATATACGGACTAAGAATGAAGACCCAATCTATGTAAGACCATATAGACTAGCCCCGACACAAGCCCAAGAAATAAACCGTCAAGTAACAAAAATGTTACAAGATAACGTAATTCAGGAATCTCATTCCCCTTGGAATGCCCCAGTCCACTTAGTACCCAAGAAATTAGATGCGTCAGGAGAAAGAAAATACAGAATGGTCGTTGATTACAGACGCCTTAACGAGATAACGATAGACGATAAATACCCCCTACCAAATATAAACGACTTACTTGACAAACTAGGAAAAAGTGCTTACTTCACAACAATAGATTTAGCAAGTGGCTATCACCAGATAGAAGTTGAAGAAGAAGACAGACAAAAGACTGCTTTCAGTACTCAAAACGGACATTTCGAATTTCTAAGAATGCCATTTGGCTTGAAAACAGCCCCCGCTACTTTCCAGCGAACTATGGACCATGTTCTTCGTGGACTGCAAGGGCTACATTGCATGGTGTACTTGGATGACGTCATCATCTTCTCATCCAGTCTAGAAGAACATATCCAAAAACTACGTCTAGTTTTTGACCGACTCAGACAGACCAACCTGAAAATACAGTTAGATAAATCAGAATTCTTACGAAAAGAAGTGCTATATCTTGGACACACAATTACAAGAGACGGACTAAAACCTAATAACGACAAGATAGAAGCAGTACTGAATTTTCCGATCCCAAGAACTACCACGGAAATTAAAAGTTTCCTTGGATTAGTAGGTTACTACCGACGCTTTATCCCAAACTTCGCAAAAATTACCCAGCCTCTAACAGCCTGTTTAAAAAAACGAAATAAAATTATAATTGACCAAAATTACATCGACGCTTTTAATAAATGTAAAGAGCTACTCACTCACGCACCGCTCTTACAATACCCCGACTTCGAAAAGCCATTCATTCTAACCACTGATGCTTCCAACGTAGCCCTAGGAGCCGTACTCTCTCAAGGACAAGTTGGCAGCGATAAACCAATAGCATACGCAAGTAGAACCCTGAGCGACACTGAGTCTAGATACAGTACAATAGAAAAAGAACTGTTGGCCATTATCTGGGCAACAAAACACTTCCGACCATATCTCTATGGAAAAAAATTCTATATATACACTGATCACCGACCCCTAGCATGGTTGAACTCCCTTAAGGACCCAAACAGTAAGCTCACACGCTGGAGACTACGCCTTCAAGACTTCGACTTTGAAATTATCTACAAAAACGGCAAACAGAATACAAATGCAGATGCCTTAAGCAGAATTAAGCTCAACGTCTTAGAAGAAGAAGAAGGAAACTCAATGGCAGTAAACGTAGACCAAAACAAGAAGAAACAGAAAAAGAAAATTAGAGAACTCCAAAGAAGTAACTCTTCCACAACGTCCGCTAGCTCTATCACAATATCGGATTCAGACACAGACACAGCAGAACTTCCTGAACTCTCAATTGAAAGACCAATCATTCCTTTTGCATCTGGAAGCAGCAAAACGCAGACTATCCATTCAGCAGACGACTTAGAATCAACTGGAATACCCATATTACATGAAGCTATCGACACCAAGCCGAATCAAATTCTCGTATTTTCATGGTTTAAAAATGAAACTCAAGTTAAGGATATTTCCCACAACAAACATAAAATTTTAGAAGTTTTTCTTCCCACAAACAATCCAGAATTAGTCAAAGAATTTCTCAAGGAGTACATAAGACCCAAAATAAAGTATTTTATTTATTTTGAAGAAAATCAACATCGCCGACAATTTAGTTATATAGTAATTTCCTTATTCAAGAAAGACACGATAAAACTCTACGAGTGTACAGAACGAGTAGTATACGTGGAAGATGAGAATGAGCAGAAAGAAATAGTTCTAAAATATCACCAAGGAAAGACGTGCCACAGAGGAATCAAAGAGACACTGGTAAGACTAAAAAGAAGTTACTTCTGGAACAAAATGGAAGAAACTACCTCAGCCATTATTAACTCCTGTGACGCATGCAGAAAAATGAAATACGATAGAAAACCGATTAAACCCTTCCTACAACTCACCCAGACACAGGATGCCCCTTTTCAGGAACTTTTTATGGACTTATTCACCATAGAAGGCAAATATTATCTCACCCTCATAGACGCTTTCAGCAAACTAGGACAAGCCATGGAAATTCCTAACAAATCTACCCCTGAAGTTGTGAGAGCTCTCATGAAATACTTTTCCTTCTACGGAATCCCCAAGAAAATTAGTTCAGATCCGGGAATGGAGTTTAACAACGAGTTAATGAAGGATTTCCTTAGCCTACATAAAATAGAACGTCACATAGGTACGGTTAACAACCCTAACTCAATGGGACTCATCGAGCGGTTCCATTCGACCCTTATTGAAATATATAGATTAGCTAAGTACAAACAGAAATGCACAGACGCCGCATCAATTATGACATACTCGATTATGGCATACAACCATACTATACATACAGCCACAGGGCTAACACCATTTGAAGTAGTATTTGGACACACAGACTCCGACAACCCCTTCAACGTAGAGTTTCAGAAAGTATACACCCAACAGTTAGTTAAAGACCACGAAAAGCGTACAAAATTCTTATACAAATATTTGGCGAAAAATATGGCAACAAAAAAGAATAAAGTTAGGGAAAGACGAGAAGGAGAAAAGGACAAAGAATTTCCTCACGGAGAAACGGTCTACGTAAAAGACATAAATAAAAGAAAAAGCAAAGACAAGGCGAGGTACAAAAAGGCAAAAGTAATAGGAAAAATTGAAAAGAATATTGTTCCCATCAAAGTAGAGACGGAGAAAAAGGAAACAAGTGCGCCAATAAAAAACATAAAACGTCCTCCACAGGTGGTGGTTCCTGTTGATAGCGACACCAGCGACAGTCGCACTTCATCTGCGATGTCTTAGGGAAAACCCGGGAATCTTACCAGTCAAGGAAGGACAAGCATACATTCAGCTCGATAATTGGACCATTTTAAAAACTGTCAGATTAGATAATGTGTATACAGACTTGAAAGTAGTTATAACCAAATTTTCAGAATTTCAAAATTTAATTTCCCGTAACAAAATTCTTCCCCATGATTTCGTCAGCGCACTTATGCACGCAGAGCACCTGCGAGACATAACACTAAACAAATTTCATCAACTAATTCCCCAACGTTCAAAGCGAGGGATAATTAACCCCCTAGGTTCCATGATTAAAATAATAACAGGAAATTTAGACCATGACGACGCCATTAAATATGATAAAATAATATCAGAAACAACTAAAGACCAAATAATTAACTCAAAGAAAATCATTGTTATTTCCAAAATGATAGACAGCCTTATAAACGTAACCGAATTAATCCGTCAAGATACCTTAACTCTTGACGCACGTATGAAAAATCTAGAAACTGCTCTTAAAGAAACTGTTGTTAAGGGTAATAACTTAATTATATCCTCATATATATTAAATATGTATAATTTATTCATGCACAACTTCCGCACGATATTTATTAAGTTAAGTGAAATTGAGACCGCTATAGCATTAAGTAGGAACTCGATATTACATCCGTCAATTGTAAACTCTACTGAATTATTGTATCACCTACAATTAATAGCTAGAACAGGAAACCTAGTTTATACTCCTAACGAATCGAATTTAGTTAAGATAGAAGAAACTATTTCAGTAAAATCATTTGTAAAGAAAAACCAGGTCACATTTATAATGGAGGTACCGATAACTGATAATTATACATATAACTATTATAAAATGTACACTGTTCCCATTTCCAAAGACAACCAAACCCTAGCGATAGTTCCAACCTACCCCTACCTATTGGCGAAAGGGTTGAAATACCAGCCGATTTCAACACCGTGTCGACCACTCGCCGCCGGAGACCAATTTTTATGCAACAGTGACAACAGGGCCTTAAACAATGGGCCTACCTGCGAGGAGCAACTCCTCCGATACGACGGCGACCTCAGCTGCTGTAAGCAGCACCCTGTCTACGTGGAAGATGTAAAACTCCAGAAGATCAACTATGACAGTTGGATACTCTTTACCAGAAAAGAGACAATACTTACCAAAATATGCACCGAAGACACTTACAAATATCCGGTGCACGGAACATACGTCATTACCCTTGACGAGCCATGTGACCTCGAGATCAACGGGATGAAGCTGTATCACCACCAGATCTACACAGAGACAGACGCTGTGACTCCGTTACCCGTTATCAGCCTTCCAGCATTCCAGACGAATACAAATTTATCAAGTGCACCTACACTTAACATACGCGATACAAACCTCGACGACCTTAAGTATTTGTCATTTGTGTTAAAAAACAGTGAAGTGTTTGAACCCAAAAGAGAAATGGACTCTAATAGTGTTTTAGTTTACGCCATTTCCGGCTTTCTAGTATTAAGCATATGTGTAAGTCTTTTATATGTTTTTCGCAAAAATTTAATTCATGTTTTACGAAATTACCGGAAAAGTTCTCCAATCGAACATTCCGATAATTTCTCTCTTAGGGATGGAGGAGTTATGCATCCCCCTGCCCCTACTTGCTTAGACTAAGAGTCGGGAATGCCTTCGTCAGCGTCTAGACGCGGCCGCACCGGTGCGAGCCTTATCAGCGCCGAGTCGGCATTCTCGCAGCCGGACCACCGGCCTAGTTGTAAGTCTGCCTTTGGGCTCTAGTTTTAAGTTTTGATCATTATATTCCTTGCCTCAGAATCGGCAACACTACTCTACTAGTTTTATTTTAGTTTTTAAAAAACATATTAAGTGCTCCCGAAATTTAACTACCTATTCAAAATTCTGTATTATGAATACGTAATTATTTGCCTATTGACTCATCGCTGAATAACAAGATGTGGTCTATAAGTAGGTAGGTAAATAGATCTGTCGGTTTATTACATCCTCGTTTAGACTTAATGGCCCGTTAAATTGATTGTGAAACAGAGCCCCACAAAAAGTTTTTCAATGCAAAGCAAAGCTTTTATTTTTAGCTTCTTGCAACAAAAATTATTCAAAAATGTTCAAAAATGATATTTATTTTTGATTTCCTGTTTTTCTGTGAATATTTTGTTCGATCATTCCCGTCGAACTCGTTATTCTAATGCGCACTGAAAGCTATTGTGGGGAAAAGTACTTTGTTTATTGTTTCCTAAATACTTTCTACCCACACGAAACATTTTGCCACCTACTCACTTTTTTAGCAAGATTCAATCCTACCAATATTAGCTTTTGCTTTTGAAACGAATGCTATTAATAATAGTATAGATTTGAAATTAATTGTGAATATATTTCTTGTAAAAAGTTCTAATCAGTTCGATTCTAAGTCCATTTACTTAGTTATCTTATACCTTTAAATGAGCAATTCTTGTATATATATATATATATATATAATTGGAATCTCGGAATCGGCTCCAACGATTTTCATACAAATTAGTATATAGGGGGTTTCGGGGGCGATAAATCGATCTAGCTAGGAATCATTTTTAGAAAATATCATTTTATTCGTGTTTTATCGATAATCAATCTCAACTGAAAAATATGACTCTTCCTGACATCTATTGGCGAATAATAATACTACTATTTTTTGTGAGCAACTAATTGCTTTAACGACACAACAGCAGATGGCGTTGTTAAGTAACACGAAGTCAATGAGTGTTTGCTTTGAGGTTAGACTAAAATCAATTGTTTATTATCCAAAAAACACAATAAAAAAATAAAAAAAAATACCGGCCATCCAGGTACTGTCTAAATAATGAATGAATTTTGAATATGAATTTGGACTGATTATAAACTATTTTGAAATCGCAAAACCACAATGCTATTTATTTACCTATATGTTTTATGTACTTGTACATGTATAGTAATTATGTATCTTTTTTTATTTCAAATAAGTTAAGTCCGCGTTTGACCACCAACTGCCCTGTGTCTTTAGTGTATAATAGTGTGTGTGTAGCATGTAGTCTCTAGTGTGTAAAAGTTAATGTGTCTCTTTCAAAAACAAGTAACATTATTAAAAGAAAAACAAAAAACTTGACTCCTAAATATTATACCTTAAGTCACTTCCACTATCAAGACGATTCAAATGACACCTCGCAAGTCCATCAAGCTGTTTAGACTGTAGGGCGTGCCAAAGAAACCTCATACATACATACATACATACATAAATAAATAATTGTGGGTTTGAATGTAATTTGTGAAGGATTAGTCAGTAATTCTCGAAAGACACAATTGCCCCACAGTCGCATTTGCCCCAGTTGACCCCACTAGTCGTAGATAAAAGTTGTGTGTTAGCCCCTAGTGTCCGACAGTCCCCGACACGCCATAGGAATAGGACTCTCAGCCCATCTCGCGGCCCAACCTCGGTCCGTCTCACCGGCCCAATCTGAATGAATAATTAAAACGGCGACGTAGATGGAATATTAGAGCGGCCGCAGGCCGGTGCCGAAAAATACTATAATTAAACCTTGAGTAAAGACGAGCGCACTAGAGTACGTCACTGAGCTTATTTAATTTAAGAGAATGAAACGTGAAATGACTTAATCGTGTTTCGGCAGCCAGCTAGCTTCTAGTAGTTGGCTATAGTTGCTTACTATCAGGTGCGTGGCTCGCTCGTCTCGTGCATGATCCAAAAAACAAGGTCTAGCATTTCGGGAGCAAACACGTAATGACGTCACTCGTCATCGTCATCCGTCTCTTTCAAACTTTTGTAAAGGACATGATTCGGTCTTGCTTGAGCATCGATTGACGTCACTACGTGTTGTCCACGTGACCGGAATGCTTTACCTAACGAAGCATATTATTATACCATGGTCTCGTGTTTCAATTAATACCAATTTTTGAGTTAGCACAGGAAAGAAAGCTAGTCTACTTGTAGATGTGACTACAGAAATCGGTCTCGGTTCTGCAAAAGTTTACTTAACCTGAGCTTGTGTTCATTGCTTTTTTATTTTTAGATGGATACTTCATAATACCTGTTAAAACATGGGCTTCGGAAACGTATAATTCAGAATTTCTTCAAAATACGTCCGGAAAATAAATAAATAAATAATAATAAATTCGGGACACTTCCACACACGGTCGCCTGACCCCAAACTAAGCAAAGCTTGTACTATGGCTGCCAGAGACTGATATACATACTTAGATATTTTTAAATACATATTAACACCCAGCCATAGAACAAACACAAATGTTCATCGCATAAATGTTTGCCCTAGGTGGGAATCGAACCCACGCCCCCAAGCTTAGAAGGCAGGTTCACTACCAACTGAGCCACCGAGGCAGTCGTGATAATCAACAAGAAACAAGTACAACATTTCACATCAAACTTATACCGTCACGCCATTCCCCCGAGTGAGCTGGCAGCTGGCAAAGGTAAATTTTGAGACTAAATTTCGTCGGGTGAAGTGTGGGTGCTTTACTCTGGTGGGAGGCTTCGGCCGTGGCTAGTTACCACCCACCGGACCAAGCCATGCCGTGAAATGACCTATTCGTGTTTCGGGCTGTAGTCCGGTGTAACCGTTCCAGAGACGGGTCTGAGCAGTAGCGCACTTGTAGCGCCTCACTCAACTGCCGTCTTTGTACTTCTTCACTCTTCAAAACTTCAAGGCTAGTGTGTAAGAGTGAATAAGTACCTTATAGGTCGTCGTGCTCCATCTTAGACCACAACGTCGCTTAACATCAGGCGAGTTGGTGGTCAAACGCCGACCTATTCTACATAAAAAAAGAAAAAAAAAAATTTGAATGATCTTTTATTGAGTTCCAGGTAAAAAAAGCCCTATAACTTATACCATACATACATATAATCACGCCTCTTTCCCATAGGGGTAGGCAGAAACCACTTCTCTCCACTTGCCACGGTCCTGGCACACATCTTTCGCTTCTTCCACTTCCATGAGTCTTTTCATACACACTCGTTGGTCACGGGTACTCTTGACCTGGCCTTTCTTTAAGACGTACCTTATACCAAACTAAAAAAAACCTTTATGTAAGTAAAATACCTTGATTTTTTTAATGAAACCAATTTAACCAATGAAACAAGTCATAGAGTTATAAATAGTTCAAAAATAGGGCAAAATGTGCTAAGCCATTGCAAAATCAAAAGTATACCTATATAATTAGACAATAGACAATAATTTTAGAAAATAATTTATTAAATAAATACTCGTAGTACTAGTATAAGTAAAGCACATAATAAAAAGCCCTTCCTGTAAGGCTTTTCACTGTTAGGTACGTCTAGCGAATTCAGATTTGGCATAGCGTTCTAAACACACATTTATAGCCTAAGGTCTCAAATCCAAATGAAGATCAACTGAAATAAAGTCAAAATCAAAGTCAATCGGCGGCCGCGAGCATAGAAATTATAGGCAATTACAGATGAGTAAGCCCTTCACACAGTCGTGTTCACAGGTAATCATCTATGATTGCCGACTGTGAAGAGGGCATTACACATCTGCGACAGACGACAGAAGCAGCATCTGAGGGCCATCAATGACGCGCGGGTGGCTGTAGTACAACACTGAAATAAACAGAGCACCAACAAACACCGCTATTAGCAAGAACCCACCGTGTTCACGAATCCTACGACCAATAATACTCTTATCTATTGAACAGTTTCATTTCTAAAATACTCGTCGCCCACGCTCGCGACGAGTAAAGCTCGCCATTCATTAGCAAGCCACGAGCCGTACGCCGCGCCGCCGTACGAATCGGTGGACAAATCCCTTATCGCCCACACACTACACAAGCGCTCAGGCGCGCTAGGCGGCGAGGGCTCGACGCGGCGCGACCGTCCTCGACGGCGAGCGGCGGATAGCATTCACATGCAGATTTGTCTGTGGATTTGTCACCAGCGACAAATCCGGCGGATTGGTACGCGTGTGAATGGTAGGCTTATTTTTTACGTGTTTTCCCGATGACACGGGAAGAGGCACTTGCTCGAATAATGGCTATCAGAATAAATCTGCTACTAATAGGCTGGATTCTTAGGAAACTGTTAATAGACGAGGTGATAATTATTAGAGTTGAATTGGTGCAAATTTGCCGGTAGATGCGAGTAGTATGCCGGATTATTATTTGAATGTTTTTACAATTTAGTACATATACACAGTAATTACAATTAAGACTTGACACGTCGTCAGATCGAGCGGACTAAGCAGCCGGACCACGTCAAACTGCTTGTGGTCTGCTACTCTTAAATAGGATTAATAGGAAAACTGCGCGAGAGTGCTTGTAGTCCGTTTCTCTGATAGGACTAACAGGGAAAAAAATCCTCGACGTCCGATCAAGAATTTCCCTCAAATTTTTTATCAGGCCCAGTACACCAAATCTGTCGAAAGTCAGTTAGGATTTCGTTACGAAAAATGTGTATAGATACCTAGTTTGTGTTTGAAAATGATAGCATGCCTAAGTTCCTATTTGAGACTATTTGAAGTCTGAAACACATCGTTGGGTGGACTAAGACTGAGACAGCTTAGCTTAACCGCTTACTACACTTGGCTAAATTTAGTCATCAAAATTCTGAAGCTTCTAAATGATTCATTGGGTCACAAGCCATCCTTGCTTCTGAATTCAGGATGCTAGCTTCCTGAAATACTGGATTCAATTCAGGCCAAGTGTAATTAGCGCTTTAGGTATCTTAGGTATCAAATCAATACGGAAATATATAAAGAAGTAGTTTGTAAAGTTCTCTCAATCACCCTCGACGTAGGGTAGGTCAGTGTCCTTGGTGTCGTAAAAGACTGTAAATTTGATAAGATTCAAAAGTTTGTAAGTTTGGATGTAGGTGGTAGGTAATCTGCGGAGCCACTAGTCCGCTTTCAAAATGTCATTAATAAATAATCGACGGTAACATAAAGACAGACAGACATCGGAGTCTCACCATAAGGTTTCCTTTTTACCATTCTGGTACGGAACCCTACAAAGATGTACACAATCACCGAGTAAGAGTCACACGGCATATAAGCTAGTTTTATAAACAATATGTAATGTAAAAGAAAAGTAATTTCTTTAGAACTGAAACTCTAGTCTTTCTGATTATTTAGTAGCGTAGTGTCGGGGGTGTGGGGGCGGGTCGCGGCCCACGCTCGTGCTGACGTCAGCAGTCGTCGACCTCTTCAATATTGTTTTTATTAAGAGAAAGTGCCGATTGAGTTGTGTGGCCTGTGAAAAATTTTAAGAGCTTTCACGCGAGTGCGTAGCTGGAAATTACAGGGAATTACGCGTGATTTTCTGGTTTCTTTTCGCGTTTTTCGTGAAAAATAAATGTATTATGATGTAGCAGACTTTTTTTCAGTAAAACTCAGCAAGATTGATGGCTGTTTAGTCGTAAAAAAGGAAGCAACACACAGACTGAGCTACTTTGGCATCTGTAACGTTCTGGAAAACAAAAAAAATCTCCTTTAAGTAATCCTCTTTTCCTTAGGGTAAGTTTAAAAGTATTTAAATCATAAAAATAGATACGTTTACTTGTGTGACCGGTTTGCCCATCCTACTTCCTACTAATATTATAAAGGCGAAAGTTTGTAAGAATGGATGTATGGATGTTTGTTACTCTTTCACGCAAGAACGGCTGAACAGATCTGGATGAAATTTGGCACAGAGATAGATTACAGTCTAGAATAGCATATAGGATACTTTTTAACCGCGGGTGAAACCGCGGGGCGCAGCTAGTATGTAATAATTTATAATGTAATGTATGTTTTGTAATGTTTTACAGAAAGAGTTGCGTATATAGAATCAATTCAGCGTTTTTCGTTTTTCGTTTGTTGGTTTTTTTTCTTCAATTGTAATTTAAGCTCAAACTTCATTTCCAAACTTTTCTTACATTATTTCCTTATTCTGTGGAAAGATTTGTATTTTTGTATGTGTGTAACGAATTAACTCAAAATAGTACTGGGCCGATTTCAGTAATTCTTTCACCATTGGAAAACTACATTTCCCTTAGTGACGTAGACTATGAAACGCGACCGAAGCCGTGGACAAAAGTGCTAGCTATACAGAATTGCGAAAGTGAGTTTGTTCGTTCGTTTGTTATGCTTTAAAGCCTCAACTACTCAACCGAAAATTATAAAATTTCGCATAGAATATGTTGTCAGGAGTACAGAAAAGGGCGTAGGCATCTTTCACACCCGAAAAGCTCGATTCCTGTAGGACCGCGGGTGAAACTGCATGGGCAACTTGTATATAATATTTTGCAAGCTTTTATTTAACTTACAATGTACTTATAGTGTTTATGTACGTAACTATGTTTGTTGGTGAAATCTCTCAAATCTATTTCGATGCAGAATCTTCAACCGAATTTTTAACCAACTTCAAAAAGTATAGCGATGATAGTCTAGTTGGAGAAGGCACGCATTTCAAGTCAGGGAACGGGTTCAAATCCAGCCGACGGCACGCACCAATTTGTTCATTGTGTGAACATACGTGCGTATTGTATGTCATCTGCTACATGACTGGAGCCCGGTTTATAACAACAGGCTCGCCCCCTGTCACATTTGGGACAGAATATCATCAGGCAAGTGTGGGTGTTGTATTACACGTCTTCCAGCCCCTTCGGGGTTAATCGATTTTAATGATGCTTTTTTGTTTGATAGATCGTACTTCAGAGGTAGTCCCATATAAATTTTATCGAAAACAACCAAGCAGTTTTTAAAATGTCCACAAAAGTCTTAAATTTTTTTAAGATTTTTAAGACCTTTTTAAAGATGAAATGAAGGTTTTTTAAGATTTGCTTTTTATCAATTTCGTACACATTGCACATTACATTCATGCATACACCCGAACGAAGTCGGGTCGCGTCGCTAGTTCGTAAGGGCGGCCAATCATTGCATGAAACTTCAATCATCTAAACATTTATTTATGCCTTAATGAAAGCATAGAAATTATTATATTTTTGTCTGTTAATTTTTTATTGTGTATTTGTTTGTTGTTGTAGTGTTTTGTGCGTTAAAATAAAAATTGTTTCTTCTTTCTTTTTATTCTTATCGCTTTATTGCATAAGACAACGGCTCAAATTTCTCTGAAAATTCAGAACCATTAAAAAACTTAGCTCGTTAGCCTACTCACTTTACCATAAAAATTGAATAAGAGACTAAAAACGGCACTTTTTAAATAATTGAGTGAACATAAAAAGCGGCATACTTTTAATGAATGTAATAAATAACTTTTAAGCGTAAACAGGAAGCAAAAAAATGAGTTTGATTATAAAAAAGTTCCCATCCGGCTATCTATGCCAGTTCTAGAGTTATTCTCGAAATGATTTTAATATTTAATTTGGAATTTAAAAGTGTTATAAAAGTTATCTTCCGTCCACTTACGTAGAACCTGCTTGCTCTTAACTTGTATTGACAATTTAAAACAAATGTTTCCGGCCATAATCGCTTAGGTATACATACTCGTAGGATGCTAAACCTACTGAAGCATAGTTTAGATTTAACTGTGACTAAAGCTACGATGTAATGCTATTAATAAAGTAGGTATATTTTGCAAATAAACTTAGCAAAAATTACAGATATCCCAATCCTAACCATCCTATTCTGATCCTATCTAATGTTAAAAATGCGTTTTTTTAAATTATGAAACGGGAATTACTCAAGTACGATTTCCTCACGCACACGCCTTGATAAAGACTGCCGAATGCGGTTGAAACTACTGCGACTAACTGACTATTAGCTAAATACACTGACCCCCTAATAAACGTTGTATAGCCTTGAAATAATTATGCAGCGATTTGTCTATTGGCTTTAATTAAAAAATTAAATAAAAAGAAAAAACAGAACTCCGAATAATTATTTCGACGCTAAATAACGTTTGATAGTAAAAACATGAGTGTGAAACCTAAATCGTCAGCTAAGGTGATAAATAAACAACTAAATTAGTAGTAAATTAATTAGAGAGAAATAAAATCTATCTACTACGTAAGTACTCTATATCTTAAATAGAACGACCTTCTATATCATAAAGAAAATACAAATGATTTGGCATTGAGGCGCCATGCGCGCGCATTCACTCCAAATAAAATATCTACAAAATTAATTTCGTCTTTAGTTTCCAAAAGCCATTTATTAGCTTTTTTTTAGTTCTCTGGCAGCTCCATTTTTCTTCCGCGGTGCTGTTACGAAGATTCAGCGGGAAGAAGAATGTTTTCCCTTCGAAAAAGCCTTGATACATAATTGGATTCCGGCTGAAATAGAACTGATGTTTTTAATAAAATCTATTATTAATACCGCCTGAAACGTTAAAATTTATTAATCTTCACGTTTACTTTGTACTTTTGACGTTAATTCGATTAACATCGTTTACTTTACGACACCGAAGGTCATCTTAGAAAAGTTACGTTTCTAATTTTGAAAAAGGTTATTAAAATAAGTTTTTTTTGTCGAAAAATATTCACATAACATACCTACCATGTTTTCACGCCTATCCCCAGAGGGGGCTGGCAGATGTATCATACAACATCCACACTTTGCCGTACGATATTCAGTCCCAAATGTGACAGGGGGCGAGCCTGTCGCCATACCGGGCTTTAGTCATGTAGCAGATGACATATAATACGCACACATGTTCACACAATGAACAAATTGGTACGTGCCGTCGACTGGGTTTGAACCCGCTCCCTCTGGTCTGACAGGCGGGCCTTCTCTTACTAGGCTATCATCGCTGATAAAAATATTCACGACAAGCTTTTATGAAGTGTAACTCTGACTAATGATGATAATGATGATGTAGTTAGTAACAGATCCGTGAGCTGATCGAAATGAGCCCAAACACGGCCAGTCTACTAAACTATCGAGGATCCCCTGTTTCCTTCCACCATCCCACCTTTCGATTCCATCATCAGACCAGCTCCATAGTATTTAGCTTCCAAAATATGACCCAGACTGACAAACACTTTTGAAATAAGTCAACTTAAATCTGAAAAATCATGTTTTTTCTCTGTCACGGTTGGCATTTCAACGTCACCTTTGTTTTGACGACGTGACAAGAGCTTTGGCGACTACCTACGCGTGTTTACCGAACACTTCAATCAGATCTGTCGAAGACTGAACAAATGCAATAAGCCCTTAACCTTAGAACACGCCCCTATACCTACGCCCTTAACAGAAAAGTTGCTATCTGATTGCGATCGAAAATTTAAAATAAGCTGGCTTCAGAACTACTCGATGGCTTTAGTTTAAAAAAAACTGCGTTTTAAAGAATAGATAATCGTCTAAGATTAGCTCAACGGACGGATTAATAAAATTCAGTATCAAGTGTAGCCCTGACGTCTACCCCGTTTTTTGCAATAATTTATTTCCACTAAACCTTTATGCCAAGATTCCATCGGGCTGTATTTTACTGCGCGACACCTTTCTTCGTCAAACGTATATTTATTTCGACCATTATCATCTGTAATTTACGTTACGAACTGCGACGAACAAGCGACGATATTGTGTTAAAAACAGATTTATTTCATGTGACAGTTTGAAACGCAGTTTTTTTCTTCCGGGTTCTGGGAGTTGTTATTTGATAGAAGTTGCAAATATCATTGTTTTTATGCTGTTCATAAAAATTCCCACACACAACTACATAAACACCGAAATTACTGAAATGTTTGCGTGGATATGTACATCCACGCAAAAAAAATTATATATATATAAATATAAATAGATATAAGATGTACATTCTATGACATCATTGTACTCTCATTATGACCAATTTAACTTTACGACCAACCCTGAAATCGAGAAAATAATCAGCTGTTCAATGAAATTTTTTATTGATTTTCGATAAAATGTTAAACAGCTGATTATTTTTCTCGATTTCAGTGTAGGCTCCATAGTAAAAGTTGGACATAACGATGACTACAACGATACCCTAGAATATGTTCGTCATTAAAAGATGGCCTAGTTGGAGAAGGCCCGCCTCTCAAGCCAGAGGGAGCAGGTTCAAATCCAGCCGACGGCACGCACCAATGTGCGTATTGTATATCATCTGCTATACATGACTAAAGCAGAAAAAAGGCGAAAAGGCGTGACGATATGTTAAAGATACACACACGGTGTTTAGGTATTCTGTGTATCATTTATGTACCTACCTATAAGGTTTTTCGGTTCCCCGAGCCATTCGTACCTATGTACCTATGTTTCATTTTTTTTCGACGATATCTACCGATGAGTAGGTACAGTTATTCCGATCTTCATATAATTAAGCAAATAAGTACCTAACTATTTTCATTTTCATAAAAAAAAAATATTAACTTCAAAAATGACCCAAACCGGTCAAAGCGTTATGGAGATAAGAAGTGGATGCAAGGTCTCAGTTCGAAGCGAACTACTAGTTTTATAGAGCCTTGTACTATAATTCTTTTAATGATTTACATTCTGTAGAAAATACCATAAATTAATCTTCATCGTAAAGTTAATACTGCTAAAAGACATGCTAAAACGACGCTCAGTCATGAATCTCGCTTCAAAACTGGTTTCACCATACACATGACTGAGCGTCGTTTCTGAATACGGCCTCGAGAATCGATCTCTTCCTCAGATCCAGAAAAGCTACTCAGTTGCCAAAACAAAAGCAAAAAACACATTTTCACTCAAAATAATTTCCGTATATAATGACGTCAACAAAAAACAAGGAAATAACACAAATCTAAATTTACATTGTCATTCTAGAATGTTCAAACGCACGCTCGCGCAACTGACTCGCTTCCCGATGTAACGAAAATAACGAAAGTAACGACACGCGCCGCCGTAAATAACGACGACAGGGTCATTCTTGAATTTTTGATTACACACGTCAGTACGGCGTGATTTGAGAACACGTTGCGATGCAATTCTTAGGGAAAACATTCCTAAGGCCGCATTCAAAAGCGACGCTTAGTCATGAATCTCGATTTAAGGCGAGCCTGGCCAGAAAACGTCTAGCAAGAATCAACTTTCCTCTAAGATAAACCATGGTTTTTACTGTGTGAAAAAAAATATGTTATTCTTAAGCATGTTTTTAAGTGGAATCATAAATCTGATACATGTAATGAATAACTTCACTCGATAGAAAAAAAATCCAAAGTCACCTCTATTTGGTATTTTAAACACGATTTGCGACTTAATTTTTACAAATCATTTTGCTTTTTTATTTTTTTTACGAATTAAAATGCAATAAAAAAATGGAATCATAAATAAAAATGTTAAAAAGTTAACATGGTAATTTTATATGATTTTTTATCACGAATTCATGGTAAAAAGGCACGTTTGCGTGACCGCCAGTCCGCCCGCAGACCCCGTCGACGCCGGACGTGTGCCAAATTTTTGTGATCTCCGCAGTGCCGCACACACCAACACCAACCAAGCATTTAGTTTTGCCATAATGGGTAACAAACATAATAAACGAAAAAAAAGCTCAAGTCTGACTTTTAGAACATCGTACGAGTCAAGGAGCAAACGTCGGTAAGTAGATAAACTTCTACTAGATTAAATTGGTAATCATTGTTTTTATTTACTAGAATCGACATTTCTTGCATTGCTTTTTGTAGTCAGATGATGTATCAACAAATCTATTAGTACCTACTTATCTTCGTTTTAGTGTTTTCAAATATCATACTCATTATCATAGATATTTTTTTGTCTCGTTACGTGTATTCACGATGTAAATACCCGGCCTAGTGGTATACCTACTAGTGATATTTATGTAGTTATACCTACCTACAGTTACAGTTTTTTTTTGCAGAAGACTACTACGTAACAAACTCCAATGACTTTGGAATTGACGAAACGTAAGTACCTACCTACCTTTTGTACCACGCAGGGAGGCGGGTGTTCTGCGAAGTTTTGACTATGTCGGTCACCATTTATTATTTCACCCAGACAACTTGTGAGATACGGATACGGAGCGACGTTCATACTTTCATTTTTCCTGAGCATTCTAAACTGCACAACGAGTAAATACCCGCCCTAGTGGCATACCAGTGATATTTATATTTATATAGTTATACCTACTTACACGAATACCTATCTTACAGTTTTGTTTTTTTTTTTCAGAAGAGTACTACAACTAAATGTAATAAACTCCGATGACATTGGAATTGACGAAACGTAAGTACCTACCTACCTTTTGTAACATGCAGGGCGGCGGATCTTCGCTAAGTTTTAACTATACAGGATGTTAGGTAAGATACGGGACGACGTTCATACTTTCATTTTTACTGAGCAATCTGAACTGCACAACGAGTAAATACCCGGCCTAGTGGTATATCTAGTAGTGATATTTACGTAGTTATACTTACCTACATGAATACTTATCTTCGTTTTTTTTCTGCAGAAGAGTACTTCAAGAGAATGTAATAAACTCTGATGACATTGCAATTGACGAAACGTAAGTACCTACCTTCTTTTTGTAACATGCAAGGTGGCGGATCTTCGCTAAGTTTTGACTATACAGGATGTTAGGTAAGATACGGGACGACGTTCATACTTTCATTTTTACTGAGCAATCTGAACTGCACAACGAGTAAATACCCGGCCTAGTGGTATATCTAGTAGTGATATTTACGTATTTATACTTACCTACATGAATACTTATCTTCGTTTTTTTTTTTTGCAGAAGAGTACTTCAAGAGAATGTAATAAACTCTGATGACATTGCAATTGACGAAACGTAAGTACCTACCTTCTTTTTGTAACATGCAAGGTGGCGGATCTTCGCTAAGTTTTGACTGTACTGTATGTATGTAAATTATATAGGGTGTTAGGTGAGATAGGGGACGTCGTTCATACTTTCATTTTTGACTGAACAATCTGTACTACACGAGTGTTTGGTAGCGTTTGAGTTATAGCCGTATGATTTGAACACATCTAGGCCTGATTAGTACTGCAACGTGATTTTGGCTGTTTTGAAGAAAACTCGTAAAGTTGTATATTCGTTTTTAACGATTAGCGAAAATCGAGCATTTCGGTAAATCTTGTAAGTACGGCTTTTATAAACCTACGACTGGTATGGATGTGTTCGTCGTTGCCTTTGAAATTCGAAACTGCCGGTTGTAAGAAGCGATAGCGGGGACAGGCGAAGCTATGTATATACGTCACAAAGATGGCTGCCGACCATTGTAGATTATTGCTTATATCTCGAGTTCTATCTCATCAAATCAGTTGTTTGAGGTGTCATTTGAAAGCTCATTTATTTATAATGTAGTTGTTATATAATTATGTACATACATATCAACAAGCTTGAACGACAGCTTCCGTGCGCGAGCCCGACTCGAACTTGGTCGGTTTTTTAGAATTTTTATATTTTGAACTTTTGGACATCATACTTATAAATATTTATTTTTATTTTGTTTTAGGCACGTGGATGACATTGACCCTGTTTCACTCAGCGTGGTCATCATCCTGCGTCAGTCATGGTTTGGTGGGGGGTATCCTATCACGGCGTCACAAAGCTTAGTTTTTGTGAAAAGGGGGTTAAAACTTCTGCCAAAGTGTATCAAGAGACCGTCTTATATGGTGTTGTACAACCCCTTAGCAATACACTTTTTAAAAATCTACCGTGGAGTTTCCGACTAGACTCTGCACATGGTCACAAGGCGCGAACTACCCAAGCCTGGCTGGAAGCCAATGTTCCGGACTTTATAAGGGCTGAAGACTGGCCCTCCTCTAGCCCAGATCAAAACCCCCTGGACTACAAATTATGGTCAGGTTTAGAGGGCATGGGCTGCTCTAAACGACACGCCGACATAGAGTCACTTAAGAAATCTTTGAAGCAAGCAGTGGCTATATTTCCCATGGAAACAGTCCGTAACTCCATAGATTCTTGGCCAGACCGACTAAAGGCCTCTATCAAGGCCAAATGTGGTAATTTTGAATAAAATAATAGTTATATTTTTGTTAAGACTTCAATACGTATATGTAAATATAACTTTTATTAACATTACATTACTGTATAAAAAAATAAATGCATTTTCATTTGTAACAGAACTTATGGCTAGACATGCATACATATCGTCACGCTTTTCCCCGAGAGGGCTGGCAGAGGTGTAATACAACACCCACATTTCGCCGGACGATATTCAGTCCCAAATGTGACAGGGGGCGAGCCTGTCGCCATACACCGGGCTCCAGTTATGTAGCAGATGACACACAATACGCACATATGTTCACACAATGAACAAATTGGTGCGTGCCGTCGGCTGGGTTCGAACCCAGCAGAGCAAAATTGCCACTCCCAACTAGGCTGCCATCGATTCTACAACTATATCACAGAACAAATAATAATACTACGTACCTATAGCTCAATTGTATATATAAATGTAAATATTGTGAATGTATATTTTTGTATTGGATGTTTTGTTAGTACTAGCAGAATGTCCGCCACTTCGTACCCAGGGTATGTATACCTATATATCCGGTATAAGTTTACTCGATTCTTTCATAATTATTGTTCAAAATTATATCTGAATCGTGTAGTTTTTTAACTTTGTAACATTTAACAAACCATACAATATTATTAGTACGCACCTAATGGTAAAGTAAGGTAATTAAAATTGTTATTACCATTGTTATACAATATACCCAAAAATAATGAAATTTACTATGTTGTATTATTTAATGAATACCGGTAGATACACAATCATTCCAACACCCTGTATAAATATTTGTCCTAATAAGGATAACAAGTTGCCTATGTGTCAATCCAGGGCATAAGCTAACTCCGTTCCAAATATGATCCTCATCCGTCTAGCCGTTTAGGTGTGAATAAGTGAAATACGAGTAAGTACCTAACTTCCACACACAATCGCAATCTTTTGTATTTATGAGTGTGAAGTGTGATAAAATGGAAATATGACACTACCGGTAAAATGAAACTAATGCCACGACTGCTCACACATCAAAAATACAACAACTCGTGGACATGAGATTGGTTGTACCTATATTGGCTTGAACGGCATTTTTTAGATTTTTTTTGTTTGTCATCAAATAAAAAATGTTCATAAAATGGATGAGTACAATGACCGACGGATTGTTTTATAGATTTCCTAAAAATGGGTGTTTAGGTACTCGATACCATAACGTGACTGACGGGTGAAAGACGTGCGCGCGGCGCATCGCACACAACTTTTGTGTCGCGTGAATGAATACGTCGCGCTCCCAAAAAGTGCGGCCTGAGGTAGAGTAAAATACCTAAAGTTCTGGGAAAGCCTCGCCTTAAAACTGTTTTTAAGTATAGAAAAACCTTTTGTGAATCGAGATTCAAGACTGATGCGGCTCTTAGTTTCGTAAGTAATACTAGCTCACCTGCCCCCGGTTTGGCTCAAGTTTAACTACCTTAACGCACTTAGTGATAACGCACTTAGCTATCATTTGTAAAAGAACATTTTGAACTGCACCCGTAGTTTCCTACACAGGTACAAAGATATAACTCTATCCACCTAACTTATAAACGTTGTATAGTCCCAGAATAGTTATCTCTTTTTTTCTATAAATCTTTAACTCCATCGGAAGGACAAAACTAGACAACTATTGGGAGGCTAAACAACGTTTATTAGTAAAATAACGTTAGGATAGATTATCTTTAAACTTCGTATTTTCAAAGATTTATTTCTATTATTAAGGGTCCGGCGACCACTTTTAACTAACTTCGCGTTGGCTAAAGGTTTTCTATTGCCATTTCGTCTAGAAGAAGACGTCGAGCGAAGACAGCAATTAAAGATACTGACGAGCCTCTGAACTTATCTACAGTGACAAAGTGCAATTTTAATCATTTTTCATTACTTTTGCAGTTCTCTAATCAGTTTTAAATAACTAAAAATTTCCCTTGTATTATGGATTTATTTAAGGATTAAAAGCTCATGATGTAGACAACCTCCCTATGTAAAGGAATTTTTGTTTTGGTTTTTCCATCTAAGTATTAAATAAATCAGTCAAAAGTGACCCCTTAAAAATGAAGTTATTTTGCATAGCACTATTTTTTTTATTGACGTTATTAAGAAAAGTCAAGAATTTAGGGGCAGTGATATAGTTAATTTACATGTACATGCCAAATTTCATCAGAATGGTTTCCAAGAAATTTGACAAGTGCGTTTTTATGGAAAATACAGAGCGTCGCGGAACCCTTAACCATACTAGAGATGAGAAAGATTTTACCATACTCTAGTGTGTTAAAATCGCTTTCGTTCGTTTCCTACTTTCCGATTCCAAGCGAAACATAATTCACGCGTTATTTACTTCGCGCAAAAATAAATACATCATTGAGTTCAAATTTATAACAGATTTCCGCAAATTAACGACGTCAATAAATTAAAAAGCGCCCAATAAAAATTAAAAACTAGCTAAAATAAAATATCATCCCATCGCGATATCAAAGAAAACTTTATAAATTACGGCTCTTCAGCTCATTTGTTTTGTATCTCATTTCTTCAGGCTCATTTGAAGAGAACTGGCTTGAACCGATTTTCATTAATTTTGATGAAAAATCTATTTTATTCCGCGTCGGATCCAAGTGGGGCGGAGTGATTATTTGGGTGATAATTCTGTGCGTGGGAGCCACGCCTCACACGACCTATATTACTTGCGTGCGATCTGGATTGAATCAGGGCAAAGAATATTGTGCAGACGCCAGTTTTATAGAGCGATCTTTTTATTATAAAATAAATATTTGTTTTATTGTAAAGTGTGTGTGATTGTGTGTGTGTTATAAATATGCGATCCTTTTTTACTATAAAGACAATTGTGTGTGTGTGTGTGTGTGTCTGTTATAAAAAAGCGATATTATAATTATAAGAACATTTGTCTGTGTTTGTGTGTCTGTCATGATGTAAAAAAAGCTTTACACTCATAAATCTCGACTAGGATTCCCTATGTGATCTGTAAATGTTAACTTTGCTGAAATTCAGGAAGTACAAAGAGTGTAGAGAGTTTACTTTCCTGTTACGTATCATACTTGTGTACAGACTGTGGGTTTTTTTTACGTCCAAGGAGTAAAATTTGATGAATTATGCAATAGCATGAAAATTATTGTAGTATTCAAAATTAGTATTCATCATCAATAATATTTATTCATAGTTAAATATTGAGAAACATTTGAAAGTGTTTCTATATTTTTATCCGGTTTCTTGAGTCAATAAATTATATTTCTGGTGACATTTGCAGGAAATATAGATACAAATTTACGACCGCGGTGACCTGTGACACTTAAAATAAAATAAAAATATTTCCAAACAGTTGCATATAACCAATTAAAAATACAAGCTACTTAATTAACAGAGCTTAAGCTCTGATTACCATTTTGATTGAGTATAATTTATTATCTTAATTTCGAAAACGTAGTATTTTTATCTGTAATCCTAATCATAAAGTTATGAATAATAATGACAACATATAATAAAATCCTCAACGACGATTAGTCAAACAACGTTATATTTGTGGTCAATCAATAATTATTTTATGCTAAATATATTTAAAAATAATCATTATGGCTATTCATTCAGTGCCAAAAACTGTGCATTTTTAAATGCCTCTTCTGTATGCCACAGACGCGAGCTTCAAATTAATTTATTTTCTCTATCTAAGGCACACAACAAAAAACGTCGGCAAAGAAGGCGTTATAACACAAAAGCAAAATTGGTGTGAAATAAAACTCAGTAAAGCTTTAACAACGAGCTTCATAGAAGCACCGTCATATTAGGCAGGTTTTCTCAAATTTCCTTCTGCACAATTTACCTAATCATCGCCCGTAAGAGTACGTGTATAAAAGTAGGTGAACAATAAATACTGATAGTTCTCAAATGGAATGTGCGCTAGAATTTTAATACTCCAAAAGTGATATATTTTCGTGACGTCATTGCGTACGATGTGCTACATAGTTCGGGGAACATGTATCATTGCCTGTTCTTATTTGATTCGCAGTCGTGTAGTCTGGCTTAGACTTTCACATTATTTTTAATTGAAATTCATGCCGTCACGCCTTTCTCCTCGAAGGGGTTGGCAGAGGTTTATTTACAACACCTACACTTCGCTGCGCGATATTTAGTCCCAAATATGCCGGTGCCAGCCTGTTGCCATACATGACCGAGCTCCAGTTATGTAGCATTATGTTTACAAATGGACAAATTGGTGCGTGCCTTCGGCCGGGTCTGAACCCGCTGCCTCTGGCTCGAGAGGCGAGCTTTCTCCGTCTAGGCTATCTTCGCATTTTTTTCTAAACGGCGGATAGAACGGAAACATTTACAAAACACCATGCCAAAGGATTTTAATCTGTATCTCTAATAAACACACCGGGAGCAACCTAACTTTCAAGTTTCTCAAATCGTCATGTAAATATACTTGTAAGGCGATCCTCACGCTGTCGCCACTTGAAGAGCCGTTGTCAGAGTGTACCTCTCGCGTTTTACATAAATCTTACATACTTTATTTACAAACTTACATATTTCGGTATAAAGTGATCCCGCTATAGAGTAAAGTGCCCATTACTTTACGCGATTTCTCGGGTCCGGTCTATCGCGCCCCTGATTTGTTATTAAATTATTCCACTTTTTTGACGTGACAACTTCTTATAATTCGATAGAGCCGGCTGCACGCACGAAAAAAATGCGGCGTTACCTCGCTCTGAGGCGTTCCATGTAAGGCTTGAAGTGCAAGCGAGAGCGCGGAACGAGCGACAAAGAAGCACAATCGGCCTTTGCGTTCGGCAGCGTTCGACATCCGTCTCTCTCCTACTTGAGTGAGCACATTGTCACGTTCAACTATCGTCAGTAAACCGACTTTACAGACAACCAATTTTTTATGATTGAATGGGCCCACGTTTGACCATGACACATCTGATGGAAAGTGAGGATGTGGTCTTAGATGGAGCACGCTTGCCCATGAGGTGCTTGTACACTCTCGTCTTGAAGAAATCCAGGTTGCATCTATTGCTGGAGAACGTCGGGGCAGGAACTAACTTGACCCTGCGGGCAGAGCCAGAGAAATCGTTCAATGTAATAGTCACCTAGTCCCGCGCTCTGTCGCGCGTCGTGAAGCAGTGTGAGACTCTCCTTAATGTTTTGTTCACTAAGCCCCGACTCCCTCGAGTGATTCCTCAAGCCTGTTCGTCCGTTTATAAATCTGATCAGAGAGAGTAGGAGGCCCGCGCCTCCACGGAGGCCTGTAGGCCTGCACTTAGCAGGGAGGCCACGAGGGCCCTACTTAGCATATTTTAACCTACCAATTAAATCTACGGAAATATTTTCCATGGATCCTTGAGTGTTTTAGGATTGTCGGAAGGAGAAACTAAGCGATGGCGATAACATCTCCCAACGTTATTATTTGGAAGCTAAAAAAATGTTCGGGACATTTTTGCACACACGGTCGTTTGACCCCAAACTAAGCAAAGCCAATACACACACCAGCCAGAGACTAATAGAAAAATAGATAATTTAAATTGTTAACTGATATTAAAAATCCGACAGGCAGTTAGTTCTTTTTGTTTGTTTCGCTTTCACGCCTTAACTGCTCATCTGATCATCATTAAAATTTGCAAACACGTTGCTAGAAACACAGAAAAAGACATATCTCTTATGAAGAAAAAAAAACGGCTCCCGTAGGACTAGTGAAACCGCAAGGTAAAGTCAATATAATATACTAGCTGCTCCCCGCGGTTTCACCCGCGGTTAAAAAGTATCCTGTGTGTTATTCTAGACTATAATTTATCTCTGTGCCAAATTTCATCCAGATCTGTTCAGCCGTTCTGGCGTGAAAGAGTAACAAACATCCATCCATTCTTACAAACTTTCGTGTTTATAATATAAGTAGGATAGGATTTAAATACAAACTTAAATATATAAAATAACACCTAGACATAGAAGAAAAGAAATTTCTTCACGTCATGAATGTTTAGGTAATCTAGGTGGGAATCGAACCCACGCTCCAAAGCTCAGAAGGCAGGTTCACTATTAACTAAGCCACCGAGACAGTCACCGATTTTTTGTAACTAGCTTATCAGCCGTCTGCCCGCGGTTTTACTTGCGATTCATAGCCTCAGTGCATAGAATTTATAATCAGTGATTGTGTAGCGCTCCATCAGTGAAATAAATATTTAAATTGGATCAACAGTTCAGAAGATTACCCCCTACATACAAACTATCTAATTTTGTCTCCATCGAACTTAATCTTTTGCCTAACTAAAGGGCCGATCATTTTGGTAAAATCTAGTAGCTAATCTAACTACCTATCCAGTAGGTAAACAAAAAAAAAACCACATAGCAAACCTTAAATTAATTCCATAAGACCTGTTATTGTACCAAAATACGAACCGTCTAAATCAAATAATATTTTTAACCGTCTTCAAAAATGAAGTAGGTTCTCAATTCGTCCGTTTATTTTTTTTTTTTTCTTTTTTTTGTAAGTATGTAGATTACGCATTTAGTCCGCCAATTATGAATCAATTTTAATGATAATTTTTTTGTTTGGTAGGTCAGACTTTAGAGGTGCTTATCAAATAAATAAATTTTATTGAAATCGGTCAAGCAGGTTTTAAAATATCAACAAAAGTCTAAAAATTGTTTGCATGGATGACGGGAAATCAGTTTTTAAGCTTTGCTTTCATATTATTAAGCATATTTTATTAGAATACAGTCATTTGTGATTTTTATTGTTATTCGCGCAACGTCGAAAACAAAACGTAACTATCATGGCGATAAAATGTCATGGTAGGCCCTTTTTTTTCACATTGGGAACATCCCTTATGGATACCACCAACA
Organism: Peribatodes rhomboidaria; assembly: GCA_911728515.1. Lineage (NCBI taxonomy): Eukaryota > Metazoa > Arthropoda > Insecta > Lepidoptera > Geometridae > Peribatodes > Peribatodes rhomboidaria. The sequence goes on from OU452183.1 coordinate 704,252, forward strand.
GCCCCGGGTGCGGGCACAGAGTGGTTATGTGGGAATCCCGCCACTGACGGCCTACCCACTAAAAACCCAAGGGTGTTCCACCTCGGTGCAAAATGTCGGGGCTACGGGGACGCTCTCGCACTCTTCCGCGGCCGCAACAGCGCCAGCCCCTTCCGGCACCTCTCCGAGCTTGCGCTCTTTCCCTCTCGATGACGATTTGTCGAACACCAGACACATCGTCATCATCCACCTCCTCGGGGACCAATTGGCCCGTGGGTGCCAACCAGCACCCGTGTCTAGGCGCCCATGGTCCCCATGCGACGGGTCAAATAAGTGGCCCCGACGCCTGCCACTTCGGCCACAGAGGATAGGCAACGATACACCGACACGCCTCTTCCTCTGCGGCCATACCGCGTCCGCCATCAAAACGGTGGCGACCCCGTTTGGGCCGCGGATGGTAGGGTAAGTGGCAACGATACACCAGCAGTCCTTTCCCGCCGCGGCCCCCAGCTTTCGGCTACAGTGTCGCTCACACGACACTGTACCCCGCCTCAGTTGTGGGTCTGCCCATACAGACCCACACCATAATTAGGCCGCTTCCGTGTGGGATTTGGGCTAAAAGCCCCAAGAAGCGGCCCCACCTCGGATTCATCTTGGCTTCACCGTGGTTGCCAAGGCCACGGCTACTGAAGCCCCCGCCACGATAAGGCGGGAACCCTCGGGGGGGGGGCATGGTAGGCCCCCTGGACTATCAAAATTAATATTATTGCTTACTAAGGCCCCTACGAACACTTTAGAGTAATTTCGCATTGGCTGAAGGCATCTATAACTATTTCATCTAGAAGAAGACGATAAGCGAAAAGAGCTAGCCAAGATACTAATTAGCCTCGAAACTTAACAGACAGGCAGACCTAAACAGAGCGACTAATTGCAATTTAAATCATTTATATGACTTTCGCACTTGCCTGATTACACTTATACAACTATGAATTTCCCTTGTATTTTGGATTAAAAGCTAATGATTTAGATTTTAGACAACCTCCGTCTAAAGCCTATGTATTGCAAAACCAGTCCAAAAAGACTCCTTACGAAAACGGATATTTTTCATAGCTCTAATTCCCTTGAGAACGTTTGAAAAAACCCAGACCAGAGGGTCCTTCTTATTGCGTATATGCCTTTCATCACAATCTGAGGAATAGGTTCCAGGAAGTTCTACAAACGCGTTTGTACTTCCGGGGACTCTTAAGGTAATAGCAATCATTTAAGAAGTAGGTACATTATATATTTGCTTGTGGTAAATAATAAAAACTTAATTGTTTTTTTTTACTAGCTTTACGTTCACGATTGTACAATCATCGAACACGGCCACATATCGTTCAATGTACCTACAAGGCTCTTATTTTGGCGCGTGGCCAAAATCGGAACTAACGACTTAAGTTAAGAATTTGGATGTATTCTTTACATTGTCATCAACTGTATACTATAATATTGACATACACTCGTACCTACCTGTTAATCCTGTAACATATATTTCTGATAAGTACGTAATTTTCACCTTTAATGTAGGAGATTATCCTACTAAAGCGACACCGGCGCCCTCACTCGAAGTGTCAAAAGATCCTTGTGGCATGTAAAAAAACCATTGAAATATGTGGTTTTTACATACCATAGGCAGATGTCATGAATATTATTTAATTATTTTAACAAGTTTACTTAAATTTATCAGTATTACATTGGCAGTTCCAAGTGTCAGGCGCTATGTCAGTGTTGTTATTTGTCGTTCTTATCATTTTAGTGCTCTTAGTTTTTCTTCTGCTGATTGGTATTCACCAAAAAAATACTAATGAAATCTGCAGGTCGAAGAAGCTTCTCGAAGGGAGGACGGTGGTGGTGACGGGCGGAACGGCCGGCATGGGGCTGGAGATGGGCAAAGACTTTGCCCAGCGTGGTGCTCGCGTTATCCTGGCCAGTCCGTTCGCGGACGAAGGCGCCCGAGCAGTGCGAGAGATCACACGCCACTGCGACCAATACCACGACGCCGACGTCGTGTTCAAGCTGCTCGACTTGGCATCCTTCGAGTCAATACGAAACTTCGCCGCGGACTTCTTAGCCACCGAAACTAGACTCGACGTCTTGATCAACAACGCCGCAGTGGTGGGACCAGTCACGGCCGTGACGAGCGACGGACTCAACCGCGTCATGCAAGTCAACTACTATGGTACTTTCTTGCTAACTCTTCTGCTTCTACCGCTGCTAAAAAAAACTGGACGCCCAGGAGAGCCCGGCCGGATCATCAACGTTTCATCGGCTTCTTACATATTAGGAAGGGCATACCTCGAAAACACTATCTTGTGTTTAATTTCTCCTGTATTATACTTCAACAGTAAGCTGTATTTAGTGGTATTTTCTCGGGAACTGGCGAAGAGATTGAAGAATTTCGACGTGGTGGTCAATACCGCGGACCCTGGAGCGGTCGGAACGAATATATTCTTCACTTTCGTAAATTGGCCAAGATTATTTTCGCTTGTGAAGTTCTTCTTCTGGGTTTTATTTAAGCATCCATGGCAAGGAGCTCAGACGGCGATCCATGTAGCGTTGGATAAAGGAGCTGGTGGAGTAAGTGGAGAGTATTTCAAGAACTGTAAGCTAAACAAAACTGCCAGCATAGCGTGCGATGAAAAGTTTGCGACGGAATTATGGAACAAATCAGTTTCATTAGTCAACATAACTGATAAAGAACTGGGACAATGTTGGTGTCTTTAACAGGTTTTAAATTTAGTTTATTTTAGTTAATGTAGTTATTATAGTGAGAACTTTTTTTACTGGTACTTAGTAGCATTGGCGTCAGAATATAATAGTTTTAAATACTATAGTTTTAGGGCATTTGTGATTGCATTGCATTTGCATTTACTATTAATTTGTGAAAATTTCATAAAAATGTTTATGATTTATATTTTACAATTAATTGTTTGAAACGGATTTGGATGAAGTTGGGCATGTAACAAAATTTCATCCATCAGCCGGTTTTGGATGACTTTGATCCAAAATTTCACATTATGTATACTACACTATATTAATAATGTTAGTATAGGATTGGGAATAGGAAACAAATTGAACTTGGTGCGTTAGTTGACTGAGTGAGCACGAAGCGTTTAGCTGGGGCAAAAGTGACTTCGTTTGTCCAGCGGATATCCTGCGGTTCATTTGCTTTTTTTTTTGTCGATTTCGTTTTCAGAAACATTTTAAAATGGCGGAGATATGGGCACACGGCAAACTAATGTTCATTGAAATTTGAGCTTCAGGGCATCCTCTGTAGACATACTTTACATTGACAACACAAATTATCAGACAGCTCGCTGTAAGCAAGCTTCCCGCCTTCGTACCGCGGTAGTTGACGTTTTACCTTTACTTGGTTTACGATGAAGTGCGGGAGCGGTGTCGGAGCGGGGTCGTGTAAGTGAGCTCCGACCTTAAAGTCTCACTAGTAGACATGGGATAATTAGTATTTCATTTTCCCAACATCTCTACTAGCTTTTCCACAAATATCACCCCACAGGTACACATTATTCGCCGACGAATTAACAGTTTCGTTGCCATACTGCGAATCTGTAAATTTATAGCTAAGATATTTTGTATTGTATAATTTCTGTTTTTAGTTTAAATATTTTGTTGTTTTGTTGTATATTTTATTACTATTTTAGTTTGGTATGTTAATTTTTTTGTATTTTTTTTTAGAAGTCAGCTTTAAGGATTGTATTGATAGGGTGTTTTAGTCCGTAAGTTGGATTTTAAGTAAAAAAATAATCACAACCCCAAAACTAATATTTTTATTTGCTTTCTCTTTATAAAAGCTTTCTCATCTCGTCTGATCAGGCAGTAGGGTGCAAGCTTTAAGCTCGCCTGTTGACGTTTTAATGCTGTTTTAGTCGCTATTTAGTCGAGCTCCAGTTATGTAGCAGATGACACATTATGTTCACAAATTAACAAATTGGTGCATGCCTTCGGCTGGAATCTAACCGCACTCTCTGACTTGAGAGGCAAACATTTTTCCAACTAGGCTATCATCGCTTATATTTTTATTTTAGTGAAAAGTGTTACAAATAAAGCTTAAGGGAGGCAGTGGATGAGACCCACAGGACTGGAAAGCGTGGCGCGGTAAAGAGACCTAATACTCAACCATGCGTAAAATACTATAGATGATGATGTTAATTAAAACTCAATGCTATATTTGAATGACCTGTGTAAATTCTGGATGAAATAAAAAGTTGGCCATAATGTCGGTGCTAAAATTAATTTTCGTTTGAAAATTTCTATCGTGTAAATGTATAGATATTGTAGAGTCAAAACAGATTGCAATTAGTGGTGTTTTTTTACGGGGGATGATTTCTTGCATGAGCCAGCCCTTTCGGAGCAAAGGTTTATATGTTATACATGTCGTTACGCCTCTCCCCGAAGTGGCTTCGACTATATTCAGTCCCAAATGTGACAGGTGTCCCATACAACGGGCTCCAGTTATGCAGCAGATGACATTAAAAACTTATTATGTCCACACAGTGAATAAATTGGTGCGTGCCTTCTGCCGGGTCCGAACCCGCTGCCTCTGGCTTGAGAGGCGAGCTTTCTACGGCTCCGGCGGATAGAACTGAAACATTTACAAAACGCCATGCCGAAGGGTTTTAATCTGTATCTCTAATAAACACACCGGGGGCAACCTAACTTTCAAGTTTCATAGCAAATCGTCATGTAAATGTATTTGTAAGGCGATCCTCACGCTGTCGCCGCTCGGAGAGCCGTTATCAGAGAGTGCCTCTCGTGTTTTACATACATACTCGTATTACATACTTTACATACAAACTTACATATTTCGGTACGAAGCGATCCCGCTTCAGAGTAAAGTGCGTATTACCTATTACGCGTGCCCCTGCCTGCCTGAGGGTCTGTCATCTCCCTGCTTGCATGGGTCGCAACCACTTGGTCGTCCGATTTGGGCATCCTGCTTCCCTGTCTTAATAAGGTATTATGCTTTTTTTTATGATTGAATGGTCCCTCGTATGGCCACAACTCATCGGATGGAAAGTGACGATGTGGTCTAAGATGAAGCACGCGGCTAGCGTGCTCCATCCATGAGGTGCTTATACATTCTCGTCTTAAAGAAACACAGGTTGCATCTATTGCTTGGGAACGCTGAGGCAGGACCCTGCGGACAAAGCCCAAGAAATTGCTTAATGTAATAGTCACCTAGTCCTGCGCTCCGTCGCGCGTCGTGAAGCAGTGTGAGACTCTCCTTAATGTTTTGTTCACTAAGCCCCGACTCCCTCGAGTGATTCCTCAAGCCTGTTCGTCCGTTTATAAATCTGATCAGAGAGAGTAGGAGGCCCGCGCCTCCACGGAGGCCTGTAGGCCTGCACTTAGCAGGGAGGCCACGAGGGCCCTACTTAGCATATTTTACCAATTAAACCTACGGAAATACTTTCCATGGATCCTTGAGTGTTTTAAGATTGTCGGAAGGAAAAGCTAAGCGATGGCGGTAACATCTCCCAACGTTATTATTTAGAAGCAAAAAAAATATTCGAAACATTTTTGCACACACGGTCGTCTGACCCCGAACTAAACAAAACCTAATACTACACCAGCCAGAGACTAATAGAAAATAGATAATATATATTGTAACTGATATTAAAAATCCGAAAGGCAGGTAGTTCTTTTTGTTTTGTTTGTTACTCTTTCACGCCTTAACTGCTCAACTGATCATCATTACAATTTTCAAACATGTTGCTAGAAACACAGAAAAAGACATATATTTTATTAAGAAAAAAAACGGCTCCCGTAGAACTGCTAGTGAAACAGCAAGGTAAAGTCAATATACACGAGCTGCGCCCCGCGGTTTCACCAGCGGTTAAAAAGTATTATATGTGCTATTCTAGACTATAATCTATCTCTGTGCCAAATTTCATCTAGATCTGTTCAGCCGTTCTGGCATGAAAGAGTAACAAACATCTATCCATCTATCCATCCATACATACATTCTTACAAACTTTCGTGTTTATAATATTAGTAGGATAGGATTTAAATACAAACTTTAATAACTAGCATAAACTAGCTTAAAAATGTTTTGTAACTAGCTTGTCAGCCGTCTGCCCGCGGTTTTACTTCCGTTTCATATATATAGCCTCAGTGCATAGCATGTATAATCAGTGATTGTGTAGCGTTCTATCAGTGAAATAAATATTTAAATTGGATCAACAGTTCAGAAGATTACCCCCCTACATACAAACTATCTAATTTTCTCTCCATCGAACCCAAAATGTTTGCAAAATGTTGCCTAACCAAAGGGCCGACCATTTCGATAAAATCTAGTAGCTAACCTAATTATATGTCCAGTAGGTAAACAAAAAAAGCTACTATGGGAACCTACACACAGGCCAAGGTCGTCGACGGCTTGTATAAAGAGTTAATAATAAGGAATTTAAATTAATTCCATAAGACCTGTTATTGTAGCAAAATAGGTACAAACCGTCTAAATCAAATCTGATTGGATAATTAGTGTGTGGGGTTTAAACCCCCGACGCAAAGATGACGGGGTGTTCTACAAGCGCGTTTGTACTTCCGAGGACTCTTAAGGCAATAGCAATTATGAAGTAAAACTTAAATACATATATTTTTTAAATAGTTTTATGTCCACAACTGTACAATCATCGAACACGGCCACATGTCGTTCAATGTACCTACAAGGCTCTTATGGCGCGTGGACAAAATCGGAACTAACGACTTGAGTTAAGAATTTGGATGTATTCTTTACATTGTCATCAACTGTATCCTATAATATTGGCATACATATACCTACCTGTTAATCCTGTAACATATATTTCTGATAAGTACGTAATTTTCACCTATTAATGTAGGAGATTATCCTACCAAAGCGACACCGGCGCCCTCACTGGACGTGTCAAAAGATCCTTGTGGCATGTAAAAAAACCATTGAAATATGTGGTTTTTAAATACCATGTCATGAATATTATTTAAATATTTTAACAAGTTTACTTAAATTTATCAGTATTACATTGGCAGTTCCAAGTGTCAGGCGCTATGTCAGTGTTGTTATTTGTCGTCCTTATCATTTTAGTGCTCTTAATTTTTCTTCTGCTGATTGGTATTCACCAAAAAAATACCAACGAAATCTGCAGGTCGAAGAAGCTTCTCGAGGGGAGGACAGTGGTGGTGACGGGCGGAACGGCCGGCATGGGGCTGGAGATGGGCAAAGACTTTGCCCAGCGTGGCGCTCGCGTCATCCTGGCCAGTCCGTTCGCGGACGAAGGCGCACGAGCAGTGCGAGAGATCACTCGTCACTGCGACCAATACCACGACGCCGACGTCGTGTTCAAGCTGCTCGACTTGGCATCCTTTGAGTCAATACGAAACTTCGCCGCGGACTTCTTAGCCACCGAAACTAGACTCGACGTATTGATCAATAACGCCGCAGTGGGGGGACCAGTCACGGCCGTGACGAGCGACGGACTCAACCGCGTCATGCAAGTCAACTACTATGGTACTTTCTTGCTAACTCTTCTGCTTCTACCGCTGCTAAAAAAAACAGGACGCCCAGGAGAGCCCGGCCGGATCATCAATGTTTCATCGGCTTCTTACATGTTAGGTAGGGCATATCTCGAAAACACTATTTTTTGTTTAATTGCTCCTGTATTGTACTTCAACAGTAAGCTGTATTTAGTGATATTTTCTCGGGAACTGGCGAAGAGATTAAAGAATTTCGACGTAGTGGTCAATACCGCAGACCCTGGGGCGGTCGGAACGAATATATTCTTTACTTTCGTAAATTGGCCAAGATTCTTTATGTTTGTAAAGTTCTTCTTTTGGGTTTTATTTAAGCATCCATGGCAAGGAGCTCAGACGGCGATCCATGTAGCGTTAGATAAAGGAGCTGGTGGAGTGAGTGGAGAGTATTTCAAGAACTGCAAGCTGACCAAAACTGCCAGCATAGCGTGCGATGAAAAGTTTGCGACGGAATTATGGAACAAATCAGTTTCATTAGTCAACATAACTGACAAAGAACTGGGGCAATGATGGTGTCTTTAACAGGTTTTAAATTTAGTTTATTTTAGTTATTTAAAATTTTATTTAAATTTAGCATTGACCTCAGAATATAATAGTTTTAAATACTATAGCTTTAGGGCATTTGTGATTGCATTGCATTTGTTAATAATTTGTGAAAATTTCATTAAAATGTTTATGATTTATATTTTACAATTAATTGTTTGAAACGAATTTGGATGTAGTTGGGCATGTAACAAAATTTCATCCATCAGCCGGTTTTGGATGACTTTGATCCAAAATTTCACTATATGTATACTACACTATATTAATAATGTTAGTATAGGATTGGGAATAGGAAACAAATTGAACTTGGTGCGTTAGTTGACTGAGTGAGCACGAAGCGTTTAGCTGGGGCAAAAGTGACTTCGTTTGTCCAGCGGATATCCTGCGGTTCATTTGCTTTTTTTTTTGTCGATTTCGTTTTCAGAAACATTTTAAAATGGCGGAGATATGGGCACACGGCAAACTAATGTTCATTGAAATGTAAGCTTCAGGGCATCCTCTGTAGACATACTTTACATTGACAACACAAATTATCAGACAGCTCGCTGTAAGCAAGCTTCCCGCCTTCGTACCGCGGTAGTTGACGTTTTACCTTTACTTGGTTTACAATACAATACAATACAAAAACTCTTTATTGACACCAAATACAAAATAAATCTAAACTAAACATTCAAAAATATAGACGCAATGGGCTGTCTTATCGCTTAAGAGCGATCTCTTCCAGACAACCTTTGTCTTTTTTTTTTGTTTACGATGATGTGCGGGAGCGGAGTCGGAGCGGGGTCGTGTAAGTGAGCTCCGCCCTTAAAGTCTCACTAGTAGACATGGGATAATTAGTATTTCATATTCCTAACATCTCTACTAGCTTTTCCACAAATATCACCCCACAGGTACACATTATTCGCCGACGAATTAACAGTTTCGTTGCCATACTGCGAATCTGTAAACATATAGCTAAGATATTTTGTATTGTATAATTTCTGTTTTTAGTTTAAATATTTTATTGTTTTGTTGTATATTTTTTTAACTATTTTAGTTTGGTATGTTAAATTTTTAGTAATTTTTTTAGAAGTCAGCTTTAAGGATTGTATTGATAGGGTGTTTTAGTCCGTAAGTTGGATTTTAAGTAAAAAAATAATCTCAACCCCAAAACTAATATTTTTATTTGCTTTCTCTTTATAAAAGCTTTGGCATCTTGTCTGATCAGGGGGCTTACCACAACCTCTTAAAACATCATTAATTAAGCCTTACTTCGTAATTTCGTACCATGACCACCCTAAAAGTATTCCTGTTAAGTTTTGATATCGCTTAGCAGTTTTGTTGACGTCACTCGATTTCGTTCATTCAATCCAAGGAACATTTGTTTATAAACCGTACCATGACCTCTAAAGTATTCCTGCCGAGCTGTCAAAATAGCAGGAATGATACAAATGACAACGATTGTTAAAAAGTTGCTCTCCGTGTAACTTTTTCTATTTTTAAGTGAGTTTTTGCTGTGTTTCTGAGGTTCTATTTGTAATATTTAGCAAGATGGCCGATGATTTGGAAACTTTCGAGTTTCTCGAAGCAGATAATGGAAGCTCCGTACTACGAAGGACGCCTTCGGACGGGCTCCAGAATAAATTTCAACCCATTTTCACATAGATTTTTTGTTGGCTAAGTCAGCTCCTTTTGATGCACTTGCTTCTTCTTAGAGTGAGCCTTCGCCTGCAGACTCCTATTAAAGCCCGCAGCGATTTCACTGTGGGTTTTTAAAAAGTCTCAGACTAAGACTCTGCGGCCGCTGTGACAAATTATTCTAAGCATTAAATTCTAGATATCACCAAAATAATTTTCACAAACTTTAATTGGATACAGCATTTGAATTTTAATTTTTAATTTTAATTTACCTTCATGATCGTATGTACATTTAATTTACGGTTTTGAGGGGAACCGAAAAGATGGTGTCATGATTTTGTATTATTTTCTAAAACGAAAACTCGCCTTTACTGAAAGAGGGAAAGAGGAGCGAGATTTATCTCATTTATCATCATCTTCATCAGAGATTTAATGAAAAATGTTATGACAAACATACGGAAGACTATGGTGGTATGGCTATGTTGCCTCTAGCCTGCCCTATGAGTCAAAACAAAAAAAAACGTTTTTGACATTGTTCATACAACCAAGTGTCGCCAGATGTTTCTTAGGAGAGATTGTACGCGAGTGAGGAAAATAAAAATTCTTAGGGAAGAAACTAATAATAAATCATAGTGTTTTTACTTGCAACTTGTAAAAACCGTAAGTGTAATTTCCCTGTATCGATAGGATATTGTAGGCACGATTTCGCTATGCGGTCGTACTATTGTACGACCCCGATTGTACGATTTTTACATGGCAAAAATCGTATAATTACGATTGACATCGTACATCTGGCAACACCACACTCCAAAATACGCAAAAGTACCACAGAGTGTATAAAAGCACTTGTATCGTACATTCTTTTGACATCACTGTAGCAGGAGTAATAACGTTTTAAAACATTATTGTTTTCAATGCTTGTGGTAGGGTACAAAACAATACTTATTAAGGAATGTAACAAAACGTTCCTGCGCAATGATGTTTTTGTAAAAGTTCATGGTAAGCCCCCAGGCAGTAGGGTGCAAGCTTTAAGCTCGCCTGTTGACGTTTTAATGCTGTTTAAGTCGCTATTTGCATAACAGCTTTCGGAGGACGTTTCCAAACTCCGCACTTACGAGCCGTGCACTGCTTAAATAACGGCTGTTTACGAACTAACCAACAGATTAAAATAGCAGCCAAGTGCGAGTCGGACTCGCGCACGAAAGGTTCCCTACCATTATCTATAGTTAACGGTACAAAGAAACCCCGCATGTAGTATGAGACCGCCCTTAAATAGTTATTTTTATTCTGTTTTTGTATTTGTTGTTATTGTGGCAACAGAAATTCATTATCTTTGAAAATTTGTATTGTCTCACTATCGCCATCCATGGATACATCCTGATGACAGACGGACGGTCAGCGAAGTCTTAGTAACAGGGTTCCGAAATCAGAAATCAGAATTTATTGATAACTCCAATAGTTACACGTCACAGTTCAGTAAGTGTCAAAAGTTTATACATGTCAAAACAGTAATTACATATGTCAAATGAAATAAATAATTGAGGTCAACAAAATAAATTGCATATCTATTATTCTTAATAATATAACTATCATTATATAAAATAATAATAATTTAACCTCCCTTCCCTTTCCCTTTTACTCTTTGGGTACTGAACTCTAAAAACAACTTACATTTGTAGAAGATACGGAGTTTCATTTTTAAACGCAGGGTTAATAAGCTCAGAGATAAAATGTTTGACATGCATGTCACTCTAGAATAGTCTTTACTCTAGGTTAGCTTCTATCTAAATCTTGGTGGAGCGAGACAATTTATCAGTTTAACTTATAATGAGCAGTTAAATCAGAGTTACAAAAAAAACGAGTTTTTGCAAATAATAAACTAGCAGCAGTTTCAAACGAAATAAATTAAAAAATCTTTAAATCACAACAGACTCTGACATCAGGACTTGCCACTCGGCCTTATTTTATTTACCCGACTGCGCAAGAAGGAGGGTAATTTTTTTGAGTGTATTTATGTATCTATTATATATCTGTATGTGAGTATGTACATATGTATGCGGTTTCTTTGGCACGCCCTACAGCCTAAACAGCTTGATTCATTTCGACATGTGAGGTGTCATTTGAATCGTCTTGACAGTGGAAGTGACATAGGGTACCTATAACATTTTGCGGCCGGCTTTTGTTTTTCTTTTAATAATGTTACTTGTTATCTCTCAGAAATTACTAAACAAAAAGAGGAACTACTATAGCTAATAACTAGTGAAACAACTAGCTGCAATATTGCTAGGAGTGATTATTCCAGGCAACCTGTGAACCACAGCTTTTCATTAATCGACTGGAGATTAATTTGAACACATAATTCGCGATGATAGCCTAGGTGCAGAAGGTTCGCCTCTCAAGCCAGAGGGAGTGGGTTCGGACCCAGCCGAAGGCACGCACCAATTTGTTCATTGTGTGAATTGTGTCATCTGCTAATACGAAACTGGAGCCCGGTGTATGGCAACAGGCTCGCCCCCTGTCACATTTGGGCAGGAATATCGTCCGGTGAAGTGTGGGTGTTGTACACCTTTACCAGCCCCTTCGGGGGAAAGGCCTGACGATATGTTATGTTATGTTCAGCTGATAATATTAGTTCGTAATAAGTAGGTGGGAAGAAAATGTATCGTGGAATATGACTGAATGGTGATGGTAGAGGTGTGATGGGAAATAGCTCTCTATGATGTAATCTGCGCGAGCTTTGAACATTCAAAATTCTGTGCATAATAGCGCTCTCCAACGGACAAGCGGTTTGCTTGTACTCTTGTTATTCAATGGTATAAAAGTTCTCTCACCTTGATTATTACAAATAGGAACGATTCAACCTTCACGGCTTATAAAGCATTAAAAAATTCAATTTATTTCAATATTGATAATAGTAGGTAGTCCTATTCAAATCGTTCGAGGGCCTGGGAACAAACAAAGGTACGACTCGGAAGCGAGATCGTGTTTGTCTATCGTGTACCTACTCGTACTAGCGCCTATCTGCGTGCGTGCGGCCCTAGGGCTCCAGTGTGAGGGCTTCAGTAGGAAATGTCCGAGCGACTTTTTGTTTGCGTTAAAGAGATTAAAAACAAGTAATAATTCAAAATTTTGAAATCCCCCGACACCGTTTTTCATTAAACATAGCTAAAAGAACACTCCCGACTAATTCACCTTTCAAACAAAATCAAAATCGGTTCATCCATTCGGGAGCTACGATGCCACTGACAGACACACACTGATACGTCAAACTTAAAACACCCATTGTTTTTGCGTGGGGGTTAAAAATAGAAAACCCCCGACAATCATGACCTAAAGAACACTCGCTTCCAAATCACTTAAAAAAAAAACAAAAAAAACGGTTCATCAGTGTGACTGTTGAGAGCTATGATGCCATACAGACAGATAAACACGTCAAACTGCACGCCTCTATTTGCGTCGTGGACTCATAGGTTATATACTCATAAGGAGGCTTATTTTATCTTATCTTAGTATATATTTATCTTAGTAACAGCAGGAGACCTACCATAATATTGCCATGATAGTTACGTTTTGTTTCCGACTCTGCGACCATGGACCTTATTGCGCGACGACACGATTCGCGGTCGCGCAGCATCGGAAACACAACGTAACCATCCTGGCAATAAGATGTCATGGTAGGCCCCCAGGCCGTGCTCTACTTTCATGAACATCATTAGCTGGAAGCCTAGTCCTGCGCTGCCCGCATCCAGCCGCATCGCCTGTCCACCTTGAGGGCTTCTCACGCTGCGTCTTGCAAGTTTAGACTACTGAATATTTCCTTACTTCGTCTACTGATTAGGTGTTCTCTGTGACGGGCCCTTGGTGCTAAATAAATATAATGTAAGGTCGAGTTGAGCCCAAACAAACAGCGGAGCGACCTCGTTCGAGCAACATCGAAATGAATGCATCACCTTGAGGCCGGCGTTATTGGCTTCTCATTTGTTGCTATGCGCCGTTATAGCAGACAGGAAATCAAGATTTTAATTACATTTGATACGAGTATTAGTTTGGGTTTGTCAAGAAAAAAGTCAGTTCGTATAGGCTGAGTAAGTAAGTGTCAGAACTCAGTAGAAGTCTTAGGCCGTTCAGAACCCTCTGAAATGGATGTGCGGTTGTTGTATATAAGACAAACAACCGGGACTACAATTTAAAGTGTCATCCGAACTACAGCGCTCAGTTGTTAATGCCACTCGCGGTCACTCATCGAGGAGCCGTCTTGTCTGTTGCTACGAATTAGTGGTGGATCAAGGATTTTTGTTTGGGAGGCTTTACTTAGGTGGATTTTGGTTTGGGACCTTTATCATGGTTTAAAAACACTAAAAAAACAGACACTTTCGACTATTGTAGTGTGAATTAGATACTTGTACTTGACCTCCTTAGCCCCCTCCCCTTCCCTGGATCCGTTAGTGCTACGAACAGCTAGTCGAGCTATGCTATAAGCGCAACAAACCGCGCTTCGTTACAAAGAAATTAATAAGAACACATAGATATTGAGTCCAGTATAAAATTCACGAAAAAAAATTTAATCCAAAATACCAATTTTGATACATTTCAGTAAATATATAATTCAAGGGCCATGATAATTACGTAAAGCTTTCCATCAACTCCGAAATGGGATTCGATACTTTCAGAGTTCCAAAATACAACCTGCGTGTAACCAAACCATAAAACTGCCCATGATTATTTATGTTATATCACTCGCATCACAAAATTTTCCAGCACTTATCAGTCCGAATGCAGTAGCTGTCATATAACGCCATAAAAATATTAAATAATGGTCAAATTATACCATGGCCGGCTGCGACCCTGGGAGCCTACCGCCATCAAAAAAGGTACCTACTTATTTTAATTTCACGTCGGAGATTCACATACATAATAGTCACGCCTCTTTCCCATAGCGATAGGTAGAGACCACTACTTCTTTCCGCTTGCTACGATCCTGGTACACATCTTAGCTTCTTCTACTTCCATGAGGATTTTCATATACGCTCGTCGGTTACGGGTAGACATAACAAAGAAGGAATAATCAACCAGATCATGCTCCTCAGTTTCTTGCCTGTTCTTCTGAGTAGAGGCTCCCTTTTCCGAACAAAGCCGTAGACCCATTTCCAATATAACGCTTACTATGTCCGGCCAAAATTAGGCCAAATAGAAAAAAAAGAAGATGGGAGTGTATTCAGAGATGACTAATAGATACGAATGGAGAAAACGTGCTCACTGTACACCACACATGGGATAGGGGTAGGTTTGATGGTGATGGTGTTGAAGTCTAATGGAGGAGTTGCTTGGTTGACCACCAGGTTGTTGTCGCGATCGCTAATGTCGAATCTGAGACCTTAATTTTCTCAGCGTAATGATGGTCATCGCGCGACATCCCGCTCGTGCCAACGTCAGGTCTCATACTCGTACGAGCAAGTGTGAGGACACACGACGACCATTGCCATTGCGCTTACAGAATACGGGAGCTGGACGAAATTTGATTAAGGTTGACGTGGCAGCGGATCGGGATCTATTAGAGTACGTACATGAAGACCAAATTTCTTCTGCTGAGAAAGTGATTAATAGTGAGTGCTGAATGCTAATTTATGAAGGGTTTGTCAGTAATTTTCGAAATACGCAATTGACCCACAGACGCTTTTGCCCCAGTTGACCCTATCAGCAAATGTGAAATTAAAACACAGCATCTATTCGCTCCATGGAATAAAATTTGAATATTTTTGAGATCATAGTAGGCCCCTAAAACTTAACCAAAGTTATTTAGTTAAGCAATTTGTTGGTACGTAAATATTAAATGAATATGCAAGTTGGCACATAAAATCGGATTTATAGCGCAGGTTAAACGTTAACTGGTTTAATTAACTCAAACAGATCTCTAACTAAACAAATTTAATATAAAAGTAAAATTTAAGAAGACAAACAAAAAGACAACTAGTTTTGTGAATAAGTATAAGAATAAGTGACAACTATTTAGCTTAAACTGTATTAAAACATACTTATCAATCGCGCCTGTTTCCCTTATGGGTAGATAGAAACCACTTCTCTCCACTTGCTACGATCCTGGTACATAGCTCTACTTTTATGAGTCTTTTCATACATGCTCGTCGGCTATCGGTACTCTTAACCTGACCTTTCTTAAAAGAATTACAAAGTTATTTTAAAGATATCATGAATTCTTAAGTCAGGTACCAATTTGACCCTATAACATAAGCACACAAAGCTCATCTGTAAGGCCGCGCCACACCAGCACAAAGCTCTTCAAACAGAGACGCACGTGTGCAAATATAAAGGCGGGTACACACCGGCGGCGCGTTACACAATGATGCATTACTTTATTTGCTCCCGCGAGGTCGCCGTGCTTCTTGACGCCGCCTCGAGAAAGCAAAGATTAGCTCATACATAAAGTAGTATAATGGAGAGACGATAATATTTAAATGTACCTATTTTAAAATTCTTTAATCAAAGTAGCCGACAAGTTCGTTAGTACCAATCATAGACGACAGTAATTGCTCACTCTTACATTCCTTTCTAGTAAGTAGCAATATAAGCAGATTGTCCTTCTGATGGTTAGCAGTTTGCCACCAATTTGACATCATGCAAAATGAAAGTCGCAATGCTGCGCCCGTGTTAGAATAATAAAAATAGCTAAATAAAAAAAAAAAACAAAGTAAAAAACATTTGACACATTATTATACTCGTTGTTAATACTGACATAAAATCACACTAATAAATACCGATAGACTCTAAATCTCCACCCTCTAACTAATCAAATCGTCGAAGATCAAAACCTTGCATCGTCAATCACCTTTGTCACGACTGTTCTGTAAAATTCCTCTTTGAACAGTGTGTATCCTTCGTGTGCTAGCCAGTTAACTCACTCGAAGTGACACGTGGGTGGATTGGTACAGTGTGTGTGTGCCCTTGTGATTTGTCGCGTCGGCACCGATATTGGCTTATTGAGGTCGCGGGTCAAATGTCGGGTACAAAAGATGTGCAATGGAGCCTAAAGTCATGAATTACAAGGACTTACAAAAGTATACTAGCTGCGGCCCGCGTTTGGACCGCAATTGTACAGGAACCGTTAGTTTTTCGGGATAAAAAGTACCCTATGTCCTTTTTGGCACCCCTGACAACGTGTATGTAAAATTTCATTTTATGATAAGCAGTTGAGTCATTCGTGAAAGTGTAACAAAACACAAGCGAATCAACACAATTTCGATAAGATAATATTTTTATTTTTATTTTATTTATTTGTGTAATCGACAGCGTTACATAGTAATATTTGATACAATGATAACAATATTTAGAATAAGGCCAGAACTGATTACAATTATTTTATAAAAATAAATATATAAATTCAATTTTACGACGTTACGACAATAAACATTAAATTAAACTAACAATCAAGGATTCCAAAATTTATACAGGCATAGTGTGTGTGTGTGTGTGTGTGTGTGTGTGAGTGTGTGTGTGTGTGTGTGTGTGTGTGTGTGTGTGTGTGCGTTTGAGAGTGTGTATGAGAGAGAAAGAGAGAGAGAGAGAGAAAGACAGAATGAAAGGGAGTATGGTGATGCATTAGGGTGCAGACCTCCTTTCAGACCTGTCAGCCTTCCTTATCCTCTCCTTTAAAACGCTTCTTGATAGGTGGAATATATCCACGTCGGAATAGAACTTGTTGTAAGTTTGAGCAGCGCGACAAAGAATAGAATTTCGAACATAGTTCGAGTGAACAGACGGAACATAAAACAATGGCGTGGTGTATCTCGAACGGCGAATTGGTATCCGTAATGATACATTAGATAAGAGCTCATTGCAGTCTATTTTTCCAGAAAATAAGTCGTGTAATAGTACAATGTCATACTGCTGACGCCTCCGCTCTAATGTGCCTATGCCATAGTGGTTACAGGCATCAGGGTATGAATCAAAAGTTACGGATTCTTTGTAGCTTAAAAACTTCACGAACTTATTTTGTATTGATTCTAACTTTTTTATGTGAACTTTATAACACGGAGACCAGATGCTACACGCGTATTCTAAAATGCTTCTTACATATGTAAAATATAAAACTTTGACACACTGAATGTTTTTAAAGGAGTTACATATACGCTTGATGAAACCCAACTGTTTGTAAGCTTTATCTACAATATTGTCAATGTGCTCAACCATCGTCATTCTCGAGTCTAATTTAATTCCTAAGTCCCGCACTGTGTCAACCTTTTTAATTGGGATGTTGTTAAAGTAATAGATATAATCAATAGGCTTTAGCTTTCTCGTGAATGTGATCTGAAGGCATTTGGCTATATTAATGGAGATTCTATTATTTCTATAAAAGTTTACGAGGTTTTTTAGGTCACTTTGAATTTTAACGCAGTCATTGACAGTTTTTATTTTTAGAAATACTTTTTTGTCGTCAGCGAACATGAGATGTTTGGAATTCACCAAACTGGCGTTTATATCGAATAGATACGCATTATATAGCAGTGGACCTAAATTTGATCCTTGGGGGACTCCAGAGCTGATGGTGACGAAGTCGCTGCGCGCACTGCCGATTACTACAGCTTGTTTTCTGTTGCTGATATATGAGCATAGCCATCTGTGAAGATTTCCACGTATCCCTAATGCATAGAGTTTGTGGAGCAGGATGATGTGGTCTACTCTGTCAAACGCTTTTTCAAAATCAGTATATATCACATCAACCTGCGTCCCTTCATCCATGCTACGGTAGACATAATTAGTAAAAACAGCCAGATTAGTAACAGTGGAGCGCTTATTCATGAAGCCGTGTTGTTCACCAGGGATAGCTTTAAATATCGTTGTGCTTATTGTATTATAAATTATCTTTTCAAACACTTTGCTACATATGTTTAGGATAGATATCGGACGATAGTTTTCAACACAGCCTCGTGAACCACTCTTATGTATTGGCACAATCCTAGCCTCCTTCCAGATTTTAGGAAATACCCCAAAAACATTTACGGACAATTTAAATATAATATAAAGCGGGTATGACAGTGTTTTTGCGCATTTTTTAATAAAAATCGGGGGAATACCGTCGGTTCCCGGTCCTTTTCTGTCGTCAATGGTATGCAACACTTTAGATATACTGCTTTTGGAAATGTTGAGATTATGGACTACGTCTTGCGGTTCCTGATAAGAAAGCAAGTGGTCGTCATAAGATAAAGCAGGCTTCTGGAACACGCTCTCGAAGAAATCGTTGAACCCTGAACATATTTCTGACTCTTTGTTTAAAGTTTTTTCTCCCCATGTGAGAGTATTAGGGTAACCAGAGTTTCCAGTTCTTAAAGACTTCATATATGACCATAATTGCTTTGGGTCCTTTTTAAGATATAGTTGCATGTGTTCTTTATAAGATTCAAAGCATTTTTTTTGTATTTTCTTTTGTCTGGCTCTTAAAATAGAAAACTCATCATAATCTCTAGGGTTTCCGTAAGCTTTCCATCGAGAATGGGCTTTAATTTTGTCTTTAATAATATGTACAAGTGACCGCGAGTACCAGATCGGATAGGTACCTGAATTAGAAATGATCTTCTTCGGCACATGTTCGTCTATGGCCCTACGAAGATAAGAATAAAATTGTTGTATAACTTCATCCATGGTTTTGCCATTTAAGGAAATGTCCCAGTCTATTTTTGCAAAAAAGATCCGATGCATCCAATTCCAAACTGGGATGAAATTTGTCTTCTTTTCTTACGAGTGAAAAGCGAGAGCGTGACACTTCTATTTGAGTATTGCTAAATATTAGGTCTAAAATATTATTGCTAGCATTCTTGTGGAGGTTATACTGTGTTAATCCAGACAAGCTGCATGCGTCGATGAGGCCGATTGCCGCCTCTTGTAGTTCAATGGTTCCGCGCTTAATATACTTCGGCCCGGTTTCTGACCAGGATACACCGGCGCCCGAGAGGTTAAAGTCTCCTGTTATTATGAAGTGATCGTTTGAGCATGACATATAAATCTTTGTTATAAGTTTAGTAAAACTGATCAGTCGGGATGCGTGACTATTGCTACCTGCTATATAAACCGCACAGATATGTAGATTTCTTTTATCATTGGCACCGAGCGAGCGCGCCGGCACAGTCACCCAGACGCATTCGAGGCCGTCGCACGACCACTCCGGCCTCTCCTGCGCCTGCAGCGTGCGCCGTATGCATATCATAGCACCGCCGCCGGTTAATTTAGATGAGGTATCTTTGCTACGGTCGCAACGAAAGACATTATAACGATCGTCGCATATCTCTCCGCAATAAACACTATCGGGTAGCCAGGATTCTGTTATCAGTATGACGTCATAATTATGCGTAAGAATATTTTGTCTTAGATCATTTGTTTTTGTGCGTAGCCCGCGTACGTTCTGGTAGAATAGATTTAACTTAGATGGGAGCATTACAGCGGTTAGATTGAGTATATAGACATGGAAAGAAATATAATTTGCTGTTTTTACAAATGTTCGAGTAGTAAACGGCTGGCTGGGTAAATAGGTATGTAAAATCAATACAAGTATTTTTTATTGGATCGATTGCCTGGTAGTATGGCTCGATACTTTCAAGATTAATAGTTGTTAAGTTCGGAAAGTTTTCAAGATAAGTTTTGTGTAACGCAGTGTGTGTGGGTGTGTGTTTGTTGATGAATGAATGTGTAAATAGTGTGTGTGCCTGTTATGATATTAGTTAGGAATGATCACAGATTATACAGGCTACAGGCACAGATTTTTTATCTAAATAAATTGTATATATATTTATAATCTATATATTATTATTATTTTACTACCTCGACTGCCTCGGTGGCTCAGTTGGTAGTGAACCTGCTTTCTGAGCTTAGGGCGTCGGTTAGATTCCTACTTAGGGTAAACATTCATTTGATGAACGTTTGTGATTGTTCTATATCTGGGTGCTGTTAATAAAAGGAGTGTAGAGAGGGAGGGAGAGCAGTAATCACCCTGCCATACCGGGAAGACTGACAAAGTTGAAGACCTACTGTGTACCACCATCATCCCAACCAGGACCACTTTACCTAGTGGGCCTGAGTAAGAAGAAGAAGAGTTACATTAACTGGAGTTGAAGTTTGACTTTCGTTCACTGAAATGCACTGCAATCTGTGCACCCCAGATCAGTGTGACTTCGACACTCACGCCGTGTGGTTGTGCACGCAGAGTGAAAACGGAGCTCCAGCGCTCATGTTTTAATAGTTTGGTTAAACGACCTAATAAATGTTTTAGCGCTGCAACAAACCTGTACTCAATCCGCGAGGACAGGTCCCGCTGTCATCAACTTACGTAACCTCTTTTGTATGGAACAGCTTCTCTAGTATGTAGTACTTTAATCTCAATGGCTAAACCCAAACAAAACAGTTCCTATACCCACACGTGGAGCATTCCCAATAATTCCCTCAATAAATACACCAATAAACAACACTCAACATCGCGATTTCACAATGAGATAAAATACAAAATTGCAGTCGCTTGGCGAGGATTCAAATGCCGGCAACCTCGTTTCTTATACTTATAAATAGTTTATAGATTACACGGAAGTGCTTTTCTACTATTTATGTTTCGAAAATATAATACGAGCTGTTATTGTGGAGATGAGAATACAGACTTGCGACTGCAATGAAAGAAAATGGAGAGAATGTGAACTAGTACATAGATTGTTAAACAAGGAGCTAAAATGACCCATTGTACATACGGGTTTATTGTCGAGATTTAGCGAGGGAGTAAATAGAAACCGAGTTATAATGGGTTTTTAGCCCCGTGTGTTTCACTCTATACTTCGATAGCAAGAAAATAAAATAATCCAATCCAATATTAAAAATAAACTATGGTCACTAATTCACTTTGTGCGATTAGAAAAAATCTATGGTTTCGCGCCAATGTGTGTTTTTTTCTGTAGTCGCAACTTCTACCGAAGAGGTCGCTGCTTTGATTTCAATTTTCAGATAACTAAAATACTTTTTCGCCTAGAGCGAAATATGCTAATTTATCTTCGCTCTGAAACGCTACAATGACGGACGTTTTGAGCAAGAGAAGTGAAAAAAGAATTACCTATGTTGAGAAGGCAGGTCTCTTGATACGCAAAAGTTTTTGAGTGTATTCTTATGTTTGTTTACCATCGCGATTTAAAATGGATGAAACATGTATTCTGCGGGATGAAATAGATTTGGATAACATTTAATATGGAAGCAGTTTTATTTGGGCCCTTTTTTGTAAATAACAAATGCTGTTGGGCACTGAGATGGCCCGAAGATGGCATAGGGCGTTTTCTCTTTCTTTCGTACTGGATGGTTAGTATGTCATCCTTCATCCTTCCTTACTTTTCCATGATGTCGTGGATGAAGCGTTCACTCCGCATCATCCTCGACATCATGTTAAGTATGCAGGGCTAATTTTAATTCAAATGTTTAAGGGAACTGTTAAATTTTGTCGAGCTTGGTCCTGTGTTTGAAGTTAATCATTAAACATAACTAGAGGTAGGTATATGTTTTCAGTAAGTGGGGTTAACTGGTACAAATGCGTCTGAGGGGAAATTGCGTCTTTCGAGAATTACTGGCAAACCCTTCACAAATTAGGCACCACCTATATCTTTTTTTATCTTTAGTTACAATAATCTGTACTAGATGGCGTTAGTTGGTTTTTTGTGAAGGGTTTGTCAGTGATTCTCGAAAACGCAATTGCGCCACAGAAGCGTTTGTTCCAGTTGACCCTACATTACTAGCTTATGATTTAGAACGTCATAATTAAATATGTATTGACATATAATGTTTAAAACAGCAGTGCAGTAATCGAGCAGAAGTTATAAAAAGCTTCCAGCATTGTTAATTTTCAAAACCAATGACAAAAATGTAAAACCTTACAAAATGGTACCTGAATGAACTTCGGAATATAAATGAGTGATTACAGTTAATTTTATAATTTGGATCGAAGCGCACCGCTCCAATTTGCATATTTAAATAATTTATTTAAATGTGCTTTTGCCTACACGGTTTTAATGTTTTGTATCACATAAAACGCTTATAAAGCTAATTTTAGGATATATTTTTGGAATAGGTAAGTATAAGTACCTACGAGTATTATTTCATTCATAGGTAGGTGATGTAACGAAAGAGAGACAATGTTAGACCTCGATAAATCAAAGAAAAATTGCAGCAGGCCTAGCATGCAAGCTGCGACACAATTTTTTATACAGGGCTAACGGTATAGGGTGTACTAAGCCAAAAGGGGGTCATTATCTCATCATTATGAATAACTTTGACTATGGAGCCAGCCCAAAATCTCGTAAAAACAGCTCCATACAAAAAGTTCATTGATCGTCAACAAAATGTATGGAACAGCTGTTATTTTTTCTCGATTTCAGGGTTGACCCTATATTAACAGTGGTTCATAATGATGAATACAATAACTCCTTTTCGGCTTAGTACACCCGTTCCTGGTAACACTGTATCGAGACAGACGTATATTTATACGTAACCTTGTCACACGACAAAAATCTAAGAAAGAATTTTGTCGCGGCGCGAATGCTAGGCTTGCGATTGCCAACAATCTTAACTAATATTATAAATGCGAAAGGAAGTTTGTCGGTTTGTTACGCTTTCACGCCTCAACTGCTCAAGCAAATTCATCCAATCATCATGAAATTTTGCCAACACGTTGTTAGGGGTACAGAAAAGGACATAGGCAACTTTTTATCGTGAAAAAATTAACGGTGCCTCTGGGAACGTGGGTGAAACCGCGAGGCGCACCTAGAGTAGTATGATGTACTAAATGGCCAATACAGATTTCTAGTTTCTTACAGAATATGATTTTAGGTCTAAAATAAGTATAAGTTAAATACTTACCTACGTTGTAAAATTTATATCAATACTAATATTATATTATAGAGAGTTAACAATTGGAAGTATGTAAGTTTGTTAGTTTTGTAGTAACTCCGAAACTACTGAACCGATTCTAAAAATTATTTCCCTACTAGAATGCTACATTATCCCCGAGTGACTTACGCTTTAAAATGCGAGCGATGCCACGGACGTTAGCCAAATAAACCAACCAAAACCGAAAATAAACCGAAATCACGCGAGAATCAAGACCAAGCCATGACGTGAAATGACCTAGTCGTGTTTCGGGATGTAGTCCGGAGTAACCGTTCCGAAGACGGGTCTGAGCAGTAGCGCACTTGTAGCGCCTCACTCAACTGCCGTCTTTGTACTTCTTCACTCTACAAAACTTCAAGGCTAGAGTGAATAAGTACCTTATAGGTCGTCGTGCTCCATCTTAGACCACAACGTCGCTTAACATCAGGCGAGTTGGTGGTCAAACGCCGACCTATTCTACATAAAAAAATAAATAAAAAAAAATCGTTTTAGCGCCATGCTTATTTGGGTTTCACAGGTTACTGATACATTTGGCGTTTACTTGAGCTGTGCTTTTCTAATATTTAACATTACGGAATATAGTATTAGCTAACAGTTTATAGTTACGTAGTGAGAATATTTGTTATTACTTCTCAAAGTTAAAGAAAACATCGCCAACCATCTTTAGTTTACACAGTTGGACATAGGTATCTCAGATCAACCTAGAGAAAAGAAGATGGAACACTGCGTTGTATCTCGCTGAAGCCACTTTTTTTTAGCTTGTGTGCGTGGAAGTGTTGCCATGAAAAACATTTACAATTGCACGAAAACCTATAATACCTAAACTCTACGTTAGGCATTTTTGTTTCAAGATACCTTAGTTCCTTGAGAGACCTTAGACCTTAGTAGATTTAATATTCTAAAACTGCACAAATTTTAAAAAGAACCTCAAAATGTAGTCCTGGCAATACTTTTATAATATACTATGTATATTATGTACACGAAATTATACCCTAAAACAATGTTGATAACGTCCAGTTAAGAACTGACCGAGAGAGTAGCGTAGTTTTTCTGCGTCAATGTGTGCGTGTTGTGTATATATACGACAGTAGCGTAGTTTCCGGATGGTTTTTGGCTTCACCTAAATCATACGCCGTGCGCCATCTTATCCTCTAGGTTGAGCTGAGCATAGGTACAAGTACATAGGACATAGGACAATACAGACACTCTAGCAGCGATCTTATTGTTCTAACTAGTAATCAAAATTGGCTTCATTTTAAAACATTCGCTGGTAATTAGAATCGGCTTAATTTTGGCACTATAAAGAGAAGCTCTGTAGCACACGAACACTTTGAATTTTCCATACAAACTCGCTTGTCGAGTTTCTTGGAAGCTGTATTCGTCAGATTGTGACGAAATTTGACATGTGCAATTAAATAAATTACATTTAAGACCTTCCTTCTGGGCTAGGCTTTTTTGAAAAAAACGTCCTCAAGATAAATTAGAGCTAGGTCATATGTAAAATATCCGCATTTCTAAGGGATCACTTTAAACTGATTTATTTGTTAGATAGAAAAAGTTAAATAAAAATCTCTTGCCTTAGGAAGACTGACTATGTTATTAGCTTTTAAATTGTGTAATCTATAATAAAAGAGAATTTCTTAGTTATTTAAGAAAGATTAGACTATAGTGCGAAAGTCTAAAAATTTGAATTTGTCAATCTATTGATAACTTTATAGGCTCATTGAAATCCTGACTTGCTCTCGTCTCTTGTCTTGTGCTCTTCTAGACAACAAGGCAATAGAAAACTTTTAGCCAATGCGAAGTTAGTCTGAAGTATTCGTAAGTGTCAAAAACTACAACATGGGGTTCTTCAAAAAGGCTGTCAATATAGAGTCCTTAAAGGTCGGCCGACGGACGTTTCCGTGATGCCCATGGTATTCCAGGTATCCATAGGCAACGGTGATCGCTTACCATCAGGCGGCCCGTTGGCTTGTTTGCCACCCATGGCAAAAAAAAACAGCCGATTCACTAGTAAGTAAGAAAGAGGCCGCCGGCGCCGGTCCGCTCTAACACTAGGGCTGGCGCCAAGCACGAGCGAGCCTCAAAATAAAAGTAAAATCTACAACCCAGCATTTTGTCTAGCGTTATCTCTAACGCTCTTATCAGAAAACTCATTTCCTTAGAGCCTATCTTTGCTTTACTGTTAGAACGTAACATTTTCAGCCCTAAGTTGAATATGAATAAGGGTGTTTTTGTTTTTGTTACAGCGGGTGGTGTCCATACTTAAGAAATTTGAATGAACACGTTGCATTCTCAATCTTAGCCATTTTAAAATAAGGTTGATTATTAGCGCGGTGCAAAGTATTTGATGTTTAATAAATATTAACAAGAATCTTTACATTTTCGACCTTAAGTGTAACCAGAATAAGGGTGTTTAGCGTCGCAATGTAGTTTTCAATATATAAAACTTTGTGCGACGGTTCTGGAGCCCTTAAAGTGACCCAAAGTTCTGAAATCGAGTGTTTTACGTTCGCAATGAAAATCGCCTGGTGTTGATTTGTGTTGCTTCCGTGTAGGGTGGCCATGGCGACGGGAAAACGTCGGACAAAGTCTTCCCTGAGCTATAGAAAAAAAAAACAAAAGTAAAGAGTAAATAAAGCAGTTCGCAAAAATTTAAAAAGAAGCGTATCTTGTAACAAAATTAGTTTTTTAAATAAGTACAATACAATACAATACAACAACTCTTTGTTAAAAACAAAAATAATTACAATAGTACTTAAATAAGGCTTAACTACGTTTTTAATGGGCGGCCTTATCGCTCAAAGCGATCTATCTCTTCGAGACAACCTGAATGGACAGGAACATTTTTGTAAAAAATAACTTATATTTTTTTTATATTCAAAAATATATAAAAATAAAAAAGTACTTATAATTAAAAAAAAACATTGATAACGATTCATAATGTAAGTCTATTTCGATTCTATTTGAAACTCACGCTTTTGGAATCGTATTACGTAATAAGCATGTCCAGAAATAAATCATTATAATTAACATTTATTTCTTTTAAATAAGCACCTGACACCTACCCGCCTGCCTATTATGCTAGTGTGTCTATCGTCGCACTCTAATTACTCACGTGGGCACACACTTCAACTTTAATTAGACAATCACGAGCTATTTGCATTTGTACTGTTAGTAAGTGATTGGAAATCTTCGTGGGCTGACCTGTTAGCAAATGCAGATAGATAGATAAAAAGTCTTCTTCTTCTTATAAACTCTTTATTGTTCTCACCACAGATAACAAAACAACAAGAGAAAAATAATGATAAAACTTATTAAATAGTGTAACAACTGGCGGCCTTATCACTAAAAGCGATCTCTTCCAGGCAACCTTAGGATGGAGAGAATACAACAAATGAGTATGGGACAGGGTGTGCAAAAATAACAAAAATAAACATAAGATTGATACAAATAGAAACAACAAAACATCGAGTATTATATCTATACACCTACATAAACTATTTGAATGAAACTTACATGAAAGTACATCATACTAATATAATACATTCTAGTACTTAAAATACCTAACAAGATGAACGGTCGTCGGTTATTCTTTTTACATTATATTTTTTTGATAAGTCGAATTAAAAAAAAAGATTTCTTATGTAAAAGACAAATTATATAAAAGTTGCATTGCATTGCAATGTTTTTTGATTTTCTTTTTTTAATAAGTCCCTTTTAAAATTCCCACTCACTGTTTTTAAATTTTACAACGTATGACTGGGAGGACTTACGACCATTTACCCAACCTTAAAAACTCGTAACCAACGAGCGTATTTAAAAAGACTCATGGCAGTAGAAGAAGAGAAAGATGAAGGTTATGTAGGTATGTACTACGGTAAAGAGGCGGGGTTATTTTATATTATGTTGGTATATGTTTGTATGTATTTATGCAAGGTGGACTGACGATCTGGTGAACTTCGTGGGAAGCCGCTGGATGCGGGCAGCGCAGGACCGGTCGTTGTGGAGATCATTGGGGGAGGCCTTTGTCCAGCAGTGGACATCTTACGGGATGACATGATGATGATGATGTATGTATGTAAAAATGTAGGTCAAGTCCCAAGACTAATAGCCTCATGGCCACCCCAGTATCGTGTCCCAGTAGAGTCCCGTAAACACGAAAATGAAACACGAAACTAAATTAAAACGTTCGCAACTTGATTTGTGGCTTGTTATTTTTATTTTTGTTATTTTTCCCTCTGAAAGCTTTTATTTTAATTTGACTTTTAATTTAATTTATGTTTTTATCATTTTTTTACGACTGGCCTGTGACAGGTTAATGAAGGAAAACGTCGTCATGCAAAAGTGAAAATTGATGTTGCGACAATGATGTTTTCAATTTTTTTTGTCACGGGACGTAAAAACTGTTGTCGGGTCATAAAAACCATTTTCAGGTAAGCTATAACAAAGCGATGATAGCCTAGTTGGAGAAGGCCCGCCTCTCAGGCCAGAGGGAGCGGTTTCAAACCCAGCCAACAGCATGCAACAACGTGTAAACATATGGAACCCGGTGTATGGCGACCGGCTCGCCCGCTGCTAACACTTGGGACTGAATATCATCCGGCGAAGTGTGGGTGTTGTACACCTCTGTCAACCCCCTCGGGGGAAAGGTGTAACGATATGTATGTGATCATAATATGTGCGTATTGTATGTCATCTGCTACATGACTGGAGCTTGGTGTGTGGTGACAGGCTCGCCCCCTGTCACATTTGGGACTGAATATCGTCCGGCGTTGTGTAGGTTTTGTATTACACCTCAGCCAGTCCCTTCGGGGGAAAGGCGTGGCGATATGTATGTATAAGAAAGCTTGGTGTATCTGCAAAAGTTTTTCTCTGTTCTAAGTATAGAACCCATCCTGAAATTGTGAAAATCATCTGTTTCAAATGTCACTGACACTCAACATCGTGAATGGTCATGATCTTTGACGTTGCCATAAATGGTGATCCTGGCTAATCAGTTGAAAACTGATGTGGGATCACAAACCTACATTTTGGTTTTAAAAGTTCGGTTACAGAGCGCTTACTCAATAAGATTGAACAGTTGTATTTATTCGCTACTTCAGAATTTGAATTGAAACAGTTGTAGTCAGTATCTGCAAATTTACCTGTCTACAAATAAAATAGTCTGTTTATGTAAACTTGCATCAAACTGATTATCTCTATGATTTCCAAGTTAAAGTCAGTCACGTCTAGCTAGTCTATCTACTTATAAGGTGAAAGTCTAGTTACAAACCTATTTTGTTCACAAAATTAATTATGTAAGTATAATTATCTATTTACTAACTTACTTATTACTGTTTTTAATGTATGTATGTCTTGTAAGTATGTACAAATGTATCCATGCGGTTTCATTGGAACGCTCTACAGCCTAAACAGCTTGATGGAATACGACATGTGAGGTGTCATTAATTTGAATCGTCTTGACAGTGAAAGTGACGTAGGATACAATATTTTTATAAATCTGCCCTCTTAGCAATAAACGTTACAACCCTTAGCAATAAATAGCCTCGGAATAGTTAGACAGTGTCTACTATTCTAACTTCTACGTGTAACTATTCCGTTTTTGGGGGCTGAGCTACCCACGTCCGTAGGAGTGTACTCTATTCAGATTCCCTACACGTGGTCCCCGGGTAGTGCTAACCGGGTAGCAAACTCTGGTGGGAGGCTTCGGCCGTGGCTAGTTACCACCCACCGGACCAAGCCATGCCGTGAAATGACCTAGTCGTGTTTCGGGATGTAGTCCGGTGTAACCGTTCCGAAGACGGGTCTGAGCAGTGGCGCACTTGTAGCGCCTCACTCAACTGCCGTCTTTGTACTTCTTCACTCTACAAAACTTCAAAGCTAGAGTGAATAAGCACCTTATAGGTCGTCGTGCTCCATCTTAGACCACAACGTCGCTTAACATCAGGCGAGTTGGTGGTCAAACGCCGACCAATTCTACATTAAAAAAAAAAACTTTTTCAATCTTTAACATTTTTGAACTACATCGAAAAAGGTGAAACACTGCATAACTATTCCGACGTTTATTGACTATTGACGCTATACAACGTTTATTGCTAGGGGGAATTTTGCAGTCGGGATTTTTATTTTACTTTTAATAATGTTTTAGCATATTTTAGTAGATGCACTGAGGGAGTTTACTTATTGCTTGTAAATTTTAAGGTAATTTTTTTAATGCACGTTACATTTATTGAGATGAAACTGCATCATCTCATCGGGTTCCAAGTCTGCCTGAGCTGTAATAATAAGTCGTTATCTCTTATCAGGGTCAAAGGTCCCGGCGCGTGTCGGACCGGTTATCAGCGGCGGCGGCGCACGGCCGGGTCTCAGATCAACGGTCACGAAGTTAATTAAGATCTACTTTCTGTGCCTAGGAACTTGTTCATTTTTTAGTTATATAAGGCAGACGGTAGGTAGATTAATAACGCCTTTCTTTCTTTTTTATCTGTTTAAAGTGTCATCCATCCATCAGCCATAGGACGTCCACTGCTGGACATAGGCCTCCCCCATAGACCTCCAATAAGACCGGTTGGTAGCGGCCTGCATCCAGCGCGATCCTGCGGTCTTGACAAGGTCATCTGTCCACCTTGTGGGTGGACGTCCTACGCTGCGCTTGCCGGAACGTGGTCTCCATTCGAGGACCTTTCGACTAAAGTGTACTAAGTGTACTAAGTTTAAAGTGTACTAAGATTTTTTTCCCGGGTTAGGAGAATCAGAATCGATAGTATAGGTAGGTACTTAGGTCGACTTTTTTGTTAATTAAATTTAGGTATGCTTCATTAAAATTGTTAACGATTCTAAGATTTTTTTTCCAAAATAAAAGGTAATTGGCCTATGTGATAAGATAATACAATTTTCCAATCCAAACTTATCTCACTCCAAAAATTCGCTATCTCCATACTCCATCCATACCATACCATGAAGTCCTTAAATTCGCTGAGCAGTTTCAACATGAGAGATGGATGTTACACACTCACTCACCATCTTCCCATTTACAATTAAATAATAATAATAAATAAATAAATTTGGGACATTTTCACACACGGTCGCCTGACCCCAAACGAAGCAAATCTTGTACTATGGCTGCCAGAGACCGATATACGTAATTGTATATATACGTAAATTTATATATATGTATTTTGAAATCATACATAAATAGATATGAACACCCAGACATAGAACAAACACGAATGTTCATCACATGAATGTGGCAAACATTCATGTGATGAACATTCGTGTTTCTAGGTGAGAATCGAACTCACACCCCCAAGCTC
This sequence comes from Peribatodes rhomboidaria, assembly GCA_911728515.1. Taxonomy (NCBI): domain Eukaryota; kingdom Metazoa; phylum Arthropoda; class Insecta; order Lepidoptera; family Geometridae; genus Peribatodes; species Peribatodes rhomboidaria. Next base: position 735,190 of record OU452183.1, read on the forward strand.
AAAAGGCAGGTTCATCACCAGCTGAGCCACCAAGGCAGTCAATTAGAGGTACAACTAAACAAACATCCTAATCATAACTCCATAACCACCTACAAACTAAGATTATACATTTACGAAAGGAAGTTTAATCGTTCAGTTGTTCGTTGACGCCTTTACTACTCAACTGATCGTCATTGCATTCACGTTGTCAGGGATACAGAAAAAACAATAGACTACCTTTTAGTAGGGGAGCCCACGATGCTAAATGGGGATTTACTCGAGCGTCGTAGAGACCTATTGGGTTGCAAAAAAGGCTTAGATGATAAGAAGAAAAAAATGTTAAATGATATGTATATACCTTTACATCGGTGGGGGAAGCGGCTATAGATTTTTAAATATGTAAAAAAAACTGTTGCATGGACATCCTCGAGCGCGTCAGATATTGATACCATCCATGCCCTACGTATTTTTAATAATGTACGTATGTTAATCTGATCGTTTGCATGATGCGGGTGGTTGTATGTAAGGGTTGAAAAAAAAAAAAAAAACATTAATCGAGCGCGTCAGATTTTCTAAGGGAGTGTTAAGTGCACCGAAAAAAAACTCTCATTCACTAATCTGACGATTTCGATGGGACGCAAACTCGCGGCCATTTTCATAATATTTCACCGTGAGAAGAGAAACAGTTTCTTCGGGACCGCGGGGCGCAGCTTAGTACAATAATGATGGCTTAAGAAAACAACAGTAACTTATTTATCAATAACATAATTTTAACTGCCTTTCAAGTGAGTTTAACGAGGTAATTATTGTTGTGTAAACAGGAGGGTAATTCAGCTAACCATACCCGACGGTTGACGTTGCGTTGACCGTTATACAACGGACGGGGAACGGCTCAAGAAAGCTATTCCCACAATTAGAGGTATTTTTTTGTCGTTGTCTCTTTCTCTCGTTTGAAAAGTCGTAGGAGCAAAAGTGATCTCATCTCATGCTCCAAAAATAAGGGGCCAATATCACTAATGTTATCACTAGATATTAGGTAAATAGATATTAACACCCTGACATAGGACAAACACAAATGTTCATCACAACTATTTGCTCTGGGTAGGAATCGAACCCACGCCCCCAAGCTCAGAAGGCAGGTTCACTACCAACTGAGCCACCGAGGCAGTCAACACCAATGGTTTTTGTTTATTTAAAATCTGGTATTCGTTAGGAATATAAAATTGATTACGACATTAAACAAATACCATTAGTAAAATTTTTGGTACTTATTGGAAAGGAATTGATCACATCAATTCAATAAATAATAGTACTAAATAGTTCAGTAAGCAAGCAAGCAGGTTTGTATAGGCCGAGTGACTAGCTCTGATGTCAGAGTTGCGGCTGCCCAAAGGCCTCTGACATGACTTGACATAGTTCAGTTCAGTTAAGCATCGGCTATGTACAGCTGAATTGCCCCTCATGTCGGCAGTGACGCCACGGCCCTCGGAGCTGCAATTAAACCTTCAATCAACTGCACAAAGCATTGTGAGACTTGTAATTATGTTCTATCGGTTTTTGACACCTTTTATGTTTAACTGGCGCCAGCCCGCGGATTTACACACGATTTTTAATATTAAATTAAAAAAAGCTATAAAATATTACTAATATTTTTTGTACATTAATTTATAAGTAACTTCAAAATGAATACTGTTTCCTATACAGATTCCACTGTTACTGGTATAGCCATTAATAAGCAGTAACAAGGTAATAAACAGTAAGATGGTAAGAGATTATCCTATCCTACTAATATTATAAACGCGAAAGTTTGTAAGAATGGATGGATGGATGGGTGTTTGTTACTGTTTCACGCCAGAACGGCTGAACGGATCTGGATGAAATTTGGCACAGAGATAGATTATAGTCTAGAATAGCACATAGGATAGCACATACTTACTTTTTAACCGCGGGTGAAACCACGGGGTGCAGCTAGTGTTATCTATACTAGCTTTGATGTTCAATAGTTTCGGAGATTACCCCCGCCAAACAAAAAATCTTTTTAATATTACCAGAGTAAAATATCAAAACCTACAATATTTGACTGAGCGAGCGCGAAGCGCCTCCATTTCGGCATGGGCAAAAATTGTTTTGTATGTCCAGAGGTCCGGCTGTTCTCTTCCTCAGGTCGCATTTCTCGACCGATTCTCGTGATATTTTGTAAGCAGATTCGATAGCTCACTACATGGGACCACGACTTTTTAGTAACATTATTTACCTATATTGATTCTGTATAAATAATATACTTAAGTAATCAATAAGTTTGACGCGTCTTTGTGTGTGTGTGTCTCTGTGGCATCGTAGCTCGAATAGACGAACCGATTTTTTTTTTTTGTAATTAAGATGAATTAGTCGCGAGTGTTCTTAGCTATGCTTGATGAACATTGGTGTTGATGAAAAACGGTGTCGGGGGTTTTTAATTATTTTTTTTATTTATTCTTGTTTTTTTATTTTTTTATTACCATTTAAACTACAAAAATCAATCCGATTGTTAACATCGAACGGGCCTTGCACAGTTAACTAGCAGTTCGCCAACTTGCGCAATACGCGTACAAAGTGTTGCACAATCTGTGACCCTGCTTGTTACGCAGAGACTCTTGCCCAATCTATGCCATTGCTGTTGCTAGGCGCCATAGAGTAACTAGCGGAGATGTGACAGTTCAATAAAGTCGAATTTAGAAGTAAATATTTATAATGTGTTTACTTTTGTTTTTTTTCTGCAGAGTTACAAAATTATACAGGAAAAAATCTTGCGTGAATTTAACAACGTAGGTACTAATGAAATAGAAGACAATTAATATACATAGTAGACGATTTACGCGCGAAATCACCAGTGACCCTATTCGGAGATTTGAGATTTTCATCTCACCTTTTTTCGTCCTTGGTGCTCTCGTTTGAAACGTCATAAGTGTGAGAGTGACCAAGATAAAATCTCATCTCATCTCACGCGCACGAATAGCCCCCCTGTTTCGAGTAAGTAATACTCGTAATTGGTCTTTTCGCGCGTAAACCAAGTTTATTAACACTTACGTACACTAACTCATAATTTTTGTGATGCTCCAAAAAATAAAATACAGTGTTCTTGTGTAATGCTAGTGAACTTTAACCGGTCTTAATAAATCATCGAAATTAAGCAACGCGTGTTCAGTCAGGCCTTGGATGGGTGACCACGAATAGCGTTTGTAGGTAACTGAGCTCTATTTACTGTAGCATGAAGGTCGCGATTCATGTTTTACAAAAACAACTTACCATCAACTAGATTATTGTAATGCTTACTAGAGGAGCTTATCTAAAGAAAAAACGTAACGAAACTTATTGAAATGGGGGGCTGCCCACCGTGGGCTGACCGCAGGTTTGCTGCAGCGATGACTACTGAATTGTTAATTTACGTCCGTCCAGAATCACACTTGGATTCCAGTAAATTAGCGCCCCTACGTACCATGACAGGGGGTGAATAGGAACAGCTGGGTAAATAGAGACGAAACTAAAAACGTTGATTTATCGTAAAATTTTTAGCCTTTTGAAATACTTTTTTTACGTATTGTACTTCGATCAATTATACCCTGATCGAAGGTATTGTATGTCATCTGCTATATGACTGGAGCCCTGTGTATAGTGACATGCTCGCCCTCTGTCACATTCGGGATTAAATATCGTCCGGCGAAGTGTGGGTGTTGTATTACACGTTTGCCAGGACCCTCGGCGGAAAGGCGTAATGTACAAAAACCCAAACCAAAAAAATCTAAAAACATTAAAACGTTTATTCCATAGAGTCCACCTGTTCCTTCTGTTCACTCTCACACATGTATTATAGTTACTATTTACTCTGCGGTCGTCGACCCGAGGCCTCACTGACAGAACACAGCTGAGCTGCACACGTACGTCTCCTTTCGCATGTGTGTGTGCAGATATATGGTGTTTGTGCTGTTTACAGCCCTTTGCACTCGCGACTGTTGTAAGAGCGAATTCAAATGGAACTAAAAATGTATACTAATCTATCCTTCTTAGCAATAAACATTGTATAGCCTGGTAATGGTTAAACAGTGTTTTGTCTTTGTCGGTCTAGGTCAAAAATTTAAAAGAAAGAAAAATCAAAACACTATCTAACTTTTCCGAAGCCATACAACGTTTATTGCACGTTTATACCACAGAATAAGGGAGTATTCTGTGGTATATTTTCAACCGACTTCAGAAAAGGAGGAGACTCTCAGTTCGTTTGTATGATTTTTTTTGTATGTTTGCTACGAGATTATTCCGCTAATTATGAATCGATTTAATGTTTCTTTTTTAGTTCGGTAGATCATACCTTAGAGGTCCATAGAGTCCCATATAAATTTTATCGAAATACGTCAAGCAGATTTTCAAATATCAATAAAAGTCTAAAACTTTTTTACTTAGGTAGTCGGTTTTTTATGTTTTGCCTTTTTCTATGTCTATGATCTATTCAGAATACTTACTAATGTTATAGTAAGGTAACATTTGTAAGTTTGTTTGTCAGAGATAACCTCCGAAACTAGTGAACTGATTCTAAAAAATATTTCACTAATAGACAGCTACTACTTTGGTTTCCATGTCGAAAACGTATCGGTGAGAGCTCCAGTTTGGTATGTCACACACGTCAAACTTATAACCACTGGGTTTCAACCCGCTTCCTCTGGCTTGAGAGGCGGGCCTTCTCCAACTAGGCTAGGCTACCTATCGTCGTTTCTAGAAACTTAACGATAAAAACATACCTACGTTCTACACCCTGAAGTTTTTATTCATTCCGTTTTAATCGGTTTTTTAAACCTATCCTTTGCATTAGTTGGTTGGACAGTGAGTTGGTCCACAGCGTAACATCGTGTTCGGATCGGACGCCAAGGTGGGGCGGATCATTTCCATAAACACCATAATTATACAGCGATGGAAGCACCATGGTCTTTACACTATGCAGGACAACACGCAACAGCAAACACAAATAAATTCATTGATCAGTGTCAATTAAACTCAGAAACTTCAAAATAAACAAATAACATTAATGAAAGAAAAAAAACCCGGCTGCAAAATGTTGTACCCCAAGTCACTTCCACTATTAAGACAAATCAAATGACACCTCACTTGTCGAAATACATTCCGCTGTTTAGGCTGTAGGTCGTGCCAAAGAAACCTCATACATATGTACATCCCCACATACATACCAACATGCATATGTTAACTAGCATTATTAACGAAATAAATAACAAATAAGTAAATAAAACTTACATATGTACACACGAAAAACATAACCCTTATCTTGCGCAGTCGGGTAAAAACAAATAGGCAACAATCTGCCATATCTCCATAACTTTTAGTCCGATTTCGCTCATAATCGAACTGTATGGTTAATGTACTGTGCGCCCTGTAAACCTTTAAAACCAAATTTGGATTCGCTAGCCTCATCCGTGCTCACAACCGCCTTTATCCAGGTTCACCTTTGAAAGAATGGTAACCTTTAACACTACAAGAAAATCTAGTTAAAAAACTTAAATACGTTAAAGAAATGTGTGTTTTTGTATGCAATCCTACTATCCTATCCTACTAATATTATAAACGCGAAAGTTTGTAAGAATAGATGGATGGATGTTTGTTACTCTTTCACGTCAGAACGGCTGAACAGATCTGGATAAAAATTGGCACAGAGCTAGATTATAGTCTAGAATATCACATAGGATACTTTTTAATCGCGGATGAAATCGCGGGGCGCATCTAGTAGTCTCATAAAACAACGCTATATGGTGTCAGTCAACACACGACGCGTATGGTGTTGCAGCGTCGTTTATGGTGTATATTACGCAACCAGCTTCAGAATGTGGGCGAAAAAACAACACCGACTTACTATGTTGGGACTTGGCACTTATTAGCCTCCATACCGTGTAGCGATAGATGCTGTTAACATGTTTTACAATTAAACAATACTTTTTATGCCTACTGAGTCCCACTAAAATGAATAGCTATAAAAATAGCGATGATTTTTTTTTATGTAGAATAGGTCGGCGTTTGACCACCAACTCGCCTGATGTTAAGCGACGGTGTGGTCTAAGATGGAGCACGACGACCTATAAAGTACTTATTCACTCTAGCCTTGAAGTTTTGCAAAGTGAAGAAGTACAAAGACGGCAGTTGAGTGAGGCGCTACAAGTGCGCCACTGCTCAGACCCGTCTTCGGAACGGTTACACCGGACTACATCCCGAAACACGACTAGGGACCCTATTCGGAGATTTGAGATTTTCGTCTCACTTTTTTTCGTCCTTGTTGCTTTTGTTTGAAATGTCATAGGTGTGAGAGTGAACAAGATAAAATCTCATCTCATCTCACGCGCAGGAATAGCCCCCTAGGTCATTTCACGGCATGGCTTGTTCCGGTCAGAGGATACATATGTTGATATGATATATATGATATATATGCTGATAGCCTGGTCAGAGGGAGCGGATTCGGACCTAGCCGAATGCATGTACCAATTTATTCTTGGTTTGAAAATATGCGCGTATTTAAAGTCATCTACTACATAACTGGAGCTCAGTGTATGGCGACAGGCTCGTCCCCTGTCACATTTGGGACTGAATATCGTCCGGGATGTGTGCTGATGTATACCTCTGCCAGCCCCTTCGGGGGAAAGGTGTGATGATGTGGTATGTGATGTTTTGTTCCACAGTCAGAGGCGGCCTGATATCCTTTCATACGACGTTATTTTTCGTCAACTTAGGAAATGAAAAAGATTTTTTTTTTTTTTTAATTCGGAACATTTCCACACAAGGTCGCCTGACCCCAAACTAAGCAAAGCTTGTACCATGGCTGCCAGAGATTGATATACATACATACATTTATAATATATTTTAAATACATACTTAAATAGATATTTAACACCCAGACATAGAACAAACACAAATGTTCATAACATATATGTTTGCCCTAGGTGGGAATCGAACCCACGCCCCAAAGCTCAGAAGGCAGGTTCACTACCGACTGAGCCACCGAGGCAGTCGTTGTTGTCGACTTGTTTGTTTGTTTGTTTGGCGGCACTTTCTGCACTTAGCCACTTGATTGGGCCGTTGTGCGTGAGACTCGTAGTTATATTCATCAGTTTTTTTCTAACCCCTTAGCAATAAACGTTGTATAACCTCGGAATAGTTTTGTCTTTTTTGTTCCTTTAACATTTTAAACTCGATCGAAAAAGACTGAAACTATTCCGAGGTTATGCAACGTTTTTTGCTAAGGGGGTATGTACATAGAGAATACAAGTAAGTAACTGTTAGTCCTTACCATCAGGACCTCTGACGCGAGACTTTTCAAACGAGAGAGACAATGACCAAGATAATATCTCACGCGTCAGAACCGGGCTCCAGATTAGACAAGTTTTTTCTTTTGAACTTTTATAGTTTTGCTTTATCGTTCTATGACTTTTTTTTTTTATGTAGAATAGGTCGGCGTTTGACCACCAACTTGCCTGATGTTAAGCAACGTTGTGGTCTAAGATGGAGCACGACGACCTATAAGGTACTTATTCACTCAAGCCTTGAAGTTTACTAGAGTGAAGGAGTACAAAGACGGCAGTTGAGTGAGGCGCTACAAGTGCGCTGCTACTCAGACCCGTCTTTGGAACTTTACAATAAAGTTCTATATTCCATACTCTTCTGCTCTGAAAAAAGGTAGGGACTATCCTAAATCATAGGTTTTCAATTACTCATAACTTTGTCAATCTGTTTCTTCACTAGTACGACTCATAACCAACGGCTCTTTCAAGGTGCTCTTGTGCAGACTTCATACATCACTCCGACCAGGACGGCTATTCCTGCGCGTGAGATGAGATGAGATTTTATCGTGGTCAGTTTCACACCTATGACGTTTTAAATGAGAGCAACAAGGACGAAAAAAGGTGAGATGAGAAACTCAAGTCTCCGAATAGGGTCCCAGAGGGCCTACCTGACATATTATTGCCACGATGGTTACTTTTTGTTTTAGACGCTGCCAAAAACAGAAAGTAAGTAAGTAGTAGTAAAGTAAGTAGTAAGTAAAGTAGTAGTAAGTAACAGTAAGTGGTTACTTTTTGTTTTTGAACCTTATTGCGCAGCGATACAAAACAAAACGTAACCATAATGGCAATAAGATGTGATGGTAGGCCCCCAGCTACTTGTACTTGACAAAATTAATATAAATTCTATGTTATTAGACTCTATTTTTTTCTCTAGATAACACGTCCAAAGCCCACCCACGAAAAAAAAAAACAAATTAAAACAGCCAATACTCTAAAAGCATAAAAACTGTACACGAGCGCAACGCTGCGTCATCTCCCGTCGAAAACAAAGCAGTTAGCATATATAATAAATGTTTTATTATTTTTAACCTCGGACCGGTTTCGTATTGAGAGGCGATGTTGTTCGATCAAGACGGCCCAACGTTGCCAGGTTGCATCATCCTTATTTCGGTTCTTGTTTTATCCCTTCTTCCGTATCGTAATATTTAATTAGGTAAAGGTACTCTTCAACAATCTGTAGTCACGAACACAGTACCATACCAACATCTATAAGTAAACCTGCTAGTGGTATACGTATAAATGTCGTAGTGTTAGTAGTGTCTATGGTCATCTATAAGTAGGTATATCAAAACTTACTATTAGTAATTAGTATTATTATATGTTATGTGCAAAACACAGTTACAAGCAACACAGCACACACACACACAACAGGAGCAGATGTCGCCGCCTTTGTCAAGAAATGGCTGGGAGACCAGACGCCCGCGGTGCGTCTGCAGCGCCTGTAGTCAACCGTCTGAAAGACAAAAGGGGCCACTACACAGTCCAATTTGCAGTATGCTAATGATTAACGTAGCAATGCCCGTGTAATAGAAATAAAGTAGATTGCTACCTGTCTAACAGCCATTATACTATCCAATTTTAGCACGCTAGCTTACCGAGCGTACTGCAAATTGGATTACGTAATGACCGCTTAACTTCAAGTTCCACATGGTCTGGGTTCCCGCGAAGCAAAGAGCGCGCTCCTCTCCCATGACTTCTTACCTAAAGGGCTGGTGTTCCGGCGCTGCGACACGGCCAGTTAATCACAGCAAAAATATTTTATTTTAATTTTCATTATAATGTAATATGTACACACATATGTTAGTCTGTAAGGTATATACCAACGACAATTATTTATTATTATATAAAAAAGTATAGTGTGTAAGTTTGTATCTCCTATAAATCTTCCACCAGTAAAAAAGCTACTTAAATACTCGTAGTATCACTGAGCGCCAAAGACTGAAAATTGAGCAAAGCCGCAGGCAAACACTAGCTATTACCATATAAATAGAATATACCTTCTACAGACTTCAGAATTGACATCTCCATATTATATTGACGCTGTAAGAATCTTCAGGGAAATCTTGGCGAGATACCGAGCTGCGTTGGGGTGCACACGAGTTATGTGGGATTGTAATACTCACAGAAATGCTCTAGTGACCTGCCGGAGGGCAACCGGGTATACAATAGAGCCAGTGTCGGATTTGCCACGTAGCAGGAGGCAACAATGGGCCCCGTGCCATGGCTAACCTCGCGCGAAAGACAAAACAAAAAAAAATCTACACCTAATACGAGTAATATATCCATACTCAAAGCAGACATGCGGCGCCAAATTTCTCTACATGAGGGGAAAAAAGCGCTGACCATACTAGACCACACCACAATACTTTTAAAGGAAATGGGGAATTTTGACGGGAAACCAACATCTCAAGGGCCTCCTATTCACATTTGCTATGGGCCCCGCGGTTACTTAATGCGGTACTGGGAGGAGTGCACTGAATCTCTTAGTGCTAGCTTGTGCATGTGCCAAAGGTACAAAGAATGAATAGGCAAGTGCTAAAAAGGAGAAAAGAAGAGGAGTGCAAATAGTGCAATGTGTATCGCGACTCTATTATCATAGGTGCGATACAAATACGATGAAATCAATGTTAGAGTTTCCTAGTTTATTTGTATATTTAGTAAAATTATTTATGTGAGTAACTTTGTAATAATCTTCAATTATGCAAATCCACCTAATAATTATTTACTATTTAGTTTTCTTTAGCACACACCACCGTCCACGCTTAATCATATAGTTTTTATTCCATCCAAAGGTTGTCTGGAAAAGATCGCTCATAAGCGATAGGACCGCCCTTTGCACCTATATTTGAGTATTTAGTTCAGTTTTATATTGTTTTTAGTGTTAATAAATAGTTTTCTAATGCATTGTATAAGTCCGTAAGCCGGAGAATTCAGATCTTTACAGTTTTGCAGGTGAAAATAGTTCTATGGTGTTGGTAATCTTCGGTTGGGTGTCGGCTTACGAGGTAATAGAACTACGTACTTGTGCCTCTTTGTCTGTTATTTGTGTGGACTTGAATAATTAGTTATTTTATCTACTTACCATTAAATCTGAACTCGCATGATAAAGACTGGGCCACCAAAGGCGAAGACCGGGCAGTCTGGAAGGAGGCCTTTGCCCAGCAGTGGCACACCTCAGGCTGAGGTGTGTCACTGCTGGGCAAAGGCTACCTTGACTTTGCTGACGAGGTAACCGCCATGTGAGATGTTGACTCGACGATCATTGTCCCGATAGTCGTCACGGTAAACGGTCTCATAACGAAGAGCCTCGACCAATACCTCGAGAGGCTCTCGTTAGACGGTAGGATCAAGGGCCAAATACAGTTGGCAGTGATCCTAGACACGTGCCGTGTTGTCATGATTCATTTATTGTAAAAACAAAAATAAGTCGTAAAATAAATGCTTTATAATAATCTGTACGTACGAGTATAATAGAAGTTTCGATTAACAACAATGTTGCACAAAGAAGCTTTCACTAAATCCGCGCTGGAAGCCGCGACCCGCGTGTTACGCCGCGTCGAGATTCGTTATCAAAGCGTTTTTGGAACCGGTTAGCAGGGACTGTGTGCATTGTTTTATTTACGTTATTATTAGAAAAAATCTAAAAATATGTAGGTATGTACTTTAAGGCAACTAGACAATAGACAATAATTTGTTTGAGCAAAAAAAATAACACAACAAGCAAAAGAGAAATAATTACTGAATATCAAAAGATGATATATGCTATAAAACGCAAGCAAAGGTTTTTTTAATTCACTTAATTACTGCCTTAATTTTAATTCACTGCCAGGCTTGCGTTTAGACGACATCTCGCCCGATGATGAAGCACGCTTGCCTAGAAGAAACCGAGTCACTCGAGACCTGAGGATAGCTACGAACAGACAGTTCGTAGACCTATAACATACTCAAAAACACATTCAAGACCGAAGATTCCAACCACGCATAATGTTTCGGTATAAAACACCATGCTACAATGAAAACAGTACCTTCCAAAACGCGTTACAAGCTCGTGGGCGTGGCGCCACAGACTGTGTGCCAGTCGCCACGCCAGGTTGCTCCGACCACATCTAACCGCAGCCTGTACAGGTTACTCTGGCCATTAGATCTGCTTTAATCTAGATTTCATTATAAAGCACCATAATACGCATAATAAGCACAATATAGGCTTACATAGCTTACTGGTTTTCTACATAATGTATACAATACAATATAATACAATATATCTTTATTGCACACCAAAAACTACATGAAAATCTTGAAAATTAAATACATTTTTCGGCAGTACAAGGGCGACCTTATCGCCTAAAGCGATTTCTTCCAGGTAACCTATGGATGGACAGGAACTTACAGAAATACGAAAAGTATGCAGAGTTATTTTGTTTCTTTATGAAACATATCCCCATATCTCCAACTTACTAAAAACAAACCCACCAAACTTACAATAACTTTGGCAAATAAATGTAGAAATTGTAATAGTTAGATGAAAAATTTGTGAACATGTACAATAATTAGTTAAAGTATTACAATAAGAATGTTGTAAATACCAATAATAGGTTTTCATTTCAGAACTCTGCATTAAGTAAGTGTTTTTTTATTAATGTCTAAAAATGTAAACTGTTGGTATTTCTACCTAAATAAATAAATAAACATATCTTCACGCCTTTTTCTCGAAGAGGCTGGCAGAGGTGTATTACAACACTCACGCTTCACCGGACGATATTCGGTCCCAAATGTAACAGGGGTGGGCCTGTCACCATACACCAGAATCCAGTTCTGTAGCTGGTAGCATATGACATTATACGCACATAATAATGTTCACACAATGAACAAATTGGTTCCTGCTGGGATTGACCCCGCTCCCTCTGGATTGAGAGGCGAGTCTTCTCCAACTAGGCTATCATCGCTTTTGGAGTAGCTATAACTATCATCAAGCAATTTGCTACCCCCTGTTGGATATAGGTCTCCTGTTCAGCGCGCCATCCCTTTCGGTCCTGTGCCAGTCCCGTTCACTGCCTTCCTTCCGCCTCCATGTTATATGACCAAACCATAACCATAGTAATACATTCGGAACATACATTCGGGACACTTCCACACACGGTCGTCTGACCCCAAACTAAGCAGAGCTTGTACTATGGCTGCCAGAGACTGATATACATACTTAGATAGTCAAGTCAAGTCAAGTCAAGTCAAAATGTTTTTATTCAATTTAGGTATCAAAGATACACTTATGAACGTCAAAGTTATTTAAATAGACTCGACCGCCTTGTTCGGATAAAAAGCCTCTACTCAGAAGAACAGGCAAGAAACTGAGGGGCATTATTTTTTCAAATAATAAATAAATTACAGTCTCACAAATTTTGGCTTACAACTAGGTAATATCTATAAATACTAGTGGCTACTTGGCGGAAGTGGAAAGCTCCAGACATCTTTATCTTCTAAATAATTCTTAACCTTATAATATCCTCTTTTCATTAATGTAGTTTTTACATGTGATTTGAATTTTCCCTCGGTGAGCCCTGTTATATTTTTCGGGATTTTATTGTAAAAACGAACGCAGTTGCCTAAAAATGACTTTCTTGACTTAGTCAGTCTAAATCTCTGTACAGCTATCCTATCCTTATTTCTAGTGTTATAATTGTGATAGTCACTGTTCAATTTAAATTTATGTAGATTTTTGCGAACGTGCTTAATATTTTCAAAGATATAATATAAAGAAGGTAAAGTTAATATATTTATTTCTTTAAATAAATCTCTCAATGATTCACGGGGACCCATTCCGTAGATAGCGCTACGATATTTTTAAATACATACTTAAATACATATTAACACCCAGACATAGAACAAACACAAATGTTCATCGCATAAATGTTTGCCCTAGGTGGGAATCGAACCCACGCCCCCAAGCTCAGAAGGCAGGTTCACTACCAACTGAGCCACCGAGGCAGTCAAATATATCTTAGTAGTATATCTAAATATACTACTAAGATATATTATTTTAATAAATCATAGTAGTATCTGTGTCTATATATACTAAAATTATTTTCGGGTTCCGCATCTCAGTGGTATAAAGGAACTCAAATATTTTGGTTCAGAGTTTTTTTCTTCAAAACAAAAGGCTAATAAGAGATTTCATGATTTTATGATTTTGATGGATTGAACAGCTTGGATTTGCAACAAAACTGTAACGTTGGAATAATAATATTGTTTTAGCAGGTAAGTATAGGTAGGAGCTATTCCATATACCTCCCCTAGCCTATTCCTCAGGGTTAAAAGAAAAAAAAAACTTGTCCAGGTATATTTTTTTAACAAGAAATTTAAACTAACAACTAAAATTTAAACGAACATAGCCGTCATGTGGGCGCTACCTCTTTGGTGTGAATTGATCCTCAGTGTGTACAAACATGCCTTTCTCTTGTTCGTTCCTGATTAGCATTCCATCCAGTGGCGAAGCTCCGAGATCCGTCGCGATTGATACCCGCCGTGTACGGAACCCCTAATGCGTTGAAAGCGCTTGTAGTTTCGACGACCTGCGCCTGCGGGTGTACCCGCAATTTTATGAATTTTCCAAATAAACAAAAAATATTAGCCTATATTGTCGCAGAGGTTCTTTTTACCCGACTGCAGAAGAAGGAGGGTTATATTTTTCGATTGTATGTATGTAAGTATGTATAAACATATGTATGTGTGTGTGTATATATATGAGGTTTCTTTGGCACGCCCTACAGCCTAAACGGCTTGATGGATTTCGACATGTGAGGTGTCATTTAAATTGCCTTGATAGTGGAAGTGACATAGGGTACAATATTATGCAGCCGGGTTTTCTGTTTTTCTTCTTTGTATATCTTTGAAAATATTATGTACGTTCGCAAAAATCTACATAAATTTAAATTGAACTGTGACTATCACAATTATAACAATAGAAATAATTATAGTATAGCAGTACCGAGATTTAGACTGGCTAAGTCAAATAAGTCATTTTTAGGCAACTGCGTTCATTTTTACAATAAAATCCCGAAAAATATAACAGGGCTCACTGAGGGAAAATTCAAATCACATGTAAAACTACATTAATGAAAAGAGGGTATTATAAGGTTAAGAATTATTTAGAAGATAAAGATGTCTGGAGCCTTCCACTTCCGCCAAGTAGCCACTAATATTTATAGATATTACCTAGTTGTAAGCCAAAATTTGTGAGACAGTAATTTATTTATTATTTGAAAAAATAATGCCCCTCAGTTTCTTGCATGTTCTTCTGAGTAGAGGCTCTTTATCCGAACAAGGCGGTCGAGTCTATTTAAATAACTTCGACGTTCGTAAGTGTATCTTTGATACCTAAATTGAATAAAAACATTTTGACTTTGACTTTGAACGGAGGCCTCGTATACCTCCAAAACTTCTCGTCCAATTTCGTTCATATTCGAACTTAAAAATTGTACTTGCATGAACTACTTGCCCGCAAATTTTTAAGAAGATCAACGATACTCAAATTATCGTCGAACAAACATTTATATATTTGTCTGTTGCCATAATTTACAGATTATTGGCTCGCCAAATCCCTTAATACGTTTTCTGTCCATCGAAATAAAATAAAAATATCTGAACATTCTACCTCTATATTGATGGTTCCGTCGTTTATCAAGCCATGAACAGAAAAATACAGATTACAGACAGACCGACATCGACTTAGAAAACTGAAAAAGTTACTATCGCATTTATGATATTAGTGTGATACTGGCGTCCCGCCTTCGCACGTGTTCTAACTTATAATTTTAACTGTTCCATGAATGTTTTAATCTGTTGGTGAAATTGTACAAAAACAAACTAAAACTCAGTTTTAGCAGTTGCTGAGATAAAATTTATTTACTATTGTACAATATTGGTATTGAAAGACTATCTGAACAAGTATAAATTAAAAAAAAACCCCGACACTCTTTTTCATCATCACCAATTTTCATCAATAATAGCTAAGAACACTCCCGACTAATTCACCTTTCGAATAAAAAAGAAAACAAAATCAAAATCGGTTCGGGAGCTTCGATGCCACACACACACACACACACACAAACAGCCACGTTAAACTTATAACACCCTGTCGTTTTTTCGTCGGGGGTTAGTAAGATTATGATTTCCACCTAAGTCTATTATAGTTTCCTACCACCCAACTCATAATACCTATATAACAAGTACTTATAAAACTATTTCTTACACACTATCAACAAAATTTTCAAAAAATCAAACCCACCAGCTACATCGCGTGACCTTGCTCGTATTTTAGTTCCGTCATATGCCATTCTAAAAAAATGCTAGTTAGTAGTTGTTTACCACCTATATACCACCTATATGTATAATCTTGACAGAAGTAAGAGACGGCTGCTAACTTGGGTTAGTAAAGTTTTGTATACAAAGAAGTAGGTACTAAATGGGCCGATGTGACCCCATTTAAAAAATCTAGATTAGTTTCCTGAGTTTACATTTTCAGTTTATTCTTAGGCTACGTCAGAACTCAGAGGCCAGCGGCCGGTCGAACTCTATGATACTAAAGGCTAACTAAGTCATTAGCCGTACAAGAAAGATTGCTGTTTTAAACGTAACAAAGTAATATGTAAGTTCATAGACGCTGAGTGGCTAGCCCTGAAGTCTCAGTTTTTAGACCGCCGGAAGGCCTTTGACTATTGTTTAAAAACAAAAACCGGGACCTACAATATAATGTGTCATTCGAGCCAGGGTAGAGCTCAGTTGTAAACGACACTTACCCGTCTGAAGACTGACCAAGTCGTCCGTTGCTTAACATTGTGACAAGAGTGAGAGTAGCACAGTGACTCCTGACACGACACACTTCACGTCTTTTTAGCCGACTTCAAAGGAGGTTCTTTGTCCTGTTATTTTTTTTTTAATGTTTGTAGTTTTTTTATTTTAAAGATTATTTACAACATCCAAATCAGGTAACGGGAGGTAATTTTTTTTATTTAAAAAGATTATTCTGTTACGTTCTGTAATCTTTTGTCAACGCTGTGTGACCGCGAACCCTATGGCCGCAAAACGGTCGATGGACGCGCAGTGTCGAAAACAAAACGTAGCCATCATGGCAATAAGTTTACATGGTAGGCCCCAAGTTGTCGAGTATTTAGGATCCTAAGAAGCCCGGCAGCCAGCTCCCCCGCCTCGGCCCAGCCACTTTGATCCACGTACCCGACACGCACACGGCATACGAATCCTGCCAATAATGGCGGCGTATAGGAATAGCTAAAATTATAATTATCTTAATAATATGCGCGCGCCGCGAGCATACTGAGGTCGCGCTAGAGTCCAGTAAAGCACCTTGGGTCTGGTACTAAATACTCTACTGATACTGAATTAATGAGAAACGTATCTAACTAGTATGTATGTCAAAGTTTTTAACGAACACAGATATATATTTGAATAAATACTCGTTTATTTTCTTTCTTCAAAATAAAAATAAAAGACCATTAACTTAGATATCAGTAGAGATGAGCATGTTTTAGACACCCACAAAAAAAGTATATAATGAATTTGATTTCAAGTTTGTCATAAAATATATAACTTCCTAAGTTTGGATCGCCTGCGAAAATATTTGACTTACTGTGTGCTTGCAAAGTAAGCACTTTTCCTGATTCTTTTAAAGTAGATAAAAAAGTTTTTGAGACTCATTTACGGTGAAAGACTTCAAAAGATTACGATATGCAAGTTGTCAGCTCTCTCAATTTCATCATCGTCATCATCATCATCAGCCCGTAATCGCCCACAATCGCTGTCTACGAGATGGGTCCCCGCGAATCATTGAGAGATTTATTTAAAGAAATAAATAAATTAACTTTACCTTCTTCGTATATCTTTTAAAATATTATGTACGTTCGTAAAAATCTACATAGGTACATTTAAATTGAACTGTGACTATCATGTTTCATGTGTGTGTTTTTCATGTTCTGTAATTATCTTTTAACAAAAGAAATAAGGATAGGATAGCTGTACCGAGATTTAGACTGACTAAGTCAAATAAGTCGTTTCTAAGCAACTGCGTTCATTTCTATAATAAAATCCCGAAACATTTAGCAGGGCTCACTGAAGGAAAATTCAAATCACATGTAAAAACTACATTGATGAAAAGAGGATATTTATAAAGTTAACTATTTATTAGAAGACAAAGATGTTTGGAGCCTTCCACTTCCGCCAAGTAGCCACTAGTATGTATAGATATTACCTAGTTGTAAGCCAAAATTTGTGAGACAGTTCTTTTTTTATTATTTGAAAAAATAATGCCCCACTGTTTCTTGACTGTTCTTCTGAGTAATGGCTCCTTTTCTGAACAAGGCGGTCGTGTCTAAAATAAAACTTTGACGTTCATAAGTGTATCTCTGATGCCAAAATTGAATAAATACATTTGACTTTGACCTTGACTGCTGAGCATAGATAGGCCTCTCTTTTCGGACGCCACTCATCCCTGTCCTGTGACTATCTTATCCATGTTTGACCTTCTCTCGATTTCCCAATAATGATATTAGTAACTGTCGATCAGTACCATGCATCGATTCACCATACTAACCTAGTATCGAGTAAGTATCAAGTATTGTGAGCAAGTATTCGACTATTTTCTCAACTCTAGGCCAGGCTTTAACAATGGCCGATCGGTCTTTAATATGCAAGCTTCAGCATAGAAAGAGCCTGCTTTACGCCGACCTCAATCCGAATTAATATTATGCAAAACTTGACTGAGTACTGGCCAGGCTTTTGTTTACATTTACCTACCTATTTTGAAGGCTTTATGCACTATTTATACCTATGGTTTTGTAAAACATCAAGTAACATTATTAAAAAAAAATGCAGCTGCAACACATTGTACCCTATATCACTTCCACTATCAAGACGATACAAATGACACCTCACATGTCGATATACATCAAGCTGTTTAGGCTGTAGGGCGTGCCAAAAAAACCTCATACATACCCACATACATACAAACATACATTTGCAAAATATATATTTGTATGCAAATATATTTTTTTTCAGTCGGGTAAAAATGCAAATATACAATTATTTAATTACTAGCTGCGCCCCGCGGTGCTACCTGCAGCCAGAAAGTACCCTATGTCCTTTTCTGTACTTATCCTTGACATCGTGAATGTAAGCAAATTTACAAAAATTCACGGTTATCTGTGGGAAAGCGTAACGAACAATCAAACAAATAAAGGAACAAATTTATTTTTAAATTTATGAAATCAAAGTTAGGATAACTAGCCGCGCCCCGCAGTTTCACCAGCGGTCCCATGGGAACTGTAAACTTTTTTTGGGATAAAAGGTATCCTATCCATGTCCTTTTCAGTAGCCCTGGTAACGTGTATGCAAAATAGTTAGGATTAGGATTCCAGTAGTTAACCCTTCAAAGCTACAAGCTGCAAGCTAGCGGTTCCGCCCGCTATTCTACAGAAACTGTTCACCCCTCCGGGATAAAAATTAGCTATCTGTTCATCTAGATTATAAGCTGCTACACCTACACCAAGTTCCATCTAAATCTGATCTATTACAGCCTGAAGAAGTAACAAACACACGGTCAACCCCTCTATTACTCTCGCTATAAACTTTCGCATGTTGAATATTACAAAACAAACATATCGACACGCCTTTCCCCCGAAGAGGCTGGCAGAGGTGTAATACATCACCCCCAATAACAATCATTATAATATACAACTTGCTGGTTTTGGTAATACTTCAAGACGTTGTTCTACCCATCAGAATAAACAGGTTTTAGAACATATGTACGTTTTTAAAATTCGAATGAAAAATAACCGATTCTCCATACAAAATAACTAGACACGTGATCAATTTTGTTTGAAGATATTTTTCCTCGAATTTTGCAAACTGATGTACTAAGTTGTTCTCTTTGACGGGTAGTACAATACCTTTAAGAGGGCCGCGACGCTCTGAAATTTCCATACAAACGCGCTACTCAAATTTCTTGAAAACCATTTGTCAGATTATGATGAAATTTAGCATGGACAATTAAATTAACAATATCTCCGCCCCTATGTTCTTGGTTTTTTTTAAAAACGTTCTCAAGCGAAAATAGAGGTATGAAAAATATCTGCATTTTTAAGGGGGCACTTTTGACTGATTTATTCAATAGATAGACAAAGCAAATCATAAATTCCATTACATAGGGAGGTTGTTTATATCATAAGCTGTTAAATGAATCCATAATACAAGGGAAACCGATTTTAAGCTACAGTTCAGGGGAAATTAACGAAAGAGACAAAATGCTGCAATGTGCTGAATACTGAAAATCTGTCGCCAAGCGCCTAACGTTGGGTGAAGCTGCAGGGACGATAGTCCCTTAAATTGAAAGTCAATTCACACTCTGGGCTAGTTGCGTTACCATAATCAGGTACCATGTTCAGTGATCTTCGTTGGGTAAGGAGAATTGTAAACTTACGTGAGATGGAGTCAAACACTTAGACCAGAAGGTCTGAGGTCAACACCATCCAAAATAACAAGATCTAGCATTCAGCAAACACATAATGACGTCATTGTCATCCGTCTCTTTCGAACATGCTGTAAATGACTTATTTCGGTCTTGCTTAAGCATCGATTGACGTCACTACGTGTTTCTGATGCTAGACCATAGAGTCAAACTTCAGAAAATGAAAAGCATTTTTACCGACTTCAAGAAAAGAATACAACCGAATTGAGAATCTCCAAGGACCCTATTCGGAGATTTGAGATTTTCATCTCACTTTTTTTCGTCCTTGTTGCTCTCGTTTGAAACGTCTTAGGTGTGAGAGTGACCAAGATAAAATGTCATCTCATCTCACGCGCAGGAATAGCCCCCCAATTCGGTTGTACATATTTTTGTTAAATGTTTGTTACCGCATAACTCCGTTTTATAAACCGATTTAGATTTTTTTTTAATTCGAAAGTAAAGCTTACAAACTGGTTCCATTTTTTACAAATTCAATTCAGATGACGGGAAGTCGTTTTTCATTCTATTTGGGAAGATTATTACTAAAGAGATTAAATTGGTTGATTGCCTTCAGTACTCGTCATCATCATCATTACAGTCTTTTACACAGGGACCCCGACCTACCCTACTTCGAGGGTGATTGAGCCGTTTTTTAAGTCTAGAGTATAATGTACTAAAAATCAGCAAACTTCTCATAAACAGACAAGATAAGACCATTTTGTTGTCATTCAACATCCAATGTACCACCACATTCGCCTGTTTTACGTTCCAAACCGAGCTCCAGATTAAAACCGATCCCATAATTTCACGTCGCTACCCTGAAACAGGCTGCGACAGAGAAAAATGGCCGCTCTCCAAGTTAATAACACTTTAAGTTCAGTATTTTGAGCACCCGCGGGAAATCTCGCGCCACTGGCTTACAAGATATCTCCAGATCTCAAGTATTATACCGAAGGATCTCGGACATGACAACTTTGTATTAAGGGAGACGAATAAAACCTTCATTGTATTTTGGAAAAGAAAAGAATGAAACTTGCTTTGTGTTTTCGGCCGGCTTTTTTGGGACCAAAGGCTTTTTTGAGACCTTGAGAATAAAGGTCTGTTTTGAAGATAAGTTGCTCGCCCTAGGATTTGCATTTATATTAATATTTTCATTTACTTGAAACCGTACATAATTATTATATTTATGCCCTATACAACAATGAGTAATTGCAATAACACATTTTCTTAGGCTACTTGCACTATATTAAGCCATCAATATTTTGACCCACTTTTTTTGGTCCGGAAGCTGCTTACGGACCAAACTTTTGTCGCAAGCGGCTATTACATTATCCAATTTGCAGTACGCTAACTGAGCTAACATGCTAAAATTGGATCAGGCTCGCCCCTGTCACATTTGGGACTGAATGTTATCCGGCGAAATGTGGGTGTTATACACCTCCGGCAGCCACTTTGGAGGAAAGGCGTTATTAAATATCATCATCATCTTAGTTTTTTAACCGCCGACGCAAAAACGACGGGGTGTTAAAGGGTGTGTGTAGTTTCGTGTCTCTCTGTGTGTGTGTGTGGACTCGTAGGTCCTGAACCGATGAACGGATTCTGATTTGTTTTGACGTGACAACGTCTTATAAATTGGTTTGCCGGGTGACACTTCAAGAAACTGCGTTACGCTCCGCTCACGTTATGCGCTCACAATGAGAGCGAGTGAGAGGCACGCGTCCCTTCCACTCGGGCATGGTTAGCCCGCCTAAGAGCGAGAGAGACAGACATAAAAAGTCGTTGTCACGTAAAACTTTCGCCCGTATACCGACTTTACAGGCAACCAATTTTTTTTCTTTCGTTTCAAAATCGGATTAGTCAGAGTGTTCTTAGCCCATGTTTAATAAAAATCAGCGTTGATAAAAAAAGATGTCGGGGGTTTTACAAGTCTAACTAAGCCTTGTTGATTAGGTATAAACATACGCAATTTGATAGTGCCAACAATACTCCAAAACATGAATGTATCAACGGTACAACGTCACAAAACGTAGGTTATTCAACAAGTTCGCTGTTGAACCTTCCATCAACCATGCGGCAACCTTCGGCTTCTATTTCCATCTGTCGTTTGTATGATAATATTGTGTTCTGGCGCCAGCTTTAAATCGCTATGATTAATATTAGAGAGAAACTATGTCGACTGCAGTACCGTTAAAGTTATATGATCAAAATTACGGGAGTAGGGTCAACTGGGGCAAATGCGTCTGTGGGCCAATTGCGTCTTTCGAGAATTACTGACAAATCCTTCACAAATTAGGCGCCACCTACGTCTTATTTCCTTTTGACCCTCTATGTCTACTACCTATTACACGCGACTTCGTTCGCGTGTTCTCAGAAAATGAAGTATCCAAAAACCTTCCTCGTGATATGCTGTAAATAATTATCAAATTTCATCAAAATCTGTTCAGCTGTTTAGCCGTGAAAAGCCTACAAAAAGACAGACAGGCAGAGTACTTTCGATTTTATTATCAAAATCGACCGAGCGAGCGTTAGCTAGCGAAGCATCTATTCTTTGACAAAAATACTTTCTTTTGTCCGAATTCTGTCCGGATTCTTGTCTACAGGTCGTATTTCCTAATCAATTCTCTTGAAATTGTGGGATTCAGTTCAATAACTAATGGATCTGTGAGCTGTAGGCAGACCTTTGTCGAGGCTGACGTTTGTCTTCCTGTACAGGTAGCATTCCTCAACCAATTCTAGTGAAATTTAGTGAGCAGGTTCGATAATTATACAGATTTTATTTTTCGAGTCAGTTTTTGGAAAATTTTCAAAAACTGTCGCGGATGATCGGATAAAGGCAAAGATTAACAGATTGCTGGAAACGCTAAACCGAGTCAGATGATTCCATTAATTGCATCAAATTGTTTGTTGTGGAGTACTTTTCTTAAATATTACGTTAATATTTACTGGCATACTACGATAATAAGAACAATAATATGTAAGTACATTTAAAAAAAATATTCGTTTGGGCATTTAAAATTTCGAATAATCCTCAAAATCGGAAAGTGCAACAAGTTGTTTATTTAAACACGGTTACGGACAACCAATTAAATTAGCTAATTAAATTGGTTCACAGCAATAAATTATACTGCAACTAAGATTAAAAAAATACCGTGCGCAGTGCGCTCATCTCATTTCGTTGATTAAAATCAAACATATAAATCGAAATATCATGTTTTAACATTTAAAAAAGCTACCAAGCCATAAATTAATTATATTACTATGAATTTAACTGCACTAATTTGTGGTTATGTTTTATTTGCCATCCTAAGCTAGAAATTCACAGAGGGATTTTTAGCCGCGCCCGCCGCGAGTACGGGCCCGTGGTTTCCCAAGAATGCCGAGATACGAGTATATGTAAAAAGTAGTTGAAATACCACCCACGACGCGATTTATGCGTGTGCTTGGTGAGTGCCGCGTCGCCCGCGAGTTTAAGGATCGGTGCGTGAGAGGCTGCTGTGTAGCGCCTGTCGCGCCTACGGGACCACAAAAATCTGTAGTGTCGTGAGTTTTGAAATACAAGTATAAATTAAAAATGTTGAAAACTCCCGATACCGATTTTCGTCAAATATAGCTAAGAACACTCACGACCAATTCACGTTTTTAACAAAAAAAAAAATCGGTTCATACGTTTGGGAGCTACGATGCCACAGACATACACACACAAACACTCACACACACACACACACACACAAACACACACACACAAATACACAGACAGAGAGAGATAGAGACACGGCAAACTCATAACACCCCGTCGTTTTTACGTCAGGGGTTAAAAACAGCTATCCCGCGACCACGTCGTGCACGGACGCAAATTGCTCCGTGAGTTTTCAGCCTAATTTATTTGTAGCCGTTAAATGTCGCGTCCATAATATTAATCTCTGCGTATTAATTGATTTCTTGTGTTTAGACATGCACGGCGCCGGGTTTTATTATCTTTCATAGAAAGTAGAGAATAAATAGTGAATAAAACATGTTTGATCGTGCTTGTGGAAATATTTGTTCATCTAAAAGCGTGAGATCAAGACAAAAATACCAAATACGTAGTCATAGTCAGATATAGCTAATATTTTAAGTATATTATAGTGATTATTATTAGCTGTCTGTCTGCGTCCGTGATTTAATCAGAAACTAATTAGGCATGCTAATGTGAATACATTTTAGTTATTTTTGGATTTTTCCTAATGGAATATTTTTGGGGTTCCAAAACTAAAGAATATAATATGTAAGTATATCGTAAAATACGATTGTGGTGTCTGTTTGTAATGTTAATGAGTTCAATTCCGTGTTCGATCAATGAATATTTCTTTAATTTTTTTGTACGTTTTTTTGTAAAAATATTTTATTTCCATTTCTGTTTAGTGCGTTAATCTTGTTTGTAATTTTAAATTTATTGTTAGACGTAAGCTTAAAATAATACTCGTAAAATGGTTGGGTATTTTAGTCCGTAAGTTAAATTTTCTACAAATAAATAAAAGAAAAAACTTTATTATTTATATAACTTATTTTTTTAAATAAATGTTTTTTATTGCCCAATCACCATCGATAACAGCGATGGGTGTCCGATGCTAATTCCGCCTCGATATAGTTCCGCTTCAATATAATTCCGCTGCAATATAATTCCGCTCGGATATAATTCCTGTTCCGGCTAATTTCAGCGTAAACAGAGCCATTTCACGTAATGCCGCGAGACGGACGTAGCTCACCTCGCTTCGGCTCGCAGTATCAATTGTAGCAGTAAGAGCTTGTCACCAAATAAAAATATCTACTAACATGTATGTCGTAGCCATGGTAATATAATATACTCCAACAGGTATAGCATTTCGGTCACGTGGGCAACACATAGTGACGTCAATCGTAGCCTAAGCAAGACCGAATTATGTAATTTACATATAGTTCAAAAGAGACGGATGAGGATGACGTCATTATGTGTTTGCTCCCGTAATGCTAGACCTTGGTTTTTAGATCATGGTCGCAGCCGACTACCTTAATCATCCGTTCAATTAGCAGCCTAGCCTTTTTACTAACGGTGAACTAGCGGCGCGATTTTCAGCCAGCCAGTTTATTAAATGTCGTACTAGACTCTACGGCTGAGTATCATTCACGAAGTTGAACGGCGCCTTTTAGTCAAAAGTAATTGCACGGCTTATTAAGCAAGATGGCGGTGGTGACTTAAATAAGTACAAAATATTGAACTGTTCCGAAGACGGGTCTGGGCAGTAGCGCACTTGTAGCGCCTCTCTCAACTGCCGTCTTTGTACTTTTTCACTCTACAAAACTTCAAGGCTAGAGTGAATAAGTACCTTATAGGTCGTCGTGCTCCATCTTAGACTACAACGTCGCGTAACATCAGGCGAGTTGGTGGTCTAACGCCGACCTATTCTACATATTTTTTTATTTTAAAAAACGTTTTCATTTTACAAAAAAGAAATGCAACAGAATCTTACATGCTTTAAAGCCTGTTGAGTGGTTGCATATTCGTTTTGATGTTTAAATGATCATTAAAGATTAATTTAAATAAAACAATTTTAATGTCAACAAAAATTTACAAGTCCTTAATACGCCAAACAAATCAAACAATGTCGTTCATAGTTTAATAACCCAATGATACAAAATTAAATCTGAGTTTTTTTAAGTTATTTGCCACTTACACTATTAATAACTAGCTTAAACTACTGCTAGCTAACTCCAACAAAAAATTTTACTTCGTGTAAAAAATGTAAGCCATTCTTTAGGAGAATCTTAACTTTATGTGCCCGATAAGCGAACATTTTGCTAGCAGCAGTTTAAAACTAGTTGAGCAAAGACTTAGGCAATCTTATATTTAGTACAAGTGGTAATTAATCAATTTTGCATGTTACAACAAACAAAAGACAATCGTTTATCGTTTACTAACTCTTATCCTTGTAGGGGGGATCATTTATACACCTACATTCTTTATTTGAACTCTCTTACAAAGTTGTCTTACTGCTTTACACCGTTATCGCATCCCAATAGAGCGCTGAAATTATACAAATTACTGCATAGAATTTTACGAGACGCTTTCATATGGGAAATCCGAATTATTCCGGATAATATACGAATTCCCGCGGGTTTATGAAGCCGTTCCGTTTCCGGAAAAATTGTTATTGCTCCGGACGATTTGAATGGGCCCCGGGGTGCGGAACCAAACACATTCATTTAGCTAAACATTTGGCAGCGGGCGGGACAACAATACGATTATTATATTGGATGCGCCAATACATGAATCAAGATTATGAAAAATATATTAAAATACAGATTTTCATTACACAGATATGATGCAATCGAATTGTATTGCTTTTTTTACCGACTGCGTAAGAAGGAGGGTTATGTTTTTCGATTGTATGTGTGTATATGTAAGTATGTATGTATGTATGAATGTGGGTATGTGTGAGGTTTCTTTGCCATGCCCTACAGCCTAAACAGCTTGATGTATTTCGACATGTGAGGTGTCATTTGAATCGTCTTGATAGTGGAAGTGACATAGGGTACAATACGTATTTTGCAGCTAAGTTTTTTGTTTTTCTTTCAATAATGTGACTTGCTCTGAAGTGTCTTTGGAAGGTTGTTATTAGTTGCTTCCTTTGATTTTTTTATTAGGTACGAGTAGGTACTTACGCATTTTTCAAAATGGAATGTCCTATTCTAATATTATATAATATTATATTATAAAGAGGTGAAGTTTGTATGTATAGGGAACAGGATAACCTCTTTGGTGGTTGCTAGACGCTTGATATGTGTCGCGATATTATGTATTATTAAAATAGAGAGATACTACACACTCAAAAAAAAATGCCAGTGACACTTATCAGCGCTGCCAAATCAAAATATAGATTCACGTAATGGAATTAATTCAGAACTATTGAAATAAATTCAGGACTAAAAGCGTTTCAAAAAGTACTAGATTTTATAAAATCAGCGTGTCTAAGAAGCGCGAAATCTAGCGCAGAAATCGGTTAAATAGCAGCACTGACTCAGGCAGGATCACGATAAATATCGACTCGAAGACTAGACGTCGTGCGATACAAGATAAAAATCGTTTAATGAAATGTTTCCGTGTTATTTAGAAATCCGACGATCAATTTCACGATCAATCGATACACTATACTACACGGACGATAAAATATCGTGATCTTGCAAATATCAAAAAAAAGTTAAAAAATAATAATAATTTAGGTATCAAAGATACACTTATGAACGTCAAAGCTTTATAATAGATTCGACCACCTTGTTCGGAAAAAGAGCCACTATTCAGAAGAACAGGCATCGCGATCAGTATCGTGATACTCATCGAGTGTGTAGCAGCCGCCTTTGGCCTACTGGTCCGATTTTAGAAATTCTTTCATTATCTGATATCTGCACAATCACAGAGAAGAGAACTATAAGCTGAAGCCAGAACGAGACAATTGCTGTGGATGCCCGCGAAAGCTTTCCTATTGGTTGCTTAAAGCTTTTTGACCAATAGGAACGGCGTATCGGCGCATTCGCGGACGTTCTCAGCAAAAACCTGGAAACGCGAACAGAGCCACGGGAGATGAGCTAGTATTAAATAAATAAGCAGGTCTTAATTATTTTATACTACCTCATTCTGTCTGAGCTATTAAATAATATGAATGTGAATAGACTTGCTCTGCCACTCCCTTGTCTCATTAAATAATCTCGCGCAAAAACTTGCGATTCACGACGCAAAACGCTAGCTTAGAAATCCGGTGCCTATACTAAATGAATGTCCTTAATTACTCATTCTTTCTTTTTCATTTATCGCATGAATAGTTGTAATATTTCCGACGATGAGTCAGTGTGGAGTCACCGCATACATCAGGGACAATGGAAACACTTGCGGCAAGACACTTGTGTAAAACATTTGGAAGGAAATAAGAAAACTCATTTTGGCAAACAGGCGACAATGCATCGCAAGGACAGACTTGTGGCGAATGTGGGTCGCTATGTGGATTTCTGTGTAAACAATGTACAAATATGTACATACACTAAAGCTTAAGAGTCCGGCGACCACTTTAGACTAAATTCGCAATGGCTAAAGGTTTTCTATTCCCATTTCGTCTAGAAGAAGACGACGAGCGAAGAGAGCAAGTAAAGATACTCTCGAGCCTCTAAAGTTATCTACAGAGTGACAAAGTATGGTTTAATATTTTTTTATGGCTTTTGCACTTCTCTAATCATTCTTAGATAGCTAAGAATTTCCCTTGTATTATATTATGTATATAACTTAAAAGCTAACGATGTAGAGTATGAAGACAACCTGCCTAAGTAAATGGATTTTTGATTTGCTTTGTCTATCTATTGAATATTCTAGTCAAAAGTAACCCTTCACAAATGTGCTTATTTTTCATAGCTCTATTATCTTTGAAGGAAGTTTAAAAAAAACAAGAACATAGGGGCGGAGATATAGTTAATTTAATTGTTCATGCCAAATTTCATCGTAATATGACAAATGGTTTCCAAGAAATTTCACAAGCGCGTTTGTATGGAAAATTCAGAGCGTCGCGGGACCCTTAATTTATTTCGGTGTTTGCGCATGGTAAAATAAGCTTTATGTCAATTGCGTAACGTGCAAAATGCGGGATAAAATCTAGGGTGACGCGAGTCGCAAGTACGGGTCAAAATCGAAAATCGCGATTTTCGATTTTGACCCGTACTTTTTTATGCGTTACACAGTTGACGTTAAGCTTATTTTAATTATGTCCACTATGTACAGTGTCGTTAAATTATTTTCGACTCGCCGGCAATATAAATTAAGCTTTAGATATAAATACACAGGTGTGTTTTAGTTATTCTATTTTTAGCCGACTGACAGACTCATGAAAAGAGGGCAAAGTATTTCCACTCATTTAATTTATTTCTTTCTTTATACTGCTTTAGCATACATATCGTCACGTCTTTCCCCCGAGGGACTGGCAGAAGTGTAATGCAACACCCACACTTCGCCGGACGATATTCAATCCCAAATGTAAAAGGGGCGAGCCTGTCGCCATACACCGGTCTCCAGTCATGTAGCAGATGACATACAATACGCACATATGTTCACACAATGAACAAATTGGTACGTGCTGTCGGCTGGGTTTGAATCCGCTCCCACTGGCTTGAGAGACGGGCCTTCTCCAACTAGGCTATCATTGCTCCTAATTTAGTCTAGTTCTCTTTATTTAGGGTTTGAGGCATGCAACCATTTTTGTCGCAATATCGACTCACTTCTATAATTTCGTAAGTATTAACAACACCGCGACGACAATTTTTGGTTGGCTCTTTTTAGGGTTCCGTACCAAAATGGTAAAAAAGAATCCTTATGGCGAGACTTCTATGTCTGTCTGGCTGTCTGTCTTTCTGTATATCAGCCTTTAGTATGTTATTTTAAGTAACCTATGAGCACAGATATCAGGAAATCCAAAAATAACGACGACTACGGTGAGCACTGGGCAAATAGAATTGACAGTTTAACAGATTTTTTTTTATTTATCTTATATCTCTAAATGAGCAATTCTTGTATATATATATATAATTGGAATCTCGGAATCGGCTCCAACAATTTTGATAAAATTTAGTATATATGGGGTTTCGGGGGCGATAAATCGATCTAGCTAGGAATCATTTTAAGAAAATGTCATTTTATTCGTGTTTTATCGATAATCAACTTAAACATAAACTTGGAAGAAAAATAACAAAAAGGAAGCGTTTGAGTAGTCTCAACTGAAAAATATGACTCTTCCTGACATCTATTGGCGAATAATAATACTATTTTTTGTGAGCAACTAATTGCTTTAACGACACAACAGCAGATGGCGTTGTTAAGTAACACGAAGTCAATGAGTGTTTGCTTTGAGGTTAGACTAACATCAATTGTTTATTTTCCAAAAAACATCAGTACGGTCATCCAGGTACTATAAGTAAAGTACCTACATACTTACTTACAGGAATTCATTTCTAATAACAAGTACATACAGACTCAAGAGCTTTGTTTGTTGATTCTTATCATTTTTATTGGGATCTCTTGCCAGGCGAGTCGGAAGTGTCACCCTATCCGACTAGCTCCAGTTACTTGCACGTGCCAACTGTAGCTACTATGCCGTACACTGGATGACTGCATACCTACCCCGTGTAGCTTTTATAGCAGTTTTATTGTACAACCAGATACACTACCAACTGATCTGTTCAACTAAACGAGGACGCCACCATCGCGTTTTCTACGCAAACCTACAGCTACAGCTACAGCTACAGCTACAGCTTCTACAGCTTCCAGTTAGAAAAATGTAGTACCATCATTCGGTCAACTGTACAACTAAGCCGGTATGTCTTTATAGACCAGGCGTGTTAATTGGATAATTTATTACAATAAACCGACCAAATGTCCAAAAACTTGTTCCGTGCTCATAAAGATTGTGTCTAACTATTATAGCGGCCAATAGACTACCTATTTCAATAGTTTAGGCGCCTACTCAAACGGGCGACGCGAGGTTTTTCATTCGATATGTTTCGGTAAGTATATTTGACTACCTATTTAAATATACATATATGTATTTACGTAGCTGCGGCTGTTTTTTCACCCGCGGTCCCACAGACAGTATTAGTATAATCGGAGTGAAAGGCTATGTCCATTCCTGTAAGCCTGACATCGTGTGTGCCAAATTTCATGATGATTGAGGCTGATGATGATGATGATTGATCATGAAAGCGTAAGAAAACTAAAAAACTCACTTTCAGATTTATAATATTAGGACTAGTGACTCTGCATGTGAGCTGGAGATTTCGCAACCGGCGTCTGTCTCCTTTGCAGGTCAACCCTCTGATTTGATTTCCTGATGGCAGGTTCCTCAACTGGTTCCCGTGAAATTTTGTGAGCGAGTTCGATAATAATTATACCGTATTTTTGCCAAGTCAGACAGAAATCGAGACATACGAAAGCATTTTGTCGAAGCTGAAGCAGTGACGCTTCGCTTCCTAACACTAGCTCGATCGATAAGGATTTATTAGGCGAATCCATAGAAGACAGAATTACATAGAAGACACCAAATACTACATAGACTATTGTAAACTATTTCTGAAGTGAGGGTATTCAAAACATCCTTAATGTAAATGTAAACCACTAATACTTCTAATAATCCAAACCATGTACAATATTTAAGTATGAATCGAATGGACACCAAGATTGTTAACACTATGTAGCACTATTTATAGACAAGGTGATATTTATTTATTTATTAAGGTAAGCCAACAGCGCACAAATTAAACATACAATAAATGTTCACATGGTTTCTATCTGATACATGCGCCAATTATAGGCATACACAACATTTTTCTATGATTTGCTTGACTAAATTAAAAACTAATTAACGACAAATACACTTAAATAAAAAAAAGAGAGTAATGGAAATGGAGAGTATACTCGTATCTTAGTGTTATCGTCCGCGCGTTGTTGAAACGGCCCCACGTCTGTAAAACGGATTTTTAAGTTATCAAAACTCAGATTTCTACAAGAGTCATCCAAAAAATCCTTAAAGCTTTCAAAATACTTCACATTTAGTATCGTACTCGTATATCCAGAAATAAGTCCATAAATGAACAGTAACGTGGAGTCCATGTTTATAGGCTCACCACAACCATTGTTTACTGGAAAGCACTTAATTTTAACGACCGGTTAACGACTTCTAAAACGGTTGATTAGAAGATAAACCCGCACGCATTATGTTAACATGTTAAGTAATCGGTTAAATGGCTTTTTGTTAAAAACATCGTAAAACCGGACTTAAACGCTAATACATAAATAAACCTAAGTACCTACTTAAGACACCGACAGCTTATATTTTTAACCGACTGTTCGAAAAGAGGGTAATGTTACTTTTAGGTGTAAGTGCGTACTTAATTGCATATGTTTCAGTTTCTTTTGACATAACTGTTATTAATAACTGTGCAGTTATTTTAAAAGTCAATTTTGAAAAAGCCGTAACATTAAACTCTTACAAATATGTGCAGTTTTAGAATATTAAATCTCCTAAGGTTGTTTATTGGAACGAAAATGGCTAACGTAGAGTTTGAGAATTAATATTAGTTTTCGTGCAATTGTTAATGTTTTTCATGGCAACATTACCACGCGCACACGTTTAAAATGAAGTGGCTTCAGCGAGATATAACGCAGTGTTCAAAATTTGCCTCTAGATTGATCTGAGCAAAGCAGAGGATGTTTTAAAAAAAATACAAAGGAATGGATGATAAGTTGGTTTAAATGTTGTATCACGTAAAACGAATGTACATAAACAATAAATAAAAATGCGTTGTACTAAATAAAGAAATGGTTTGAATGCTGAAACTCCTGGTATTGACTGTCTAAAGGAGGAATACTTGATGCGGAGATTATGCTGATTGTCGCTTTTGGGAGCTTATAATTAAAGGCTGACCAAGATCTTCAGGATAAGGTTCTTAAGAGACAAAATGCACCAGCCGGGCCAGCAGAAGCCAGAGACAAATTGTCTTCCACCGTTGTTATCAACTCTTTCATCATCCATCCATCCATCAGCCATAGGACGTCCACTGCTGGACATAGGCCTCCCCCATAGACCTCCAATAAGACCGGTTGGTAGCGGCCTGCATCCAGCGCGATCCTGCGGTCTTGACAAGGTCATCTGTCCACCTTGTGGGTGGACGTCCTACGCTGCGCTTGCCGGAACGTGCTCTCCATTCGAGGACCTTTCGACCCCATCGGTCATCAGTCCTTCGTGCTATGTGCCCTGCCCACTGCCATTTCAACTTGCCAATCCTCTGGGCTATGTCGGTAACTTTGGTTCGTCTACGGATCTCCTCATTCCTGATTCGATCTCGCAGAGAGACTCCAAGCATAGCCCTCTCCATAGCTCGTTGGGCTACTAGAAGCTTATTTATACATAAAACTCTTTAAACATTTATATATATTTTTAATTTAAAAATTACACTCTACGGACACCGGGGACCGTGACCTTTGTTAACATAAATCTTTAATCATTATTTAAGGGGAATACAGGTAGAGGGGGGTTAGTTATTAAGTATTACTATACTATATATATAGTTACTGTATTACTATTCCGAGGCTATACAACGCTTATTGCTAAGGGGAAAGGTAATACATAACCAAATTAAAGGTGAGGTTTAATTATGTAATTAGTACCTATATCTGGCAGCCATAGTACAAGCTTTGCTTAGTTTGGGGTCAGGCGACCGTGTGTGGAAGTGTCCCGAATTTATTATTATTATTATGTATTAACTATTACTATAAGTTATAATAATCCAGCAGGAAGCCGCACTGACGTCACGGCGTCTCACCGACCGCGACATCCTTTCACACCGTCTGGCGGTGGTCGCCGGTCGCTGGTCACCTTCCACAATCTTACCGGTGAATAACAACAGCGAAATGCTTAAGGCTCGGCCATTCCACGATTATC
The DNA here is from genome assembly GCA_911728515.1 of Peribatodes rhomboidaria. Taxonomy (NCBI): domain Eukaryota; kingdom Metazoa; phylum Arthropoda; class Insecta; order Lepidoptera; family Geometridae; genus Peribatodes; species Peribatodes rhomboidaria. Next base: position 768,531 of record OU452183.1, read on the forward strand.
TACCCACACGTACGTTTACGTAACCCGCTTTATTTAGAGTTGAAATTCGTAAATCATATTTGATGGTAAAATAAGATCGGCGCCTAGAATTACATTTTTTTTCCGTTTTTATTGGTATTAATCGTAATATGAACACAAATAAGAATAAGTTGCTCGGTTAAACTTTAGAGAACTAATCTGGTTATTTAATAATCGAGAAAAATGTGATGTAATCGCTGACAATTTAGAGAACTACGTTCCGATAGTTTTTTTTAAGAAGATACTTTTTAAAGATTTTTTTTTTCCAAAATGAGAATGATTTTCAAAATTGTACTTTGGCTTAACTTTAGTTGGTTGTTTCTTCCACCAGCTGTATTTTTTTGCACCTGATCATCATAATTATTCATATCAAACTAGGCGCAAAAAAATACTTGTTTTTGTTGATTTCGTGTAATACGGGGCTTTAATACTTTTTTAATATTGCCCCATCAATTTCTTAATTAACTGAGATGATCAAGCTATCAAGTTCAAAACGTTTGGTCATTTTTTTAAGTCATTGGAACCATTTCAGTTCTGATATTTTTAAACGGTTTTATTTAACTTTACCCGTTATTTTTTTTTCTTGTTTCATTAAAATCTTGCAGCAGATTTTTCAACTTCTTCTGCTGAATCGATTCTTATGAAACTTTGCACACACGTTTAGTTTCCGTGACAACACATAATTTAAGATTAAAACCTCATAACTAAAAAAGTTTTTAAACCAATAACTTGTCTTTAATAAAGTCAAACCCCGTCGTGCCTTCTTTTATCCTAGCAAACATTCGAAGCCAGCGCTCCATTTATTATTTAGAGCGGATTCACCCTTTCTCTTTGTGTCGTGGCCTCCCCATGTTGCCAGTTTACAAAACTTGCCACTTCCCGGTTATCGGGTAAATTAATTAACATCTTCAGGGAGTTTTGCGGTCTAGAGACTTCTACTTCGCTCTACTTTGCTCTGAGGCTTTGCCAATATTATGCTTTGCATTTTAAATGAGCTTATTAAAAACTGGCACCGAACACAAGCTGGGAAAGTTATGAAGGACGGGAAAATAACTCGACCCTTTTAGCTAAGTTAGTGGCGCGTTTACAGAGCTCTACAAAATAGCCTGACCACTTGACCCAGTCAGCGCGAAACACAACATCGTAAAAAGTCCAATACGAATATGTTTTTTTCACGATTTGGAATCCGACAATCGCAAAATAATTAAAAATACAAAATAACGTCTTATCGTCACGCCGCCGGACCCCCGAGAGAATTGGCAGAAGTGTATTACAATACCCACACTTCACCGGACGATATTCTGTCCCAAATGTGACAGGGTGCGAGCCTGTCGCCATGTACCGGGCTCCAGCTATGTAGCAGATGAAATTAAATACGTATAATATGTTCACAAATGAACAAAATGTGCGTCTCTTTGGCTGGGATCGAACCCGCTCCTTCTGACTTGATAGGCGAGCCTTCTACGACTAGGCTATCACCGCTGTTAAATAAAAAAAAAACATAAATAATAATAAACAAATTCAGGACACTTTCACACACGGTCGCCTGACCCCAAACTAAGCAAAGCTTGTACTATGGCTGCCAGAGACTGATATACCTACATAGGTAGATATTTTTAAATACATACTTAAATAAAAATTAACACCCAGACATAGGACAAACACTAATGTTCATCACATGAATGTTTGCCCTAGGTGGGAATCGAACCCACGCCCCCACGCTCCGAAGGCAGGTTCACTACCAACTGAGCCACCGAGGCATTTATGACATTTTTCGTTTTGGGTAAACTTTTTATTAATCATCACACCCTTGGTTGACCATAGAGTATACACAAGGGGTCCTGTGTTTGATTCGCGGTAGGACAAAGTGGTCTCAGGAGTGCTGATCACGATGATGATGATGATTGAGATGATCTAAAGCCTCAAAACATATCGAAAACAATAATATAAATCAATCCAAGTTCATAATAATTAATACGATAACATATACATATAAGAAATAGTAAATATTATGTAGATGAGCCACGTTGGTCTACAAGAATCCGTCGTTGCATCAGCCCGAACAAGTTATTCAGCAATTACTATAATAAAAATGATTTATAGCTTCATAACAGTTTAATTTGTGTGCTGCGTTACGAGGTATATTGGCTACTGTTCATTTTATTTTAAGTTTAATCGTTACTTGATTGAATAAAGATTTTTATTTTCATTCAGGTGAATTGGCGTCATACGTCTTGTGCATTTGGCAGTGTCAAGGAAATTATGTATTTTTTAGATCTAATTATGTCTTTCTTAGTTCAAATGAAATTAATGACTGCCTCGGTGGCTCAGTTGGTAGTGAACCTGCCTTCTGAGTTGGGGGTGTGGGTTCGATTCCCACCTAGGGCAAACATTCATGTGATGAACATTTGTGTTTGTTTTATGTCTGGGTGTTAATATCTATTTAAGTATGTATTTAAAAATATCTAAGTATGTATATCAGTCCCTGGCAGCCATAGTACAAGCTTTGCTTAGTTTGGGGTCAGGCGACCGTGTGTGGAAGTGTCCCGAATTTAAAAAAAAAAAAAAAATTAGTTCAAATTATGTATTTTTTTAATAATCAAGTAACAGCGACAATAAATCACTCCTCTATCCCCATTTCCCACTTCAGTAACTTGCTGGATACTTTACTGAAACTTGAAGTGGAGTTTTGTAGAGAACACGAAAAATGTTGAACACGTTTGTGTCATTTGCAATAGCAATTAATATTCCACCATTATTACATTTTAACACTCGAGGATTACAAGTTTGGAAAATAACTAGCTGCGCCCGCGGTTTCACTCGCGGTTTGTACCCTATGTGCTATTCTAGACTATACTATCTCTGTGCCAAATTGCATCCAGATCTGTTCAGCCGTTCTGGCGTGAAAGAGTAACAAACATCCATCCATCCATCCATCCATTCCTACAATCTTTCGCGTTTATAATATTAGTTGGATACAAAACCACTACGCCACCTTTTCGGTAGGTATCCCGCCAAAACTGTTCTGAAATTTACCCATCTTAAAAAGTTTTTCTTTACTGCCAGCGACGAATTCCAAGTTCATATTTTTTCAAGTTCTAATTTTGGTAACATTCTTAATTTCTAAATTGTTTTTTTTTTCATATTCTAGATTTTGTGCATTGCTATATTTCGACGTTACTATCTTTAATATGCCCCTCAGTTTCTTGCCTGTTCTTCTGAGTAGAGGCTCTTTATCCGAACAAGGCGGTCGAGTCTACTCGTATTTTAATAACTTTGACGTTCATAAGTGTATCTTTGATACCTAAATTGAATAAAAACATTTTGACTTTGACTTTGACTTTACAACTTCGTCATATACCACATTGCTAATTTTCCTTATGGAAGTACTACCATTTTTATTTTCAGCTTTTCAACTATTGCAAACTTTATTTATTTAAGCTCTAACTAGCTCTTCTAGCTCTAACTTTTTATTATGTGCCCGACCTCGTTTCAGGATCTCACTATCTAAGCGGTTTTGGGTAAACCTCATTATGGGGATATTTTGCTCCAGAAAACTTGAAGAGATTGAAAAATCAATGAACCGGAAAGGTCGGTGGAAATTGCGTGTCGCAGCTGTTTAAAGCAGTTTAATAGTAGTTAGAATATAACTATAGTTTGAAAGGGTTACACGGAAAGGTGGTACGTCGAAACGAGCTCTATTTGCCATAACTATGAGCAGCTTTTCGAGTCTGAAACCAACGCTGCAGCTTCGAAAAAAATGCATGTCCAAATTCTGTCTGGATCTCCGTCCGAATGGGCTATTCTCAGAGTACTCCAAGAAAAGGTTTCAAAATGCTCCACTGAAAAATACTGCAGAGTATATTGTTATACCATGATATTTAAGGATAAGTATGACAGATATTGTCATGTATAGGTATATTATATCAGAAACATCAGTTAACCGAGAAAGTTAAAACGAATGTTCCATGAATGACAGAACGTAAATTCTATACTCTTGTCGAGACAACGACTATAGCTACCGAACCTTAACTAACGCTACATACATACTCAATAAATTTCAACAGATAGGTAATAATTAATACATCCCGAACAAAAGCTTCTCAATTGAACAAAACGTTTAATTTATCGCCTACCTACAGTTTAATGATATTTGGTAAAGCAATACAAAAGGCATTAATCCACATGCCGGGACGTGGCCTCGGTACTAAGTATTGTTTACCACTACTAACGTTGGAAATTAAACTCTACCCTTTACACTTAGAGTGTAAATTTGAATACGATGTGCCAACTGACACAGGCAGGGGAAACGAGACTCTATGAGTTCAGATTTAAATGACATTTTAGTTTGATAATTGTGTAAAGTACAGGTTAGGTCATGTGCGATTTATGTCATTCAATTTTAATCATTGGTTGTATATGAATTAAGGTTATTTTTATGTGTCGCGGCTCCAAGGCTGCGGTTATCGGATGAATTTGCGCATATCCCTGGCAAATATCATAGCAATTAGCATGATTATTTCATTTTACAATTCAATACATTTGTGTGCTTATTTGATTACAATGTACAGTTCTGCTTGAAACAACATTTCACTAAACAACATAAATAACACTGTTTTTATTACACTAAATCATTATGTAATAAAAAGTGGAGAGAATTATAAGAACTGAGACCCTAATCTGATGCGTGAGATATTATGTTGGTCACTCTCAGTCTTATGACTTTTCAAACGAGAGAGACAATGACCAAGATAATATCTCACGCATCAGAATTGGGCTCCTGATCTTACCACCACATGTTATACCTACATACATAGGGAAAAGAATATTAAACAAAGCTTAGGTATTTACTTAATAGTACATAAATACCTAAATACAGATACATATGACTGCCTCGGTGGCTCAGGTGGAACCTGCCTTCTGAGCTTGGGGGCGTGGGTTCGATTCCCACCTAGAGCAAACATTTATGTGATGAACATTTGTGTTTGTTCTATGTCTGGGTGTTAATATGATTGTATTTTAAGTACGTATTTAAAAATATCTAAGTATGTATTTCAGTCTCTGGCAGCCATAGTACAAGCTTTGCTTAGTTTGGGGTCAGGTGACCGTGTGTGGAAGTGTCCAGAATTTATATTTATTATTTATAATTTACATGTACAATTGTACGTACAGTCACGCCTTTATTCCTTAGGGGTAGGCAAAGACCATACGTTGCCGACCTTTAAGGGCTCTACTGACAGCCCTTTTGAAGCACCCCGTGTTGTAGTTACTCGGAAATACTGCAGGAGAATTCCTATTCGTGAATAACGTATTAATTCTCATCCAATACAGGGCTACAGTATAATGATTACCATCGTCGACATAAATAATTAGGCTATTATAATATCCTAACGGCTACAGCTTGTAATAAAGACAAAAAACAACCTGCCGAATGACAAATAAATCATTAATCGATACAAGCCCACAAAAACTTGTCCGACTAAAAATTCTAAAAATACAAGTCAGATATACCCAGTTACCTACTGAAATGTATTACTCAACGCTTTACAACACTTCCTTAATGATAATATTAATGGTGTTGCCAAACATTACATCTATTTGGCAGGATAAATAATGGCAAAGGAATAAATTAAGTGATGATGGCCCTGTCCTATTAATTATAATAAACCAGACAAAAAATAAGGTATTTAGTTAGTATTTTTTGTCTGTTTTCATTTTTGGTGAGTCGTCAAGGACAGGAATTGTCACGTGTAGCAGTGGCATAAGATTTTAATTGAGGGATATAATAATGTTTCAATTTATTCTGTTTCGATCGATAGCAATACCTAACCTAAGGCAATGTCAAGATTTTTTTTTAAATCATAGTCCACATACAAATTAACCGGCCGTCTACTTACTTATAGCTAGAAATACAATCAAACTCTTTGTCCAACCAAATGCTATATGACCATCTTGAGTCCTTAGTTATACCATTATCCGAATAACGCCTGAATAACGGATTAACACAAATGCTATATGACCATCTTGAGTCCTTAGTTATACCATTATCCGAATAACGCCTGAATAACGGATTAACACAAACCCTAAATCTTTCTTTTCTTCTTTTCAGTACTTCTAGATTTAAAGTAACTTTGTCGAGAAATACGTACGTATTCAATAGCAATATGTATGAAAAATACGTACGTATTAAATAGCTTCCGATTAGAGTGCTGTGTAAATTGATATTTATATTATACTAGCGACCTGCCCCAGCTTCGCACGATACTTATAAACCTTCTTTTAAAGCCAATGACTATTGAAACATTATCTAACTGATGGTAAAAACGGCATCAAAATCCGGTGCGTGGTTATGGAGGAGTAATCGGATATACAAACAGAGAGACAGACATACGCGGGAAGTGACTCTGTTTTATACTATGTAGAGAAGATAAGAAGAGAAGTATGATGTGTTTGTCGAATAAGTGTTGCGTATATATTACCAGAAGTTATTTTACGGGCACAGATGAGTACAGCAGGAGCCCATCAGACATTACATAACGTAAACAACCACGAGCGACCTTGGCCGCTAATCAGCGGTGTACATACCTATACCGACTTGTGTACATGGCATTGTGCATTAGGTATATACGTAGTTATATGTATAGAGTGATACACGTGGAGCGACAGAGATGCACTTATAATTAAGCTTGGAATTCATTAAAAATTATACTGATACTGTTTTTTTATGTAAATGTTTGTTTGTGATTACTTAATTGATCACGTTGAGATAGCTAAGAATTTATAAATACATTTTCTCTTGGTCAATATTTATTAGTTTTTTTTCCGCTACCTAAATTGCATTAAAACTTTCGATAAGAACACGTGGTTCGACCAGCGGTGCTATTCAACAATTCGTAAACGTTTCCGATCGGATCCCACAAATTTAAAACTCAAATTGTTCGAAACTCAGTCTACTTTTATAAATTTTGGAATAGGGAATCGTGTATAATTCCGATCGGAAGAATGAATCACGTTTTAAAACTTATGAATAGGTACGGACTGAGATTCAAATAATTCGAATAATACGTTATATCTATGCTGTTCTGGCCGTTTAGTGTACTCGCTCGGACGACGACGATTTTTTTTTAGTCTTAATAGAGAAGCGGACACTCCGGCGGGCCCGGCCATATAGTCCGCTCGATCGGACGACGTGATTTTAGCGACACCAATGATTTATAAAGAAGTTTAAAAATTCTGTAAAATCGCAAGTGGAACCATGCTACGGCCTACGGTGCTACGAATAGCTAAAATCATCTCTATTCTCCATCTCTACAAAGTTTAAAAGAAAATTGCTTCTCGCGTCTTTCTGTATATCCGCCCATGCACGCAACGGATTTTAATGCAGTTTTCACCATCAGTTAGATAGTTTTTCATGGAAGGTTTATAGGTAGGCAGGTATCTTGCGCAGCCGAAACGGGTCGCTAGTTTTTTAACCGACTTTCAAAAAAGAGGTGGTTCTCAATTCGACTGTATGTTTTTTTGTATGTATGTTACGCGATTACTTCGCCAGTTATGAATCTATTTTAATGATTCTTTTTTGTTTGGTAGACCATACTGGAAAGGTGGTCCTATATAAATTGCTCAAGCAGTTTTTAAAGTATCAACAAAAGTCCAATTTTTTAATAATTAACCTGTATTGGTTGAGAAATGCGACCTGTAGAAGACAAAGATCCGGACATACGAAAGCATTTTTATCAAAGCTGAAGCAGAGACGCTTCACTAGCTATCGCTCGCTCGGTCGATTAGGGTAGACGTGTTCTAGAGCGGATTTGCAAACCTAGCTAAGGCCCTACGAGACTCGACGACGAAACACATAGGAGACGCAATAAGCAACGGTTGAAATCGAAAACCCGAAAGTTGATCTCTGCCAACCCAAATTTATTTTTTCATATCGATTGCTCTCTATATCGGGTTATTCCCAAAGTACTCCAATTTTTTTTTTCAAAATGGTCCACGAATAAAATATCCAAATAATTAATGATAATTTTAGTTTCAACCTGCTCCATTGCATTCTCAAAGTACTCAACACGGGTACCGTACCTTATTAGAGGTCCAAGTAGACTGGTTTTTTTTAAATTGTTTTTTTTAGTTATTGTCATTTCTCGATGATGAGACCTCAAGTCCGCTCCCTGTTGCAATATAATCTGTTACACAAGCAGTACTATCAATACATGTGTAATACGTCTCTGTAATGTGTACAAACAAACACACCCACACGATTAGAGTATATTTATTATGTATTGTGCATTGTTTATTTAAGGTATTTAGTTGCGCATCAAAATTCAATATTGTTCCCTTTATGTTACAAAAAAATACTAATTGCACATCAGAATTTGCGCATTAAACAAGTACCTAGTAGTTTTATTCATAGAAAAACAAATTACCGGATTGCAAAATGAAACCTCATGAAAAATCTGGATAAAAAGAAAAATTTAAAGACATCTTGTAAAACAAAATCAGTCGAGCCTCTTAACTGCATAATTATTGTGTTAACCTGATCATACTTACAAAAACTGATAACAACACTAACAAATTAATTTCAGTAGAAGAAGTAACTTCTTATACATTACACTTCAATGCCAATTATATGTATATGCCAAAAATGACAATTTATTTAATTTAGAAGGGATAGCGGATTTTTTTGCGTTAGTCCTAAATTGAAAGTCATTTAAAAAACAGGACTATATACAATGAGCTTCTTTACAGGTAAGAACCCTGTGCAATTCGCTGGAAACATTTTGATGTGCTTAAAAAGTATTTATTACTCATCATAATTATTCCATGTTGTTATAATATAATCATTTGCATATTTACATATAACCTGATAATTAACAATACACGTGCTAGCTGCTATTACGATATTAATAAATAGCATCAATATAATAAGTGATTATTAATTGTTAATTATTAATTAACTATCGTTATAGCAAACCCATAACAATGTACATACATTATAATTATTACGAAGCCTTATGTTTTACGGTTTAGTATTAATTTTAATGTATAATAATTACTATCATTAGTGTAATTCGTGTTTATGCGCTGCTCATAAATATAAATACAGGGTATAAGCGCTTGGGATTTATTTAGCCAAAAACACCTTAAAATAAAGAGTAGTCATAATACTTTAAAAATTGTGTGGAGCCAGACCCAAAGTCGTAAAAAATATAGCAGTACATAGCACACATTTTGTTGAGGGTGACATTTTTTTAAAGATTTTTTTGGTTGATTTTTACAGATGAAAAAGGTAACAGAAACATTAGTATATTTTTGAACCACTAGACACTACAGTTATAGGTCTACATAATATCTTTCACCTGTGGTGATATAGGTCATATGTATTGTTGCCGTCTTGTGTGTCAAAATAAATGTATCTTTCCTTTTTTATTTCCTTCTTTAGTAAGTATGTAGATACTTGGACATTTATTTTACTCTCCTTAGCTTCCATTTTTTTGTTTGTTCCTTGGATATACTCGTAATTTAATCTCACATGGACGTTTATTTTGATAAGCAGTTAAAAATTTGGCATTTCGTTTAAGTGTTTTTTTATTACTTTACATCGTCACATTAACTTCCTGACGTGTAGCGACATCTATCGGCACGGTCTTGTAACGTAAGCTTATTTTATTGACGCTGTAAAAAGCTTTTAAGTACATCGTCCGACCAACTCGAAGATGCCGCGACGAAAGTGTAAATTAATTTTAATTACGATATTTTTACAATTAAATAACATAGTAATCCTAACTTACCGCGGAAGTAAGTTTTTCGTTTGTTACGTTTCTGATCATCAAGGAATTTGACAAACACGTTGTCAGGGGTACAGAAAACGACATAGAATACTTTTTAACTGCAGGTAACACTGGCAGATTAGCCATGTAGCAAGAGCTTTGACTGCCTCGGTGGCTCAGTCGGTAGTGAACCTGCCTTCTGGTCTAGGGGGCGTGGGTTCGATTCCCACCTAGTGCAAACATTCATATGATGAATATTTGTGTTTGTTCTATGTCTGGGTGTTAATATCTATTCAAGTATGTATTTAAAAGTATGTATATCAGTCTCTGGCCGCCATAGTACAAGATTTGCTTAGTTTGGGTCAGACGACCGTGTGTTCAAGTGTCCCGAATATTTATTTATTAATTATTCTAAAAAAAAAACAAAAGAAAAAAAAAAGCTAATGCTACACGGGCCCCGGTGCAAAAACTAATAATATAAAAAGCAAATCTTAAAAAAACCGACTTCCCGTCATCCGAATTTGATTTTGCAAACAACTTTTAGACTTTTGTTGATATTTTCAAAACCACTTGACTGATTTCGATAAAACGTAGGTATATGGGACCACCTTTAAAGTATGATCTACCAAACAAAAAAGGAATCTTTAAAATGGATTCATAATTTGCAGAATAATCGTGTAACATACATACAAAAAAGAACATACAGTGGAGTTGAGAATTCCTTTTTTTTTCGAAGTCGGTTAAAAAAGGGAAAGCCACTTCGTTAGAGTTTGTTAAAATTTACATCTTTCATTTTAATAGGGAATACAACTCGAGGGCCATTTGATACGGGCCCCACGCTTGCTTATCGGGCACTGCACCGCCGGGCTATCTAGTAGATATCTACATGTATAATAGTCTAATATAGTCTTTATAGAATAGAAATAGAATATTTTAGTTTTTAGCGGATTTTCCCCAAATTCGAGTTTAATAGCGTAAATTTTCTTAAAACGAGGATGCAGCGCGGACAAAGTTTAGGTGCTGTGCTGCTTGTTCATACAAAAAGTGTGAAAGCAATGTGTTTTGATGTAATTATCACAGTCAATCAGAGCTTTACAATCTTCACGTCTGAACCGTGTCCGCGCCGCCGTAGCCGCCGTATCTTTGCCTTACGTCTGGCCTGTATTATATCTTCGGCTAGGTTTCTCAATTAATTGTTTGTTTTGTCGACAAAAAAATTGTATAATTATCGAACCTACTCGCAAAATTTCACAAGAATCGGTTGAGGAATGCGGCCTGTAGAGGAGGAAAAAACGTCGGCCGTGAGGTCTACAGCTCACAGAGCCACTATAGCATTAATGTTTATTAGTAGGTACTCGTACCTACGAGTATAGTATTTTCCCCCGTCAGTACGGCCGCGTGTCACGTGCAAAGGCCATAATTTTCGGGTGTCACGGCGCGGCCGCCCACGGGCCCGTGTTTGTATGAAACTATGCACGCTCGTGCGCTCGCTCCATGTGCTTACAATGCTCACATGCATACCATCCGCGGAGATGCGCTCGATAGCCAAACAACTTGCTCTATGGAACCAAACGCCCGCCATGGCACGCACGAATTGCTGTCGTAAAAATACCCGTGAAGTTGTACCTATGTGACTTTCGAATCGTAGTTTAAAGATACACCCCATTTGTGAGGTACAGACGTATCTATAGACGACGGACATATTCTAGAAGGTCTAAAAGTCTAGAATGTCACTTTTACTATATGGTTTTATATATGGTCACCCGGAAATCACGAAATAAAATTTTCTAGATTTCAGGGTTGACCGCATAATAAAAGTTCATAATGATAAGTACGAGTACAATTATATCCTAGAATATGACCCGTCGTTTAGAGATACACGGTTTATTTAATTTATTATAGTACTTACTAAAACCCTATTATTATAACTATTCTATTGCCTTGCTTTGCTTTTGTTGTTCATTGTTCAATTCACTGGTATTGTTGTTGTTGGTCAAGAAAGTTGATGAGTGTTAATTTTTGAAACCGTCTTAAGCGAGGAGCTCGAGAAAAGGGCATTTTGGGAAAAGGACATACTGAGATAGAGAAGTTTTAGCACCTGGGGACATTTTGGGAAGGGGACGTTTGCAACCAAACGTTGTCTTGACTTCTTGAGTACCTAGGCTTGAGTAATCTAGGTACATATAGGGTGTAATCTATAAATCCATAGGGTGTTTAATTTAATATAATAATACGGTACAGACCTGTAGCCGATAGTTGATGGATGCGATAGGCTTCGACGCATGCGTCTCGATCGACATAAAGATAAAACTGCCAATCATTAAGTTTTTATTTCCAACTTCCTATGTTAAAGTACCGCAATAGCGATTAGGTGGGTTATGGTTTCACCTGTGTGGTCGGTTATACTAAGGTACCTCGTACTTCTCCATCAACTGTAAGTATTAATTAATTACATCGATAAAAAAAGATTTCGTTTTGACGCCGTCTTGCCTGGTTCTAACTAATGACGCGGTCTACAGGGAACGTGGAAGTGAGCAAAGGGAGCAAAATGCCCCCCTAAAATGACCTACCTACAAAGCTGGGGCCAGAGATTGGAAGAAGGGCATGGCCAAAGCATTTCACCCTCCCCCCGTCATGTAGTACTTCCGCGGTCCCTGGCGTACGTACGTACACCACGTTGGAGATATTCCTTTATATAAACTGATTCCCTCGCGTCTTGAACGTACCTAGAATTGAAATATCAGGGAACACCCCTAAGGCTACACATGCACTGTTTTGATTTTATAAGCCAACCAGCTGCGCCCTTAGGTTTTCACCACGGTCCCACGGGAACCTACATTTTTTATGGTTGAAAAGGGTCCTATTAGTATGTATGTTCTTTCCTGTAAACAAACTTGTAGGTATGCAAAATTTTATGACGTAAATAAATGTTATACGTTTGGTTAAGCAGTTTATGTGTGAAAGCGTCACAAATAAACATACCTGCTTGCTCACAAACTCATTTTTATTAAAACATTAAGTTGTGTATTAGAATAAGCATTTCACATTGTTAGTGATGTTGTCACAATTTAAATTCGCATACATACGTTCTTCCTTCACCATTATCTTTCATTTCATCTTTCCACCAAAAGCCTACATCAAAATTAAACTATTTGCTTTTTGGTAGTATACTTGTCTTCATCTCTTGCTTTCGGCTAGTTAACTACCCACTTCACGTGTACCATCTGTCGCCGCAAGCGCCTAACGGTGTGCTCTAGCAACCTTACTTGAGAATAATTTACCATTCTTGCTTATGTGTAAACCTACTTTATAAAACCATACAAAAATATTCAATACCAGAGTGTTAGAGAACTGTTTTCGTCCCCTTCACTCTCATCCATCTCAATTAGAGAGACAGAGAAGAAAAATGTACACCTTATGTCTCAGAAATGAAATAATATAAAAAGGAAAGCTTGAAAAACCGAATTCCTATCATGTAATTGGTCATCCATTTAAACAATTTTAACTTTTGTTGATATTTTGAAAACTGCTTAACCGATTTCGATCAATTTATATAGGACCACCTCTAGAGTGCGATCTACCAAACAAAAAAAAATCATTTAAATCGATTCACAATTGGCGGAGTAATCACGTAACATACATACAAAAAGAAAAAACACACAGTCGAATTGAGAATTTCCTCCTTTTTGGAAATCAGTTAAAAATGCACTGTTTCGCACCAAACATAATTATTTGATTATTTGCCTAGAATTTACAAACAATATAGTTTTTGTGAAGTCTCATTACCTCAAAACTCAGAGAAAAAAAAAAAGCTCTATACTTAGATACTTCACGAAAACTTTGAAGAACTTTCTCGATTCTTCACAAGCACAAGTTCGTGAGTAATGTAGGTACCCCCTTCCCCTTCCTGCTTCCAAGAAAAGGTAGGTAAGTATTGTTCGGGGAAAGTTGTTCAATTTTTTGAACCGGAAGCTCCCTTAGTCTCCATAATTGATTCTCTTCGAGAATAAACAAAGCACTTCGGAATAGATGATCAAAGGGCCGGTTAACGACAAAAATATCGGTAGTCTGTGAACAAGGGCAATAATTTATAAACAACTCTCTCACTTTATTTTGGAAATCACGATAAGTGGGTTATTTTAGTATCTAAATTCTATGACTAATATTATAGAAGGGAAAGTGAGTTTGTTTGTTTGTTAAGTTTTTACAAACTACTCAACCGATCATTGTGAAATTATGCATAATTATGTTGCAGCCAACTTACGTTCCATTAACAATTTTACTAAACGACGCCGTTCCACTAGCTTCCTGAATAGTTTTCAGCCGTATTAGAGTCTAATACAACATTTACCTTAGTAAACTGTCTGGCTGATGCTGAAGCAATTCATACAATAGGTTAATTGTTTGACAAAAATACTATTTTGGATCGAAGGAAATCATCGAAGGAATACTATTTTGTTTTGAATGATTTAGGAAAAAAATAAAACCGTAATTCTGATAGACATGATATTACAATAACCTAAAACCACAGAATATGCCCTATTACATAGCCTAAAACCTTTTCTGCCCGACTCCTATATCTGAGCAAGTTCGACTTGGATTGGTTAGGTTAGCTTTAGTCTTCAGTAGGCTCTATAAGTTGTTTTTTTTTTTATAACAATGTTAAAATCAAAGTCAAAATGTTTTTAATCAATGTGGGTATCAAAGATACACTTAAGAACGTGAAAACAACCCGAAAACTCCCCTGCTGACTTGGCAAGTAGTCGATGTTGTCGATCCAAGGCATTTTGTCTAGCCGTGTGATGGGATGGCTAAATATCATGAGGAAGCTAGTTAAATGGCGTCGTTTAGTATAAAGGATAAGCTGTTAATTAAACGGCTGATTAGGCTAGCTGGCTGTGACATATACACGATATCAGGGATACAGAAAAGGACTTAGAGTACCTTTCATCAAGAAAAAAAAAACGTTTTCTGTGGAGCCGTGACGGGTGAAACCGCGGCGCGCAGCTGGTCTTTCTATCTCTATGGTTATCTCTGATACTCAAAAAACCTTTCAGTATTTATGTTTTTAACCCCCGACACAAAAACGACGAGGTTAGTTATACGTGTCTGTGCGTGTGTGTGTGTGTGTGTGTGTGTGTCTGTCTGGCATCGTAGCTCCAGCTCGGATGAACCGATTTTGTTTTATTTTTTTTTGTTTGAAAGGTTAATTAGTCGGAAGTGTTCTTAGCTATGTTTAATGAAAATCGGTGTAGGCGTTTAAAAATAAATATATTTACATATTTAATTATATTTATATTTTATACTTACATTCTCTTTTACTCAGCCCGTAAGCTGTGTAGCTTTAGGGCATAACAACCGTAACAAAAAGGCTACGAGTATGACGGAGCCAGCGGGCTACATCTTGCTTGAAACTAGTGATACTAATTAAATAGGAAATTTGTAAAAAAAAAAACATTATCTAGCTTGGCTAAAGATGACACCTAAAACATTAGGTCCTGGTTTTTGTTCTAAGACTAAATAAAATTTATATCTATGTTTTGAGCAGTCTATAAATACTCACCTACTACCTTAAAACTGTCACTCTGCCTTCAAGCAATGTTCAAAGCCTTCAAAAAAATGTTAAATATTGAATAGGTAGCTTAATATTTTACTTTAAAAATAATACCACTTATTTTTACCAATAAATTTCCCCAAATTTTCAGTCCTCATTCCTTAAACAACGATCAAAGGGTTGTAGTTTAACACACGGTTAGTATTTATGAGCGGTAAACGGACGGTCGTATATTATCAGTCGTTAATGCGCGGAAGTGTAGAGGGCGCTTAGCCTTTCTTTAAAGGTAAGTGGTGATGTTAGTGCACAGTAAATTACAGATTAATTACAATGTCTGACTTTTAGAGTGGTAGGATCAATAGGCGGGCGGCGCTAACACTTAACTTGCTAACATATGGTTAAAAATCACGTTAAAGACTTTTCTTTTATCAAAGTTTACGCGTGCAAGCGTGATGAATTCGGCTAGGAAAAAGTATTAATACTAATACTTTTTTGAGTAGTGTTAAATTACTATTTGCTTTTAGTTTATTTTTTACTCCTAGCAATCTAAGTATAATCACCTTTCTGATCCTAATCCTACCTAATTTCATAAATGCAAAAGTGAGCTTGTTCGTTTTTTTGTTTCCTTCTCCTTTCACGCCCGAACTACTCAACCGATCATCTTGAAGTTATGCATACACGTTGTAATAGGTACAGAAAAGATTATAAAGTACTTTTTAACCGCAGGTAATACCACGGTGCTCAGGTAATTACCTATAAACTAACTCCCCTTAATAATAAACGCTGTTTAGCTTCGGAATAGTTATACAGTGTTTTATCTTTTTCGAACGAATTAAAAATTTAAAATAAAAGACTAACACTGTATGTTACGAAGCTATACAACGTTTATTAGTAAGGAGGTAGTGTTATCAGCTAAAAAATATGCAATGTTTTAGACACTTTTCTGTCTCTACTTTCAATTGTCAGACACTACGAGTACCTCTCTACATACTGTCAATGCTCTCTACCAACAAGTTCTCTACACATCAGCTCACTTTCTCGTTGATTACGTTTTGCTGGTCTCAGCGACAGACCTGTTAACTCTTCCGCAGACAGCTGCCAGCGCGTTTCATAGCCTCTCTCTCGAATAAAAGCCGGCGCTATAGTCACTGTCGATCGCAAGAACATCCGAGCCGATAATTACTCTGGACAGTTACCGTCTTAGAAGTTTAAACAATGCGCAACTGTACCGTGGATACAGGTTCACCTCGCTGAGCAGTGTTTTGATGCCGGGCCTGGGTAAGTCTTGTATGGATCGTGACTATTCTTCTTTCTCTAACGTACTCCTACACGAGCCATATTTTTACTGCAATTTGTTTCTGGCAATATTGCGTGTTATTTTGAGTGTAGCCCGGCCATGGAGTCAAAAATTTCTAGTAGGTATTGCCGATAGACGGGCCACAGTCAGTGTCAACACATTGCAATAAAATATGGCCCTAATAGGCATCCGAATAATTACTTTAAAATTCTTTCACTGAAAAAGTAATTAAATAAAGGCAACTATTTGTCCCTTTTCAAGAATAAACAGTCCATCCATCGAGCAGAAACAGTCCAACCTTGCTTACGATTAGCAAGGAAAACTGGAAACTCGCGAATAAAACCAAATAGATAGATAAACACTTTATTGTTAACACTAGAAATAACAAAAACAAAAGAACAGAAAAATCTTAAACTGTAGTGTAACAACTGGCGGCCTTATCACTAAGAGCGATCTCTTCCAGGCCAAATAAAGGATAAATAAAAATATACATATATGTATTTCACTCCATAATCTTAGCTGTATTCCCAGCTGTTTACATTTCACCCTCTATAGTTATTTGTCAATAAAACAATATTTTGACACATTGTGACTGTCACTGTCATTTATTAAAAAGATATTTGCTCAAGCGCCTCATCGTGGTCCGGCTGTATCGCAAAGGGCACCGTATGCCCTAACTGTACAACCGGCTGCAAAGGTCAACGCAGCCATCCATGCTTTAGAACTCGAAACAAAATACGATAAGTACATCTAGCATTACAAATAGGAGGCACTTATAAGGGCCTTGTCTTTGAGCAACTCACGACGCACCTACTTCAAGAGAGTTACTGACTCGACATGCTCTAGCACTAGCTGAAGAATGCCTACTAGCACAGATTGCTAAAGTAAACTGGTACTGTAATTTACTGCTGGTTTACACGAGCTTAGTACTTGTCATTAGTAACCGATTAGCACTGACCTGCTTAGTGATTCTTAATGTCTTACTAATTCAGCATGTTTACACGCAACGGTTAGTGTAAGTAACAAGTAAAAAGCATTTTAGTCACTAAGTTCGTGTAGACCATGCTATTCTAATCCTATAATAACTTAACTAATATTATACATGCGAAAGTGAGTTTGTTCGTTTGTTACGCTTTCAGGTATAACTACTCAACCGATCATCATTAAATTTTGCACTAGCTGCGACCCGTGGTTTCACCCACGGTCCCACAGGAACCGTTGATTTTTCCGGGATAAAAAGTAGTCCCTTTCTGTACCCTAAACAACATGTATGCAAAATTTTAAGACGATCGGTTGAGTAGTTCAGACGTGAAAGCGTTACAAAGAAACAAATAAAATGAAAAAAGACTCACTTTTTTATATTAAACCTTTGATTTTAGTCTAACCTCAAAGCAAACACTCATTGACTTCGTGTTACTTAACAACGCCATCTGCTGTTGTGTCGTTAAAGCAATTAGTTGCTCACAAAAAATAGTATTATTATTCGCCAATAGATGTCAGGAAGAGCCAACGCCTCCTTTTTGTTATTTTTCTTCCAAGTTTTTGTTTAAGTTGATTATCGATAAATCACGAATAAAATGACATTTTCTAAAAATGATTCCTAGCTAGATCGATTTATCGCCCCCGAAACCCCCTATATACTAAATTGTATGAAAATCGTTGGAGCCGATTCCGAGATTCCAATTATATATATATTATATATATACAAGAATTGCTCATTTAAAGATATAAGATACACTTTGTCAGGGGTACAGAGAAGGACATCTTGAAAAATTAACGGTCCTGTGGGACGGTGTGTGAAACCGCGGGGTGCAGCTCGTTATAAAACACAGGTGTAGCGTCCCAAGACAAAAGGTCACTTGGGTGACACGCACTTACGTCAATCGATGCATAAGACCGGCATCCATATTCACAATTATTCAAAAAACGTTTCCGATCGGATTCCAAAATTTTAGACTTAGATTGTTCGAATCTCAGTCTATTTTATACAAACAATACTGGTGCGTGTGTCACACACCCCTTTAGCAATAAATGCAGCTTTTCCTCGTGGTCATACTATTTTGTCATATCAGCATGACCACGAGGATAAACATGTGATCATGGTCATAACAGTATGACCATGAGGATTATATCTTCCACAGACCTAAAATTCTTCGTGACCCGTTATCACACTCTTTGTGAATCAAAACTGAAAACCTCTTAATCATTTTTGCTATCCTACCTGGCAGTAAATGTTGTACAGCCTTAGAATAGTTATACAGTGTTTTGTCTTTTTCGAACGAGTTAAAAATTAAAAAGAAAGTAAAAGACTGTATATGTAACCATTCCGAGGCTACTTAAGGGTCCCGCGACGCTCTGAAATTTCCATACAAACGCGCTTGTCAAATTTCTTGGAAACCATTTGTCAGATTATGATGAAATTTAGCATGATTGATTGATGATTTTTTTATGATGATGAGCATTAAATGAACTATATCTCCGACCTATGTTCTTGGTTTTTTTTAAAAACTTCCTCAAGAGAAAATAGAGCTATGAATTATATCCGCATTTTTAAGGGGTCACTTTTGACTGATTTATTCAATAGATAGACAAAGCAAATCAAAAACTCATTTACATAGGGAGCTTGTCTACATCATTAGCTTTTAAATGAATCCATAATACAGGGGAAATTCTTAGTTATTTAAGAATGATCACAGAAGTGCAAAAGTCATAAAAAAACTGAAATTTTACTTTGTCACTCTGTAGGTAACTTTAGAGGCTCGTCAGTATCATTACTTACTCTCTTGGCTCGTAGTCTTCTTCTAGACGAAATGGTTATAGAATACCTTAAGCCAATGCGAAGTTAGTCTAAAGTGGTCGCCGGACTCTTAACGTTTATTTCTAAAGGGGGACAGTGTTCAGTCGGAATAGGTCACCTCGGGCCTATCATTCTAGATCGATCCTATCCAAACGACCCGAACGCACGGTGCGCTCAACACCACGCGCCCCCACCCATACAAAATTGACAAAAGTTTATAAACCTACAAGTTTAGTTTTAAACCATGTTGCGATGATGGCTAAGGCCGAGAGGGTAGGTATTTGGTTTACCTAAGCCTCCCCAATGAGCGGTGCTTTCGGTGAAGGAAAACATCGTGTTTTTGTGGACAGTAGCCTGATTTAGGTTTATTTACTTTATTTGGGTAGACAGGAATGCAGAGAATAATGATGTTTACAGAATAAGTACACGTCAATATATGTATTTTGTTTGTTTTATAAATAGGGTTGATTACAAAGTAAAAAATTGTTCAGAATAAGATCATGAGTAAGCTACTGTAAGTATGTTTTGTCTTATAAAGTTCGTGTAGGCCTTGGTGTCAAAGTATTTAGACTGTCGAAAGTCCTTTGACATGGCTTTACAGTTGTTCTAAGGCAGCCTACACATCACACTAAAATTGGCGATTTTATTGCAACAGAAATGAAGCCACATAATTTCATGTCATGTGTGCAGCTTCGTTTGTGCAGCTTCCAAGGCTCCAGCCTTTTCTGCCTGCTGGTAAAGCCACTGCTTATAGCCCTGTATAGATTCAACAGTTATACCTACCTATTATTTATATTGATAGTTATCAGCAGTAATGTCTCAACTGGCAGCCGGTAACCGGTAGGAGCTCAGTAAGTGTGCCTTTTCATTTAGCGGCGGCGCGGCGCAGGGCGCGGCGCTTTCTTCTCCGGCGCCGGCGCCGCACGCCCATTAGAAAGGCTTCCAACACGCGACACAGAGGAAGGAGACAGTACTACGGCTTCATCACAAGCTCCTAACTTATTTAACAACCTTTTTACACAACCTTCTTGGTTATTCTAACTTTTCTACAGATGGTTAGAGCAAAAAGCGAAAGAGGAATGATAGATCAGTTGGAGAAGACCCGCCTCTCAAGCCAGAGGGAGCGGGTTCAAACACAGCCAACGGCACGTACCAATTTGTTCACTATGTGAATATTATTTGCGTATTGTAAATCATCTGCTACATGACTGGAGCCCGGTGTATGGCGACAGGCTCGCCTCCTGTCCCATATTTAGGACTGAATATCGTTCGGCCAAGTGTGGATGTTGTATTACAGCGCTAGTCCCCTCGGGGGAAAGTTGTGACGATATACTACGAGTATGTGGTTAAAGCAGCGTACAGCGTTAGGAGCGCAGCGTGAGGAACACAGGCGTTTAGGACTGAAAATAATGATGGCGTCGCAGCTGCTGCCTCTGGTTTCTTTGTAGGAAACGCTCATATGTTAGATGTGTTCGTTATACCTACAATACCTACACCCATGCTTTTGAAATAGCTTATGATATAGCCGATAGTCTAGATCGGCTAGAAGTCTGCAGTCTGCGAGGGTTCCAACATCTTACAGCTTGTGAAGTAAAGCTCATTTTCACCACGTTAATGCTTCAAATTATTCCAACGCATGAACCTTGATATAAGTACCTACATTGAATCAGATCGGTTCCTAAGTATACATCAAACTCAACAATGCAATTAGAAAATATAGTAGCCTAATCTATTCCTTTTTACTTGACTGACTAATATATGTATATCAAATATATATCAATATATAACAAAAGAAAGCTCTGGCTTGCCGTAACAGTAACTTACTTAACTACGGCTTTCGACGCCGTGTCGCCACGTACCTACTCGTATACGAGTATACCCGCCGGCAACGTAACACATTCGGGTTTTTGTATGCATTATTATTCATAAATGGGAGATAACAACTCAATATTAATTATGTTAACTATAGACACTTGCTAATGGAACTTGGCGTGATATATTGGGAATAGATATATTGTGATTGAACCATAAGTTACAACTTTAGGTTTTCGCAATATACTCGTAGATAATGTTTACATAATTACTTTTTGACAATTCTAGTCATGATCCTAACTAATGCCAGTCGTGCTGTGAACTGTAGACCTCGCGGCTGACGTCTGTTCTCATGTACAGGTCGCATTCCTCAACCGATTTTTGTGAAATTTGGTTAGCAAGTTTGATGCCGAATCAATTTTTGGAAATTTTACAAAAACGATGAGATACCATTACCTACTACCATTTATACAATACGACAAATAAATTCTATATTTACATATAATTTTTGAACCTAGTCATAAAATTTAAAGAGATTCGGTTAAGAAATGCGACCTGTAGAGGAAGACAGAGACCCGGACAGAGATTCGGACAGAAATCCAGACAGAATCCGGACATACGAAAGCATTTTTGTCAAAGCTGCAACATTGACGCTACGCTCGCTCGATAATAAATGCGAGAAGTGACTTTGTTTGTTACGTTTTCAATCCTTAACTGCTCAACTAAAACGAAACAAATATAATAAAATAAAAAAAATAAAAATTCGGGACACTTCCACACACGGCCGCCTGACCCCAAACTAAGCAAAGCATGTACTATGGCTGCCAGAGACTAATATACATACATAGATATTTTTAAATACGTACTTAAATAGATATTAACACCCAGACATAGAACAAACACGAATGTTATGATTTAAAACACGGGAATTACTCACGTACGATTCAGTCGATTATTCCGACTATAGTTTCAACCGCATTCGGCGGTCTTCATTGATTGATTGATTGCGGCAAGTGTTACGTCGGCGAAACAAAAAGGAACGTTTCCACGAGGCTCACGGAGCATATACGATCCATGAAAAAACTAGACACCAACGGCTCCGCGGTGGCGGAACATTCTCTAGGCTCCGACATGCGTCACTACATTAGATTCGATAGATGAAAATGTACTGACTGATTATTATTATTGGAATTGTAAATTCAATTTAAATAAGTTAGAAATATAAAAATACCAGACGTGTAACTACATTAGTTATGAATAAAGAGTTATGAGTTATGAGTTATGAGTTAGAGCGACAGTGCTGGCAAGGGAAAAATTTTTTGTGCCGCGGAAAGTCAGGGAAACCATCGAAATTAGTAGACGCCCAACATTTATCAGAGATGGAGGATGGACCCTGCCACCGACCTGGAGACCGTGTCTTCATGGTGTCCGCGGTGGTGCCCGTGAGACTGGTGGCGACGTAGTGAGCTCTGTGTGCTGGGATATTCCTGATACACAGGAAGATTCTGGTGAGGAAGAGCTCCAGAGTGCGCCGGCGCAAAACACTACTCTACGCGCCCCCACCCTCGTACCCGAGCAACTGTCATCACGCGCGCGCGCACTCGCCCTGATGAAGACCGCCGAATGCGGTTGAAACTATAGTCGGAATAATCGACTGAATCGTACGTGAGTAATTCCCGTGTTTTAAATCATAATGTGTGAAAACCACGTCAGTTTCCATAATAAAACACGAATGTTCATCACATAAATGTTTGCCCTAGATGGGAATCGAACCCATGCCCCCCAGCTCAGAAGGCAGGTTTACTACTAACTGAGCCACCGAGGCAGTCCAATAGATATCAGGCAATAAAATTTAGTATACACGCTAGTACCTAGTAAAGAAAAAGACATAGGATCGGGATTTTCATCCCGAAAAATTATCAGTTCCCTTAGGACCGAGGTTGGAATCAAGGGCTGCATTATTAAAAGTGTTCTTTAATATCTATAGAGGGTCTCAATAGAAGAATATCCATTCCATCATTGTCACTTAACTGAATGGCGCTTACATGACAAACAGTCATCTCTAACTAATAGCACCATTCACTGAAAGCTCCAGTGCTACACAGAAAATGAAAGGCAGCGGTCTTCGATCATATGAGGTAGAAACGGAACGAAAACCTAAAAACGGACCGCATAAATTAGGTGCTGCACACAATTCACCGTAGTCAGAAACAAACGCAACCAGTCGCAACAAGTGAATTGTTGTTGTATCGTTCTCGCTATAGTCTCTTGTACGTCTTTTATCTCTTGTTCTCACTCTTTGTTATTAATAATTGAGACACGTAACATAATACTGTCACTGGAGCTGTGTAGAGTTTGCATGTAGTTACGAGTATATTGGATCCACGTGCTGTCCACTAGAAATTAGACTCGTGCCGCTTCTCCCTTATTTTATTTCGATGCGACGGAGACTTGTTTACGATCGCGTCGACCGTCTGTACACGCCTTCATAAACATACTTAATTTTTGTACAGGAACAGCATCTGTCAAGTAACGAGAAAATTCCCTGAACGCCCAATACATAATTCCAGTTAAAATAATAAAGTAACGGAACTACAAAGCGGAACAGGTCCATTAATATTTACGGAGTGATCCGTAAACAGGCGCATCCGAACGGCTTCCTGTAAACAACTCAGCGGAAGGAAGCACGAGTAAATATCGGAGCTTTACAATGTACAGGGTTATCGGTATAGTGTGTACTAAGCCAAAAGGGGATCATTGTACTCATCATTATGAAAAACTTTTACTATGGAGCCAACCCAAAATCTCTTCAAAAATCAGCTGTTCCATACAAAAAGTTAATTGATGGTCGACAAGTATGGTATTGAACACCTGTAATTTTTTTCTCGATTTCAGAGTTAACCTCATAAAAATTGTTCATAATGGTAAGTACCTACAACGACCCTCTTTCGGCTTAGTACACCCTTTTCTGATAACCCTGCATAGCGTAAAACTGTTAACTACCGGCTCGTCCTAACACAATATTGTATTTACTTGTTTCCAAGTAGTAAATTGTTTTTTTTTTTTAAAGAAACTTATCATACGAGTAATTATCTTATCTTATCGTTATCTGCCTGTAATCGCAAACTAACAAATACCCTAAGCAGTAAACGTTGTTATAACCTCGGAATAATTATACAGAGTTTTTCTTTTCTTTCCTTTTTTGAACTCGATGGAAAAAGACATAAGACTGTGTAACTATTTCGAGGCTATACAACGTTTATTGCTAACAAGGTAAGTGTGTTACGTATCAAAAAGAGAGGCACAGAAGTCCTCTGAGCAAAGGCCTATCTTCTTAGTACGCTATTTAAACTGGTCCTGTGCTAATCTTGTCGACGTTCAACTCGCGATTTTTACAATAACGACTAACTTTATCTTTTCATAACATTCCTAAATCAATTGAAGGTAGACTTCGGGAAAGTCTAAAATGACATAATAAAACTTTATTCTATCATTTTTTAAATTGTTTTATTTCATTTCACTTTCTTCATTTTAAGTACATAAAGGAATACGGGTTTATTTAAACCCATACTAGTGTACTTATTGCGACGTTGAAGCTGAAATACACTACAGATTGGTTGAAAAACAATTTTAAAGATGAAATTCCGCAAAGTGACTCCTGATTCGATCAACTAAAACATTTTATGTAATTACCTTAAACCAGAAGCTGCTTCTAAAGTTCGTTAGCTCAGGTGTAAAGCTCTGCGTAAATTTCTAGCGTAAAAAATCAGTGTGGCTGACGTGTCTTACTCAATTGTATACACAAAGAAAAGCTTTATTTAAAAAGCTTTACTAACTAAAATCAAAACATTTCAAACAATCGTTCAATATTAATACGTAGGCACGTATCAAGAAAATTGAGGAAAAATGATGATAAAACATGATTCTTCCACGAACTCTACGTGGTACCAAGTCACAAGTGAAATAGAAAGTTCCCGGCCGCCTCACAGAGTCCCGTTTTTAATAATATTTAGTTGAAAAGAACGCTGTCGGAAGAAACGAGCAGTGTAGTAATAAAAGTCTCTCTCCCTGACGTTTTGTAGACAAGACAATCCTGATAAGACTTGTTTGAATGAAAAACGCGAGGCATCAGGCATTCAGTGAGAGTTGTTAGCTTCCTTCGTCGGATTCCCTTGTATTTTCGCCTTGTTTTGTTCGAAAGCAGTTGTTGTTTTTCATCAGCATTTTTTCTCGTTGAATGGTTGGTACGTTGGGTGTATTTCTTGTGGTGAAAGGTTTATTTAGTCTGTATTAGAGATAGAGGTAAAATTTGAGGAGTCTGTTACTTTTTTTTGTAATAAACCGAAGTTGTTTAACAATCAATTTTAGGAATAATCGGAATCGAAGTAGATCGCAAATTCACAAACTTTAAAGAACAATGGACAAGTAAAGAAGTCATCCGAGAGTCACTTGCAAAAGCTCGGGTTATCTTTTCAACTCGAAGTTAACTACTCGTCAGAGTTAAGCTGATAAAAAATAAATAATCTTTCTGCAAATTTAACATTTTTGGATTCAACATGCTGCAAAAACAACCTTTTGCTAACTCAACATTATGAGAATTCAACTTTCTGGTCCGGAAGGTCTTGCTTTACCAAGAGATTGAAGGTTTTTGAACACAATATTAAATAGAGTGTAATTTCGTATCTTCTGCAAGTGGGCCAGGAAAGTTGCGTTCCAAAAAACGAGACGAAAAAGAAATTTCTGTCTGTGAGATGCTTTCAGTTTTGTTGCCTGGAGGGCTATTCCTACGAGTGAGATGAGATGAGATTTTATCTTGGTCACTCTCACACCTATGATGTTTTAAACGAGAGCAACAAGGATGAAAAAAGATGAAATGAAAATCTTAAATCTCCGAATAGATTGGCCTCTGTGGTGTGATCACTGATCTGCGCAAAAGTGCTAAAATATGTAAAAAAAATTACATTGAAAAAAAATTGAATGAAAAAACTTTTGAATCAAAATTACAGCTCTAAATTATCTAGCCTCCGGAAACTCGGAGTCGTTTAATTAATTTACGTCTAATTATTTACATTTATATAACTTAGTTTGTTTCCTAAAGAAACGTGCTTTAGTGCTCGTTAAGGTACTTGCGAAAATATCTAAGTATGTAAATCAGTCTCTGGCAGCCATAGTACAAGCTTTGCTTAGTTTGGGGTCAGGCGACCGTGTGTGGAATTGTCCCGAATTTATTTATTTATTATTTATAGTTTAACAGTTTAGAAGAATGAAAAAAAAACATTAAAACCATTCGCAGGCTAGTCTGAGTGCGGCGGCTCCACGACTAACCTGCTAAATTAATTTAACCCAAAAACCTATTAATTTAGGTGTGAGACCTTACCTTTAACAATATTTTTTGATTGCGTCAATAAATCAGAGGAAGCTCTAATTTATCGTTAGCAAGACGGCATTAACTCGCCTCACTGCACCTGATACTCATTCAGGCCGGGTCACGGAATAAATAATAGCTACTGGGTGTTTCTTCGAGATTTTTCTGATTCCTCTGGCAGATTTTTTTTGACATAATTTGAGTTACAAAAAATTGGAACCGAACATCGTCGATTTAATTTATTTTAAACTAGCGACCCGCGCTGGCTTCGTACTATAACTTTCGTGAAAAATTGATGGTGAAAACCGAAACAAAATCCGCCGCCGCGTTTAAAAGGAGTTAGCAGATATACAGACAGAGAGACAGACTAACGCGGAAAGCGTCTTTGTTTTTATAGGTACTATGTAGGGATTTGAAAAAAAATCTAGGATATTTTATTTTGAAACTTGTACAACTCAAATATGACAACGAACACGCCAGAACAGAGGAATCACACGAATAGCACGATCTCAAAGAAACACCCTACCACGCATCTCGTATGTTTCGTTGAGTTTGTCAAATTACACCATAAATTTAGTGACGGTATTGTATCAAAATAATTGCAGTTAGTAGTAGGTCTATGATTAATATCGGCTATTAGAGACGGGTCGGGCGCCATTTTCGGAGCGCGCCGGAACCGGAAACCGTTTCTTGCGTTGATTAGTTTTGAGTTTGGCCTCATTTGCTGATATTAATCGTTTCCAAGATATTGGGAACTGCTGCGGGTGGGGCACGGTGCTTTTTCCTTTAGCTAGCTGAGTTTCATTCAGTTTTCCATTTTTCCGGAATAAGTCGTTTTTAATAATACCTGCCCCTCCATTCTACTGAGCAATTGTTTTTGAATTGTTTCAAATTGACACTTTTTGTAATGCCAGACAGAACTGTCAAAAGAAGACAATTCATAAACAATTTAAAAACAATTGCTTAGTGTAATCAAGGCCCTGTTTTTATTATGCTCATTATTACCATCGTTTTTCCAGGATCAAGTCAGTTCGTTTTCAAAATTGTAAAAAAGCGATTGACAGAAAAGGTTAATTCTAATCGTTCGAGAAAATCATCGACATGAAAAATTTGGTTGAAAAAAACAGGACAGCTGTAAAAAGTGACAAGTGAAACCAGCGGGCAAACTTACAACTTTAATAGAGAAGCAATTTCCACTTCCGAAACGTCCAAAACCTACAAGGAAAGGAAATAAAGACAACTCTTCCGAATTGCATCCGGAAAAGTAAAACAACAGCTTTCCATAAAGAGCGCCATTATTTATCCCAGAAATTCCACACATAATCTCGCGAGGGGGCATTTGTCACGCGACGCCATAAACCACGGGACATAGTGATCATATATTTACGTTTATGGCGCGCCAACGCCATGCCACGCCATACGCGCGGAGTAATTGCATTTTTTATGTAAATATGATAAACAACTTGCCAACTCGTGGCCGAGATGGAAATAAAAGCAATTACTAGTAGTTCGCTCCGAACTGCTACCTCGCGACCCCTCTACCTCTGCAATCTCTTATCCGATTTGTATCAAGTTTGGACTTAAAAACGATATATATTTGCATGATCAACAATAGACAATAGACCATAATTTATTAGACAATAGACAAATATTTATTTGTAGCAAAAACATACAAAAACAAAATAAAAATGACACAATTATAAAAAAAAAAAAACAAAGTTTTGCCTGCAAACTTTCCTACAGAGCAGACCAATACCGGTACCCAAGATATTGTCCGACAAATACAGGGTTATCAGGAAAGGGTGTACTAAGCCGAAATCCTACTCATCATTATGAACAACTTTTACTACGAGGTCATCCTTGAAATTGAGAAAAAAAAACAGCTGTTTCATACATTTCGTCGACAAGCGATGAAACTGTTGTATGAAAAACCTGTTTTTTTTAAATATTTTTGTGTTGGCTCCTTATTAAAAGTTGTTCATAATGATGAGTACAATGACCCCCTTTTGTCTTGGTACACCCTATACCGATAACCCTGTATACTGGCTGTTTTTTAAATGACACATTCTAGGATATCATTGTACCAGTGCAATTGCGAAAAATAATTACTGTTCCATACAATTTCATTAAACTTCAACAAAATGTATGGAACAGCTAATTTTAATTTTTAATTTAACTTTTACTGAAAGTGTATAGTAAAAATACTATACACTTTCAGTAAAAGTTGGTCGTAAATTATAATGAAGAGTGCAATGATATCCTAAAATACACGTCTTTCAAAGAACACCCAATATTTGTACTTAGGTTGCATTGTTACTTTATCTGAGTATAGTATTTTTATTTTCTAAAACTAAACAAATTCAAAATAAGATTCCCTAATTTTTATCTTTGGACCGAACCTGGACCTGATTGACGCAGCACCTCTAGACACAAAAAACACAGGAAGAGAGAGATTTATTAAACATAGTAATATGTATAATTAAGTTTACAATAGAACAATGTTGTGTATAGATTTAGAATTTTAGATACCTAAATATGTGTATAACATTAACTACATATTACGTACAGTACCTATGTATAAAATTCGCATGCTTAAGAGGCTCAGATTGTGCTGCATTATAATTTAGGTCTACTAATGTAACCACATTCTAGGCTAAATAATAACTTTGACTTTAATTTTGACCTGAAGGCTGTAGATAATGATGATGATCTTTCAATTCGAAGTTCACGTAACCCGGCCCCTTATTGAAAGCTCCTAGCAAAAATCTAAGAGCAATTTTTATAGCAGCAAAACATTTCCACCCATTCACATACTTGATCAAAGAGCGCAATATATCATAGCCCTTGCTGACCCACCTTTGATGATGCTCTGCTTAACAAATAGCCACCTCCGTCCCATTCTTTATATTAGGTATGGATAAGTTTGATCGCTTTGATGTGCGGTATGAAAGAAAACTTATGGTATACATTAGTTACTGACGGGAAACTGGGGGAATAGGAGAGAATGTGGAAAAATTGTGCGCAGTTTTTTGCTCGGGATTAAATAAAATCTTTATTCATGTGTGTTTAGATTTACTACTGTTTGTTTTTTTTTTTTTTGGTTGTGGGAAGCGGTGATAGCCTAGTTGGAGAAGGTCCGCCTCTCAAGCCAGAGGGAGCGGGTTCTAACACAACCGATGACACGCACCACCCATTTGTTCATTGTGTGAACATAATTATGTGCGTATTGTATGTCACCTGCTACATGACTGGGAGCCCGGTGTATATCGACAAGCTCGCCCGATATATGACACCCCTGTCACATTTGAGACTGAAAATCGTCCGGCGAAGTGTGGGTGTTGTATTACACTTCTGCTAGCCCCTCGGGGAAAAGGCATGACGATGTTTTATGTTAATGTGAATTTGTTTTGTAAAATATAAGTGTTCAATTTTTTCTTCATAATATTTTAATAAATACTATCTGAGCTCACGAAAGTTAAATGATAACGCGGTATGTATGGGTTTGATAAGCCCGTAAGATACGCTCACTTACTTGGCTTTCTGCTCTTGTGCCCTAGAGAAAAAACTAGTCCTAGAAAAAACTAGTTCTCTTCTAGTTCTAGACAGCTTGCAAATGCTTCCAAGTGATTATATTTCTACAATAGCTAAAGCTCGAGCTTAGCTGCTGATTGGAGGAGTTGACAATAAGATCGCGTGACATTTCTATACCCCATATTTTGTCGAGCGTTATCGATTTAAGGATAGAAATCGTTTAAAAGCTTATGCAATTTAGCTTGGGCTTCTTGTCTCAGAGATGCACCCGCAGGTAGAACTTACAGCACGGTGTAGGTATTTCTTGGTAGTTTATTCTATTTAAAAAATCTGAAAGTTGTGTACAAAAGGCTTTGTTAGTATTCCTTTTTAACCGACGAAAAGGAGGAGGTTTACAAATTTATATTTTTATTTAAATTTATATTTTATTTAAACAGAAATCTTTACTGGCCTTGTAACGAGTAATTAACAACCGCGGGCAGTTCATTGTAGTATTCTCTGGATATTTTATGATGTCATGTTTTGTGGACTTGAAAAATAAATTAAAAAGTATACTCAACAGAAATTAACCAGAAAGTTCCTAAACGATCATCGATGTTAGGCAATGGACGACACGGTTAATCCTAGGATGGGTGACCGCGGATGGCATTTACAACTGAGCGCTAACGTGACTCGGATGACACGTTAAATTGTAGGCCACCGTTGTTTGTTCTATAACAACAACCGTCAGAGGCTCTGACATCAGGGATAGCCACTCGGCTTATACGAACTTGCTAGCTTTACAAGAAAACTCATAAGTAAACCTTTTGTACTCGTACATAAAAAAGGTTTTATCGCAGTTAATTTGAAACTCTAAACCATTAACAAGGAATGATTAATATATTAAATTAAGTAAACTCCACCTATTTGCAACAAAGCAGATGATTAACAGCGAACATTTTTCACTCCCGAAGGAATTTAAACCATTTCACCGTAAACTCTACGTTTAATTTTCGACAGGTAAGTATTTCCTTCTAAAATAGTCCTGCGACTGCTTGCTTACACGTAAAAATGTCGTAAAATCTTTAATTAGCTTAATTTAAAAATATTACCCTTTCCGGAGGGAAAATTAAAAATAGATTTAAGTACACAAGCGACCTTTTCGTATGGCCCGTTCCATTAAAGAAACTAATTTAGCAAAACGATGCCAATCATGTCATCTCCTTCGCACATACGCGTAAGACTATTGCTAGTGCAAGACTGGCGAGTGAGAGGACATGATTAGCGTTGTTTCGTTTGAGTTCATTTCGTTATTGACGTAGTGCGTTTTACAAGTACTTTCGTAGGAGAGTGAATTTTAAATCTAAAAGCAAGGACGTATAATTACTTTTGGCCAAAATTGTTATTATGATCATCACCAGTCATATGCCTGTTTCCATTGGCATGTTGTTTGACAACAAAATCGGTTGCTCGCATTGCTGTTGTAACAATTTATTATGTCAAGTTGAGCTAACGATAAAAATAGATGATGGATGACAATGTTGTACCAACAAGAAAACAATAAATATGTAGGTCCTTTAGTTTAGCCTCAAATCAGCCCTGCCTTAAAAATTCCCAGGATTATAAAAAATCATCTGAATCCCTGTTTTGGTCTAACCAAGCGTAGGTATTAATTGGCTGCTTTATAAGCTTGGAGGTGTGGATTCGATTCCCATCTAGGAAATTAGGCATTATTCAATTGATGAACATTTGTGTTTGTTCTACATATGTCTGAGTTTTTTTTAATGACTCTATGCTGTTGGCCACTGAAGCCTCAAAGCGTACCGGATATTAGGCAAGCGCAGATGGCGCAGGCCCAGTTCTGTGTCTGGGTGAGTGTTAATATCTTTAAAAGTAAGTTTATGTATCATATTTTGCTTAGTTTGGAGTCTGACGACCGTGTGTACAAAAATGTCTCGATGAAGTATTTCGTTATTAATTCGAAGATATTAGTTTTCAATAAGCTGCGAAAGATAACTCCTCACTCTTAGCCATTCGAGCTCATGTCGACTAGCAACAATGACGAAACTCGCTAAAAGTAACCAAATAACAAAACAATTTCCTGGAAAAATAATATAAAGATGTTGAGATCTCGTCAAGTGTTTCTTGTTAAAAGGGAGAACGGTCGGCGATTGATAAAGGGCCTTAGAAAGGCCCGGCTGGGAGAAGGGCCCGGAAAAGGCCCGGCTGGGGGACGTGGAGCCGGAATAATACCGATGGATGAGGAAAAAAATTCTTTCGGGAAATCTATTTTTAAAAGAAATACCGCTGAAAGTAGTTATTCGATAAAATGTTTTTATTTTTATACCTTTCATGCTTGGGCGAGCTTTAGCATTGAGTAGTAAATACCTGTGCTTTGACGTAATAGGAATGGTATCCCATGGTTAAGTATTGAAAGAGGCTACTTTATACTCGTATAACAATAACAAAAGTTTAAGGTAAAAAATCTGTTAGCAGTCTCATAAAGTAAAAGTCTCAGTAAAAACTCATACTTTAAGATTCATACTTTGGAGTTTTTAACTTTCTAGGAAAGCAATAGGTATATTATAGGTATATGCGCCTTAGTGATGGGGAGATAAGTATATTTATCTAAAAGTAAAGTATACAACTTTGCTGTTACATACTAGAAGCTACTAGAAAAAAAAATGCTATTACAAAGAAAAATGTCATTAACATATCATACATATCGCCACGCCTTTCCCCCGTGGGGGCTGGCAGAGGTGTAATACAATACCCACACTTCGCCGAACGATATTCAGTCCCAAATGTGACAGGGGCCGAGCCTGTCGCCATACACCGGGCTCCAGTCATTTAGCAGATTACATACAATAAGCACATATGTTCACACAATGAACATATGTGCGTATGAATGAATGTCATTAACACTCTACAAAATGTATGGAAAAGTTTTTTGCCATTTCAAGGTTGGTCCCATATTTTTTTAAGCTGAAGTAGATTGTTTTGGGCTCGATATACCGCAAGCTTATAACCCTATATTTAGCTATCATTTTGCCTTCTTGTAGCTATTATTTATTTATATCTGCTACCTTCACAAAATATCTGATTTATCCTTTGACGTACCAGAATGACTAGAGCCCGCACGCACGAGTAAACGTCAACTACGTCCTACAAGACCATGGAAATACAAAATCGTCACGCATCCGAATAACTTTCGACCGTCGCTCGGTCGGTCGGTCGGTCGGTCGGTCGGTCGACAATGAAGCCCTAATCCCTTCCAGCCGCCATCATCCTCCGGCCAAATATAATTAAACCGTGTCCATTCTAAGGGCGGCTTTAGGACGGAATTTCATTCATGAATGGGAAAATGAGAGCCGCCCTGGAGGGCAGTTGCGTAGGGCGCGTGACGGCAGTTAGTTACCTAAAGTTGGTATGACTCGTGTTCTTAGTTATGAATATTTTTGTGGTTTCATATGACGTAGGTACTAGTTTCTTTTCTCTTATATGATTTGTTTATAAAAAGGGGTAACTCCGGGACTACTAGTGTGATTTTGAAAATTATTTCACGAATAGAAAGCTACACAATCACTGAATGCAACAGGCTATTTGCAAGCAAAGTCGCGGGTAGGTGAGCTAGTAATAGTGCCAACAACCACTGAATATAGGAATTGCCTAAGTCCATGCTTAACTAGTTTAAACTACTCCAAGCTAGCCCTATCTAAAATTGTTAGCATGAATCCGATTCCATTCCTGGAGAGACTTTTAACTTTATGTGCCCGATAAGAGAATATTTCGCCAGGAGTATTTTAAACTAGTGAGTCAAGGACTTGGCAAAGCTTACAATCAGTGCAAACGGGTTTGTACCTATCTTCCAAAACCATCATCATTTTCTACTAAAATGAAATTGTGACCCTACCTTACTCCATCCAAAAATCTTTCAAAGCCACACTCCCAAACTCACCAAACTACATCGTGACGTCATCCCTCCATAAACAAAACAAACGGACAGATATCATCAGGTCCGGGTTGTTCCTAGGAATGCAGGCGGGATAACGCGCGGGTTATTTTTTCCCAAACCCTTGCGATAAGCACGGTCCAAGGGTAGAGATATGCAAAGACGCCTGCGGAATCTAGAGATGTAATTATACCCTCATGGGATGGGAGCTTGAATCTACATCTAGAGGTATATGCTTCACTACATTTACATTATATAGCTTTATTTACATTTGTATGTCAAGATCTACATAGGTGGACCCTTGTAGGTTCATTTAAGTAACCGTCCTTTAGGTCAGTTGAAGGGGATTGGGAAACCTCCCAAAATGTTACTTTTAAAGCAAAACAAATCTTCAACTGGGCGAGACAAACTGCACAAACAAGCTCACTCTCTTTTTCTTCCGTGTAAGCCTTCCGGGACGTCCCGGCACCCGTAGCGCTCAAAATGTCTAGATGAGCGTGCTCGAAGGAGTCTACATGCTTTTGTAAAGAAGAATAGTAAGCGAGAAATTATCTTTGGTATTAAGAATCCGCTTTAGCACTGTGGCCACTTCTAACACTTTCCGCAATCGATTGAAAGCTACGAGTACGTTTACAGCGTAAAACGGGCAAATTCACAGGCGATGTGCTACTACTTTCTTGAGATGACGATTAAGACGTAGCCATGTTAATGGTAAAATTATTGAAAAAAAAAATTATTCGAAGAAAGTTTTCAACGAAAAGTATTTCAACTGATAGACATCACTAATTTTGTTGTTTACGTTCCGCTACGATACCAGGAATTCGATAGGTACTGTGTTTCGTGTGCAATAGGTACGTTTGCTGTTGCGTTTGAAATGTAATAATGGACGAATCATTACTACCTACTTCCTATGATCTTGATTATAATTTTCGAACTTCTACAAAACGATAAGTTGCTTTGAATAGCCAAACACCAAAATTACTAATACAATTGCTGTGCCGTATTAATTGCACGCTTTAATACGTGTACTGAAGTAAAACGCGCTACTCAACTCTTTAGTGATTTTGACGATACACTTGATATGCTTCGTGCTTCGTGTCATCATCGTTATCAGTTATCGGCGATTTTGTAGTTGACTTGCGTATTTGTTCTAGTGCGTAGGAATGGTATAATAAATACTTACTCGGCCGTTCCAAACTTATAAAAATGTTTTTTTTTGCTTTGGGAACTTGTACATTTTCAGAGGAAATATTCTCAGGTTCCAAAGCAAAAAATGTCACTTGATTGACACGCATTTGCATGATTCGCTTGATGCATAAGCAAGACCGGAATAAGTAGTTGATCTAAAACAAGTCCGAGAAAGCCAATGACGTAGTTAGGTGTCAACTCACAGAACGCTGGACCTTGTTTTTTTGATCATGGAGTAGTGTAGTCTTTCGCGTTAGCTAACCGCAGGTACTCTGATAGACAGCAAGGCCGTAGGTACTAGTCCGTCGCTAAAAGGGTGGCATCGATCGGTCACACCTCGCACCTCGCCCGACAAACACCATCCATCACCGCCGCCTGTTTGTCCTCCAGAGAAGGAGTATTGCTAAATGAAACAAACTGAAAAGGTGTGCCACGAGAAAGATATCACAGGAAATACAGTTCTACTAAGTAGGTAAAGTTGTAATAAGTAAAGTTATACTGTGAAGCTAAAACTAGAAAATTCCAAGCGCATTTAAACTGTGGAAATAAGTGTAGCAGAGATTTTTTTACCAGGCAAAGAGGTAAGCGACTTCAAAACCTAGGCTTGATCCTAACTAAGCAAATAAAACTGTGCCGATGACTATTTGCCTCCAGTTAGCAACCCCGTTTAATTATAAATGTAAACCTACATTTTAAAAAGAGTGTCCGAACAGTGTGTACCTACAGTACGTAGTTTCGAAGCTGCATAACCTTATCCTACTACCCTCTTTCTACTACAAGACTAGTAGGAAATCGGCCCACTAGCATCCATATACAATACATTGCGGATTTTCCCCGTATACGTATACCAAACACTTCCGTTCTAGTTACGTTTCTAATCCGTGCGGCCAAGGATTGGCCAACCTGCGGCTTCCTTGTTTTCTGAGAACTATAATCTGGGCCTATTCAAGGCCAGAGTGAATTATTAGGCCAGGTATTTTCTAAGTCTGCGTGCGTCATTTTCGACCACAGCGTCGCTTACCAACGCGAACCTGACTTATTCGCGTTAAAAAAAATTGCAATGTATCGCTTGCTGAAATACTGACTCATTCAGTAAGCGACCGATTCAGAGAGCGTTTATAACAGTTTACGCGACTTTACCGAGTCAGCCAGCAGCCAATCAGCCGCTCGCAGTTCGCTTAGTCAGGACGAATTCTATTTTAACTGTAGCATTCAGTAAAAAACAGGTGTTTTGGACATTTGCAAAGCCTTGCCTACAAAACTGAAGACCGGTGATCTTTGTTTTTGAGATTAAACAAACTGAAAACTTGAGAATTGTATCATTGACAGTGACAAGTAATGAACCCGAAAGATACTTTTTTCATTGTAGGATAATTGTGCTGTTAAGCACGCCCCTTAACTTCACAACACTACCTAAATACAATATCATCATTAACTGTAGTAAATTAAGAAATAAATGCGGCTGTCACCCGCACCATAATACATTAAATAGAGTTTATTAAAATTTCTAACACGTAGTAACGTTACGGTGGGTAGTACATAACGGTAGTACGTTTCTAACACGTAACAAGTAAATAAAAGTCTTCCAAACTTAAAATGATTATATTTCTTTTTGAACAACATCGGAACCCTTTAGCTTTTTACAAATTGAGGTTTTATTTTTGATAAAGTCGAAAATGTTTTAAAAAAAATTTAGTAAATAAGGCTTCAATTTACAAAACGGCTTATTTTACCGAAAGTATCCAAAATTAATGAACAACGCTCACCGTATCAACTCTACCGACGTTAGACCAATTAAGAACAAAAAATAAATTACTTATGTTATTTCTTAACATCTTACTTAAATCCTAAAATTCGTGAATAGTAGGTATAATACTTACAATTTCAAATGAATGACAACAAGTATGAATGGTTTACAAATCGTTTTATTTTATCTCTAATCAAACATATTCGTTTTTATTATTGAGTATTCTTAGCTATGTTTAGTGAAAATGGTTTTTTACTTTTTTAATTTATATTTGTTATTCTGTAAACCTAATCATGTAGTAGCACTGAATGAGTTGGGATGGCTTTACTGTGCGTTAGGTGAATTTTAATGCATTGCTTTCAATCAGTCGAGTTGACGCGGTGAGAGATGACATTACCTTTAATACTATTTAAAAAAAGACCGTGAATATGTGTCCGATTTTGTTCCATCCGATAGGGACGTCCGATTTTCGGATGGGACGTATATTGAGTTTTCAAACAAATACATAGCACTACCGTCTTCCGATAGCCCGATCAGACTATCGGATGGAAAAATGCAACCTTCATTCCCGGCCTAACAATAAAAGTAGGTTACTCCCATAATCAAAAAAACAAGGTCTAGCATTCAGCAAACACATAATGACGTCATCGTCATCCGTCTCTTTCGAACTTGTTGTAAATAACTTATTTCGGTCTTGCTTAAGCATCGATTGACGTCACTACGTGTTGCTAAATGCTTTACCTGGCGGAGTATATTATTGTACCATGGTTCCTTACAACATGATCTAGCTATGATAGACGCAATGACAAAAACGTAAAAACAAATACTGATATAGACAAGATTTACTTTCGCTTCAACGGTTCGGCCGGCGGTGTGTCCATGTTTTCTGATGTTAATTCGTATTGAGTCTCCAACCTGCAAAAAAAAAAACAACGCCATTTTAGATTTTAAAGACCTGAGTGTTTTTGCTTCCAAGCTATTCTATTTCTAAAATCGCGAGCGCACCAACGTTGGCTAGTTTAGCTACTGATTCGTTGAGTTACGAGCTACAGAAATGTCTCACTTATTGTCAAATCGTCCAATCAGCAGCTAACTGATTGGCTGATTTGACTTATTAGCTAGTAGAATTAGAATCTCTTGGATAGGAGCAAATGCAACTTGGGTAGAGGCCCTAATAAAGGAAATTAAATCAAAACATAGTATTAAACAAAGTCGCTTCCCGCTGCCTTTCTCTCCCTATGTATGCTTGGATCTTTAAAACTATACGTAACGGATTTTGATGCGGGTTTTTGAATAGATAGAGTGATTCAAGAGGAAGGTATAATACATGCATAATATAGTAGAGAAACCTTAATAATTTTAGAGGTTTCTAATGTGATGTCGTAAATAAACACATTTTTTGGGCTTATATTGCAAACGCTGGCTGAACTACGAGATAAATCAAAATAATTTACCAAGTACAGTATTGTACATCTTAAAATGGTCTACAAAATTGTAAATAAAGACATTCTGTAGAAGGTATATTTACTCAGTACCTGCATTGCACCCGTGCGGGTGTTGGGGCGGGTCGCTAGTGTTTCATATAAAGTAAATAAATACCAACTTTTTTTGTAAGCGCAGAAACAATCCTATAAACTTCAGCAAAAAGATTCAAAATCGAACGTATCGTATTTCACCCAAGAATGTCCATCCCTGACAAATAAAACAGTCACCCTTTTGGTCAAACCATACGTCATCAGCCGTTTGTTAAGAGTCCGGCGACCTAACTAATTTCGACCTAGGCGATCTAGACTAACTTCGCGGTATTCTATAGCCATTTCGTCTAGAAGAAGAAGACGAGTGAAGAGAGCGAGTAATGATACTGACGAGCTTCTAAGCTTACCTACAGAGTGACAAAGTGCAATTTCATTATTTTTTATGACTTTTGCACTACTGTAATCATTCTTAAGTAACTAAGAATTTCCCTTGTATTATGGATTCATTTAACAGCTAATGATGTAGACGACCTCCCTATGTAATGGAATTTTTGATTTGCTTTGTCTACCTATTTAATAAATCAGTCAAAAGTGACCTCTTAAAATGCGGATATTTTTCATAGCTCTATTTTCGTTTGAGAACGTTTTTTACAAAAACCAAGAACATAGGGGCGGAGATATTGTTAATTTAATTGTACATGCTAAATTTCATCATAATCGGACAAACAGTTTTCAAGATATTTGAGTAGCGCGTTTGTATGGAAATTTCAGAATGTCGCGGCCCTCTTAACGCTTAGCTCTGAGATGGTCTTGGTAGGGATTCGAAAGCAAAAAGCATCACATAGACAAAGCATACAAGCAAAACTACTTTTAAAATCTCAGCTACCGTAGCTACCTCAGCAGCAAGGTCCAAGCAAAGCGAGGTAGCTGACCCGCCACCTCGAAGGTGACTTGTACATGTTACAAGAATCAGCATGAATAATACGCATCGAAGAAAAAACCTCGTTTGACCGAGGAATATGTATTAAAGAACAAGTAGGGACGTTGCTAGGAGAAATATTGACGACAACTGATTTTATTTACATCTGATTGATCTCGCTGCGGTCACGATCTCGCCTAGTGATAGCTGGAGAAGTTGAAGTAGAAGTAGAACCTAGAGAAGTGGAGGGAGACCTATTCGTCAATGGTAGGCTTTATTTTCATAAAGCCTATCTTACAGGGAGCGTGAAGCCTTGAACTCTTCAATGGAGAGCAGATTTTACACCTACACCTAACCTCAAAAGTACGAAAGTGACAGAGTGATAATTTGCGCCTTGTCGTATCCGTTGCGCAGCTGCTGTAGGAGTTTTTGCGGGTAGTTACACTGTGATGTGACATGTTTGTTACTCCATCGGCTGAACGGATCTGGATGAAATTTGGCAAAGTAATAGATTATAGTCTGGAACAGCACATAGGGTACTTTTTAACCGTGGAGGAAACCGCGGGGCGCTGGCAGTTATTTATTGTTTTGTTCAACGTTCAAATTTATACATCCTAGTTTACAGAACAAAGCTTCAACACTAAAATCATCGTACTTACAGGATTACTCCTGTAAATTACAAAAACTATAAGAAAACTGCCGTAGAAAATAGCTTTTATCCAACAAAACTAATTACTTAGTCCCACCTACGCACACATGTTCGAAGGAAACGTCTATTAGCCATAATGACAACAGAAAAAGTAACAAGACGAGATAGTGTCCAGAAAATAAAGCATAATTCCTATAACGCTGCCGTCCGCCATCTTGTTGTCCTACCCTCAAATCGCTCCGCGAAATTCAATCTTACAGCGTTTCGATAGAGTCGCCTACAGTGTTTGCGATAATAAAGCGATTTTTGTGTAAAAAACAGGGAATTAAGATAAATGCCGAGTAGTTTTGGGGACGGTCGTGAGCTCGCGGCCCAAATGTTGTTTTTATTGGATTAAATAGCTGTTAGCTCGTCCCGGGCACGTCTCCGGAACGGGCGAGTAGTCAGTTAATTCGTCCGCGTAGGTGGGCCGAGTACGACCAATTATGTTCAATTATGGTTGACACGTGTTCTTGTCATGAAAAGGGTGGAGCCTATGACAAGCATTGTACTAAATTACATTTGGGTTTGTAAAATATGTCATTTTTGTATTCTGAATCCCGTAGATGCAAATGATGAACGAGCGAAAGGATAACCTAGATCGCGATTCGACACTTTCCAGTTGGGTTCAGGATACTGCAACTAAACAGCCTGACGAAGTACCTTCCAAGTACGTACTTCGATCATTTATAAGGGAGAGACAGTACGAAAACCTAAAAATG
Organism: Peribatodes rhomboidaria; assembly: GCA_911728515.1. Classification (NCBI taxonomy): domain Eukaryota; kingdom Metazoa; phylum Arthropoda; class Insecta; order Lepidoptera; family Geometridae; genus Peribatodes; species Peribatodes rhomboidaria. Next base: position 809,342 of record OU452183.1, read on the forward strand.
GACCGTTTAAATGAGGTCCCAGCACACAATCACACACAACCAGTCACATCAAACGCAACCAAAGTCACAACAGTGATAATTGTTGTTGTCTCATTCTCGCTATAGTCTCTTATTGTACGTCGCTCTATCTTTATCTCTATCTCATAACATAAACATACACGCCTTTCCCCCGAGGGGGCTGGCTTGGGTGTAATGCAACACCCACACTTCGCCGAACGATATCCAGTCCCAAATGTGACAGGGGCGAGCCTGTCGCCATACACCGGGCTCCAGTCATGTAGCAGATGACATATCTACATACGAGTATGTACAATCTTTATCTCACGTCACATAATACTGTCACCGGAGAGTTGGGTCCACGCGCTATGTACTAAAAATTAGACTCGTGCCGTTGCTTTATAACATTATTTCGATGACCAAGTAATAACTATGACTAATGACTAAGTAAGTAAATACTCGTACACCTTTTCGTAAATGGCTTTGAAGGTTTTTTTCTTACACAAATAGGTCCGGCCATGCATTAACAAGTAAAACAATGATGCTGTATTATGGCCAATAACTTCAATCGGTTGATCTAATTCGACAATCTAGGGTTAGATTTTCGCAAATGCGTGATTCGAAGTTATCTTTTATAGCAAAGAACGAGAAAGTTTGTGAGTATAATCTAGAAACCCAGATTCTCATCACCTTTGTTTGATGGCGGTTCACAAAATGCATGACAGTTCAGTGACTTAGCCTTGTCAATGCATTCATGAATGCATCACCATGCATGCATGCATGCAGGCACGCACGACGCGCCTGATCCAGCTGTTCGGTCAAAACAACATTACGCATCCGTTGACATCACGGGGTGAGCACCCTGGGATCAAGACCTCCATACACATGGGGCTTATGGGAAATTTGTTTGTTTAGGAACTACGAGATGTTTGACATGAACTTGCGAGATAGAGAAGCATTAGGGCGACACATCGGTCGGTGAGTTTAGTTAAGTTTGACGGGAGACGCGTTAACTCAAACATTGCTTAAGCTGATAATAAGGTTAATCTGACTTGGGGTTAAAATGACATTGCGGGGTTCGAATAGTTTTGCTAAGTACTACCCGCAAAAAAATCGAGTGAGCGTGATTTTTTTTCTCTAAGACCAAATGAAAGATAATGCAGTACCTCATGAAGTTTTTATGTAAAAACACTAATAGAAAACCACCGCTTTGAAAAGTCCAGGCGCACCCTACCCCAGTCAAAAGCTACACTAAGTACTAAATCATAATAAAACCTAAAATCCACATTCATAATATTCATAATTTTTGTCATAATGTATCTATTGTATAAGTGTGTGTGGTGTAAGTCAAATAAATATTTTTCTTTCTTTCTTTCTTTACATTGCATCGAAACCACCGGCGGAAGCTAGTCCATCATTAAGTCTGATTTATTATAATAAGTCGATGCCGTCTGCGGCTACCAGAATCGTTGAATACTATACATGTTCATGTTTCTCGATATTTCGTTTGGTAGTCAATGTGGGGGTGACTGTCCTTCCGTCACATCTCGACCCGGGCCACGCTGGCACTGACCTGTCACTCTAGACGAGAGACGAACCGTGGACTGGGAAGGCAAAATACGGAATAAGTAGGGAAGTATGGGGTTTTAATGACATCAAGACTAGAGTCTAAAAGCGATGATAACCTAGTTATAGAGAAGGCCCGCCTCTCAAGCTAGAGGGAGTGGGTTTTAACCCAGCCGACGGCACGCACCGATTTGTTCATTGTGTGAACAAATGTGAGCAGTCATTTGCTACATTACTGGAGCCCGGTGTATGGCGACAAGGTCGCCTCCTTTCACATTTGGGTCTGAGATCGTACGGCGAAGTGTGGGTGTTGTATTACGCCTCTGCTAGCCCCTTCGGGGGAAAGGCGTGACAATTTATACATAGACGAGAGTTTTTTCAAAGCTGATGAAGAAGGACACTGAACTAACTTGGGTTTGGGATATGCCATTTGACTGCAAGAAGCATTTAAGTATGTTTACAAGTGACGATGTGGGTACAGATAAATTATACAAGTGATTACAAAAGGTTTGTTTTTGGCAGCCATCTCGCCTGATGTTGGCCAAGAACGCAGTTTACGATGAGTATCCCTATTTTATAGGAATATGGAACAGAATAAAAAAAATATACATAGGTATATTAAATACATTCACACATCCCCGCGCCCATCAAAAACCCTTAATTTTTTTTTTTTTTTTCTTAGGAAAACTTACAGTTAGGTACAAAATTATAAATAGAAGATAGAGACAGACGGCCAATTACAAGTTTTCACAAATATATAGGTAAATAGTTAAGTAACACTTAAAAGACAGACACTCAAGATTAATACACAATAAAGAAAACATTAAACTTTAACTGACATTAAAGTCCTTGTATTACTAATTTCCTACACTATGCTAGAGCCATAGATATTTTCGAGCTAGCAAGTTATTTATTGGAAGGATGAATTAGGATGGCGTGCTGAAGAGGAGTCATATTCACAGCAGTAGGTAAACAAGCAACATTATTAAAAGAAACCCAAAATACCCGGCTGCCAAATGTTGTACCCTATTTCACTTCCACTATCAAGACGATTCAAATGACACCTCACATGTCGAAATCCATCAAGCTGTTTAGGCTGCAGGGCGTGCCAAAGAAATCTCATACAACCATACACTCTAAAAACATAACCCTCCTTGCGCAGTCGGGTAAATAATGGCCGATGACGATAATGATGATGAAGTTACTTGTTTACATCCAGAAGATGGTGAGATAAAGAAACTAAGACTTTGCAGATCAATTAAACGAGCTCTATTATCTGTCTTCCTAACAAGTTTCAACAAAGAAGCTGTACATAAAAGCAGTAAACGCGATAATTACGAGATTAACAACCCGACACGCAACTCCTTAGATTGCGGTGTAAAGTAAATAGGTAAGTGCTTCTACTGTTTCGTTAATGAGGAAGTTTGTCTGTGTGTGATATATTTTTAAAGTCCAATGCAGTTGTCAAAATTTAACGTTTACATTTCCATCATCTTTCCATCCTTCCTAACTTACGCTTAGACTATGGTCTAAGCCAAGTTTGACGTTTTGAGCTTTACTGAAATTACATAAACTTTTTTTAAATAGTCCCTTATGTCATTGTCAAAAATTAAAAATGTCCCCACTGGCGCTGCAAACTGACCCACTATAGTTGTTTGACGTAAGATGTTAGTGGATCCTACTTTTGAGGGGTTTTAAGGTTTGACAGGTCGGAGTAACCCGTCATTTTTATTAATGCTTTTCACTCAGCTCTGTAACGGCCATATTCATTTAAAATGGAGAGGTTTTGAGAATAAACATAGAGTAAGTACCTACCTACTTGTGAATTGTTGAAAATGTCAAAGAATTCTGATATGGAAAATTGCTGGTAAAGTCGCGGGGCGCAGCGAGTAGTTTGTTAAGTAAGTTAGGTTAGGATTATGCCGGCGGGTGGGCTGAGCGGCAATCACTAGCAATTAACCTCTTTTGTTATCTCGAGACGACCGCATTTCATTTACAAACGATGTGATGTACGCACCGGCCGGACTGGATAGATGAACTATCGGTAATCCGACATAAACAGAAGGCTGGCCCACTCATTGCAAGTTTAAACTTACGAAAGGCTTTACTGATATCCGGCTAAAACTTTGTCGTACTAAAAATCACAGTTAAAATGAAAACAGCACACGATATCGGTAGGATGGTTCTAGAGCAATTTCTTATTTTAATTTACATACTACAATTTATTATTTGCCTATTCTAATGTCTGAGGGGCTATTCCTGCGCGTGAGATGAGATGAGATTTTATCTTGGTCACTCTCACACCTATGACGTTTCAAACAAGAGCAACAAGGATGAAAAAAGTGAGATAAAAATCTCAAATCTCCGAATAGGGGCACTGGTGCTCGCAAAACAGTTTTTATACTAGTGTGAGTGATGTGTGAGTGCCGGCCAGTTCTTACTGACAATAAGTAATTTACTTGTAATGTTATTTATATTATGCGCCTCCTCGAAATGTCATTGTTTTTTGTAAGTCCCTAAGTTTGTGTCAATAAAGAATTTATTATTATTTATATTATTAGAGTATCTTCAAATTTTTCCATTATTCGCAATTCACTAAACAAAAATTACCCCCTTGTGTGTCCTGCTTACACTTCCTCTCCTAAAGATGTCGGAATTCGTTCAGGCGCTTAATTAATATAACAAACAGACTGGCAGAGATTAACTTAGTTTCCTATTAAGCAAATTACATTAAAATAAATTAATATTATAAACCTACTATTCGGCATCTTCGTCGACGATCCGAAAACCTTTCGACCCTGGCTGTAGCTGTAGTCGCATCTCTAAACCAAGCCATGCGATAGTAAACCTCCAACCGTTTCAAATTAATGGCGAATACGAATTAATTGAATAGCGCAAATATCCCCGGAATTGGGGCGGAGCTCTTCTTTGTCCCATTGAAAGGTGCACACTACAGCGAGGCACAGTAACTCATCCCTCTACAAATTTATAGAAACAAAACTTGCAACTTTCTGACCTGGTAGCAACATGCTTTACCCGCTCTAAAAGAGTCGTCTTCGAAAAAAAATCTACCTTTTTATTATCTCTGTCTCTTCAAGACTATTTTTCCCGATTTCTTGTACCCTGCCCTACCCTGTACCCTGAGCTACAGTCCGATAAGACACAGGAAGTCAGGGTCTCTAAATCGGACGACCGTGTGGTTCCCACCTCTCTGCTTCAAGCAGGGACACGATAGACAGGGCCCCAAAAGTCGCGTATAATAGGCACTTTACTTTACTCCTGCACTCTTCCTCTCACACTCATCCTCGACACCGTTTGAGACCTCACACTCTCTCATTTCTTTAACCACTACTTTTTTTCACCCTGCCTTAGGTCTGCCTTAAAATATTTATCTGACTAGCAACTCGCCCCGGCTTTGACGGTACCTAAAAACCTTTCGTGTAAAATTATTTCTGATGCTGAAAACCGATTCAAAATCGTGGATTCAAATTCGTCGTTACGTGGTTTAGTAGGAGTTAGCGGACATACAGACAGAGAACAGACAAACGCGGAAAGCCACTGTTTTAAACCATGTAAAGATAGAGAAGAGACATAGTTGTGCAAAGATAGGTAACTGCTAACATCTAAATACTGCGTTATAGTTGGTCCCCTTTTGATTAAAACGCGTTCTCAATCGAGTGGGGCCCGCGCCGTGGGCCCGCGCCCCCGGGGCCCTGATTTGATGGCCCTTGTTTACCCGACAACGTGTCGACTTGTCCATTGTCGTGTTGAGTCGTCGAAAGCTTTGTCCACGCGTAGCGATGACGTAACGCGGGAAGAAAGGAACATTTCTCCCGCTTTCAGTTATGAAGAGAAAACGGTTTGATTCCGTTTTCATTATTTTATATTTGTCACTCCATAAAGTGTGATAAAAGTGTTCGTGGAATATTGTTGTTAAATCTGAAAATGCCGTTTTCTTTTATTTTCCAACAAAAAACAATCTAAACTCGATTATGGATAATCAAATCCAAAGAAATTGTTAATCGTTAGTCTCACTACAAGTATAAATTAAAAATTAAAAAACATTAGGTTTTTTTTTGTTTTTTCTTCTCTAAATCAGAAATGTGATACCTACGAAGCTCACCGCGGATCATCTGGTCTACTCGTAACATAAAAATACAAAAGTAATATAAGTACATACATATAATATGTCTTCTTACTTCTTATATACCTACAATCTCTTCCCGATTGGCTGGTCCATTTTAATATTTGGCAAAGGTCATCATCGTACTCTTCACTCTTTGGGCATAATGATTCTCTACAATTTATTACAATTTATTTCGCCCAAGCGGACCATGATACGAAATCTTTTTTTTTCGGAAACTATTGTTTGTAAGTGTTAACAATAAACAAAAGTAGGGAAGGTACCTACCTACAATAAATCCAGTGCAACAATAGGTCGGCAATCTGCACACGAGATCAAAGCGTGTTTGACCGATCCAATTATGAACGTGGCCTTTTTTTAATTGCATATTGTTAATGTGATAATGGATACTTTTAATTAGATATCTATTTAATGAGGTGATAATCTTTTGTTACCGTTCAGTAGTTAACTATAAATAGGTGCGAAAAGAACAAAAAATTCTAATCGTACTAATTGTACCTATTATGATCATATTATATTATAAAATTATTACAAAACAAAATAAATTGTATAGTTGTAATAATACAAAAAGTTATGTTCTGGTGTGTGTGGTAAATATTTAAAATTTGGTATTCGTTAGGAATAGACTATGTATTACGATAATTAACAAAACAGGTACCAATGGTATCAGTTTTTGAAATACCAAATCCAATTGATCTACCTATTCTTTTCTAACAAGAAAGGAATAAATCAATATAAAATATGTAAATGCGAACGTTTAGATGGATGGATGTTTGTTACTCAGTAACGCCAGAACGGCTAACGGATGTGGATGGAATTTGGCACAACGATAGATTAAAGTCTGGAATAGCACATAGGCCACTACATATCTTTAAATGAGCAAATTCTTGTATATATATATATATATATAATTGGAATCTCGGAATCGGCTCCAACGATTTTCATACAATTTAGTATATAGGGGGTTTCGGGGGCGATAAATCGATCTAGCTAGGGAATCATTTTTAGAAAATGTCATTTTATTCGTGTTTTATCGATAATCAACTTAAACATAAACTTGGAAGAAAAATAACAAAAAGGAGGCGTTTGAGTAGTCTCAACTGAAAAATATGACTCTTCCTGACATGTATTGGCGAATAATAATACTATTTTTTGTGAGCAACTAATTGCTTTAACGACACAACAGCAGATGGCGTTGTTAAGTAACACGAAGTCAATGAGTGTTTGCTTTGAGGTTAGACTAAAATCAAAGGTACTACATATAATATGAAAAAGTGAGTCTTTGTTCATTTTCTTTGTTTCTTTGATCCGTTGACCGATCGTCTTAAAATTTTGCATACATGTTGTTTAGGGTACAGAAAAGGACATAGGGTACTTTTTATCCCGGAAAAATCAACGGTTCCTGTGGGACCGTGGGTGAAACCACGGGTCGCAGCTAGTACTTTTTTAAACAAGTAACACCGCTGGGCGCAGTTAGTGCAATTCTTAATTATTGATTAGCTTCATTATCGAAGCATACAGTCCCAGCAGTTCCTTCTCCATACTAAACGCAATGGAAAAAAAGTTATTTCTTTTAGACCGAGTAGCTAGCCCGGGCATCTGAATTTTAGGCCATCTAAAGGCCTCTAACATGGCTTGAATATGCGTGGAATAGAGTACAACAAAGTACGTAATGAACGTCATATGTAGGTAAAATCCCAAGGTTTTTTTACACAGGTTATTGTTGCTGACAAAGTAGAGTGTTTTGTATGAGGATTTATACCATTGACCATAGAACAATAGCGTATAGAACTTCAACCATGGTGCAGTTCACTGCACGAGCTGAAACACCTGGGCCAATCACTTAGGGTTGCCACGTATCTACAACAGGCTCGTGAAGTGTATTAGTTATATTCGACTTTTAATTGTTTTTTTTTCAGGGTCTCTAATCCGCCGGAGTCTGTTATCTGTCAGTGTTTTACTATTGTTTTATTATGTTACAAGATAGAGAGACAGATTTTTGACTGTGTTAAAATAATGCCCCAAGATGTGAGTTTGATCTTTTAGTTAAACAACAAAAATAATTAGGAATGTACCGAAATTCTTTTCCAGCATATGACTAGTTTCCGCATCAACCATTCAACATTAAACATTTTTAAAGGTTCTTCATCGTCGCATAAAGTTATATCCTAAGGTAAAATAGACCGAGAACATAGAAGAAAATAAAGAGGTACCATATTAAATACTATATTAAACAATAAATAAAACAATATAACAATACTATATTAAATACTATTTTAAACACTAGCTGTTATCCGCGACTTCGCTCGCGTTTGTAAAAATAGTATCCAAAACCATTTTTCTGATTTTTCGTGTTATACGTACTGTAACTAATTTTGTTATCAAGATCCGTTTTAAAAAGCCTACAAACAGACAGACAAAGCTACTTTCGATTTTATAATAATATTAGTATGGAAGCAAGGATGAAGCAGTTTCGGAAAAAGAAATGTCAAAATGCAAAGTTACATGACGCTGTCCCAAGTGTCAACCCTAGGGTCACTCCACAAGTGTCCACATCAATAAAGCGTCGCTTTATGCGCATTGCATTGATTAAAAACGAGTTTTTTATTCCCCCCCCCCCCCCTCCCCCTACCTACGTCACCTCACCCCACGAAGGTAACAGAGGTACCATCGCTTCCAAGACAAAAGGTAAAGGGCAATGGACTGAGTTGAACTTATTGTACAGGGTGAAGCCACTTACGAGGCGCTCGCTGATACTAGGTTAGGAACTTTGGAATATTGAACGAATGGTTAGCTGTCAAGTCACGAGTAGTTTTTAAATAAGAGGTGGTCAACCAAATAGATAAAAAACCCGCAGTTTTATTCAGCTGGAAGTGGTAGGTACACCAATGTTAGTACGTAATACAACATTTAAGTTTTCCACATTTTTCTTTGATACAAGTAATTAAGTAAAGCCTTCGTTGTTATATTTTTAAACAACTCGTAACCTCCCCTACTTAAGTGACTTGGCTAGGCAAGTAGTCAACGTTATTGATCGAAGCAATTCTATTGCCTAGCCGTTTGATTGAATGGCTGAATATCGTTAGGAAACTAGTTGAACGGCGCCGTTTGCTAAAAAGGCTAGGGTGTTCATTGAACTGCTAATTAAGCAAGTTAGCTGCGACATATAATATTTATAGTCTCAGTATTCTATAGTCTCACAGCCATAGTACAAGTTTTGCTTAATTTGGGTCAGGTAACCGTGTATGAAAATGTACCAGATTTATTTATTTTATTTATTATATCTGTCTTTAATAATAATAATATAATAAGCCTTAACGCTTTTTATCTCCTTGACCAATTTCATCAACATTGATATAGCCAATTAGTCGTGAAAAAAAGGAATCAGACAGATTTATGGATAGAGTAACTCAAAACACAATTCATTACGTTTTTGCTTTTTGATAGTCTGAAAAATAATTTAAGTTAATGTTCATAATTAAATCGCCATCACCCCGTGTAGTGTAAAGGGTTACCTTTACAAAGCATGTCGTATTGTCATTTTGCACGTGCGCTGCGCCTCACTCCATATTTCAGTTTCCCACGACGCGACATCCCTATTTACTTTTTCAGTCGATTCTTTATACTGAGTTAGGGAGGGAGTGACGATGACTAGTTTGAGTGGAGCTTTATTGTCCGTGAGTAAATTATTTACTTCGAGTGAATGCAATGCTTGTGCGGTTAGTATATAAGCTTTTGAAACTTAATATTACAATAGTGTCACTGTTGGTAGTAGTCAGCGATAATAGCTTAGTTGGAGAAGGTCCGCCTCCCAAGCCAGAGAGAGCAGGTTCAAACCCAGCCGACGGCCACGCACCAATTTGTTCATTGTGCGAACATATGTGCGTATTGTATGTCATCTGCTACATGACTGGAGCCCGGTGTATGGCGACAGGCTCGCCTCCTGCCACTTTTGGGACTAAATATCGTCCGGAGAAGTGTGGGTGTTGTATGATACCTCTGCCAGCCTCTTCGGGGGATAAGGCGTGACGCTATGTTATGTTATGTTGGTAATTTTACAAAATTTTTATGAAGCGCGTTATTGTTAAAAAAAATTAAGCGATCATTCAACCTATCAGTTAAGACGGCAGTGTTTAGTAAAAAATAAAGCGTTTTACACTCATAACTCCGCTGTACAAGTTTCTGTATCGATGATGTTACGGAACACACCACACACAAAGACATGGACAACACCTAAACCCAAAACAGAAAACTCCACCACCTTTTTTTAACCCAGAGAATATCTTTTGTGTATTCCACGACTGCCCCGGGAGCAGGCAGGGCGGAGATGTGGTAGTCCGGCCACTGGCAGCCTGTATACCTACCCGCTACAAACCCTAGGATGTCCAACCTCGCCCTAATGGGTGAAAACTGCGTGAGTATCCCATAAGCTCCGGTACTCCCCTTTTTTTTGTTGCCCAGGTAAACCTTTTATAGGTACCACCCCGCTTTGGGGGGGCGGGGTGGTTATGTGGGAGTATCCGCCCTAGTGGCGGCATACCCACTAAAAATCCTGGGAGTGCTCTTCCTTTGCACCATTCTTGACCAATGGCGCAAAGGTCTACGGTCACGCTGCTGCACTCGTCCGCGGCCCCGACAGCCCCGGTTTCCTTCTCACACCAACCAAAACACAAACAAAAAACTAGCCCTAATGTCGGGGCTACGAGGACGCTTTCTCACGCTTCTGCGGCGCGGGCCCTGTAACAAGGAAGGCTAGTGCAGGAACAGACCTGAGGGTCCGGAGCCGGCAGTCGGAGACGACGCTGCCGGCGGAGCCCAGCGCCGGCAGCGCGGCGCGCGACCGCCCCGCCACGCTGCAATGCAATTTTTTTTAATCAATCTTATGTGTATTTTTGTTATTTTTGCACACCCTGTCCCATACTCATTTGTCGTATCCTCTCCATCCAAAGGTTGCCTGGAAGAGATCGCTTTTAGTGATAATGCCGTCAGTTGTTACACTATTTAATAGGTAAGTTTTATTATATTTTGTCTCTTGTTGTTTTGTTATTTGTGGTGTGAACAATAAAGAGTTTATCCATCTATATATCTATCTATCTGTCAATGTACACAACTACACCATTTTTTGTGCAGTATTGTCTGTAGTTGTAGTGTAGTGTAGTCTGTAGTGTCAGTGTGCAGTAATGCCGAAAGAAATGCAGTCCCGATAATCATTGTGGTCGTTAGCCATCCCTTTAAAGTGCTTCGTCTCGTATCTCTGCGGAAAGACCTTCGGGGGAGGTCATTCTACATTCTGCAAGTACGCGGCAAGAAAGCGAAATGTTGAGTCGGCGTACCTGGCGCGGCTGAAGGTCCGGCTCTTGTCGGGTCGCTTCTTGTGTCGCGCGAGCGTGGAGTCCCCGGCGCCGCGCAGCGACGCCTCCACCGGGCTCGTCGTCTTCAGCGCGCTGCGCCTCGACTCCTGCGCACTCCACGCTACTTCACTTACGAGCCTTACGGTCAATGGGTGATGGTTCACAAGGTCACAACGTTATAAGCAGTATCTAGGAATAGAAGGGGGCGCTTTGGGGCTCAAGGTCCAATTCCATGCTCCACAATTGTCTAAAATGTCCGCTTTTTAGTGATTTTGCGTTTACCTACCCTGATAAAGCTTACCCATGGCCAAGCCAAACCAAAATATAACCTACCTTCTTATAGTATTCCTAAAGCTATGTATAAAATGAGTTGTGACCTTCTTGCTGAGCTCCCCGGTGCTGTAGTCTGTGACCTTCTGCAGCAGCTCGCTGTCGGCACGGAGGCCGCTGGAGCGCGATTCCTCCTCCGCCGCCCACTCGCCGCTCGCGTCCTCCAGCACCCCCAGCGGCTCGTGCTGCTTCTAGACACACCCACCCACATATCAATACTGTGACATTCAGAGGCACGCTTACAGATCAACTCTAAAGCCCGCCATTCATTAGACGAGCTACGAGCACCGCTCACATCGCTCCGTACGAATCCGTGGACAAATCCGTCATCGCCCCACACACTGCACGAGCGCTCAGCCGCGCTAGGCGGCGAGGGCTCGGCGCGGCCGGCGCTCGCGGCTTCAACGGCGTACGGCGGTTTGGTCCGCGAGCCGTAACCCGATAGCATTCATACACAGATTAATCCACGGATTTGTCACCGCGACAAATCCGGCAGATTGGTACGCGTGTGAATGGTGAGCTTAGGGCGCAAAACACACTGCACCGAACACCGCTCCGGTGTGCGGTGGTGCGGAATTTTTCTTTGACTCTAAAATCGCACACACCGCGTCTCCGTGCGGAAAAGCGCGGTATTTTTCGGTAATATGTACTGTCAAAACTGCCAACTGTTGCCCGACCATCCTCAGCCATGCTACAAATGTATGACTATAATGGCCGAACTATAATCAAAATAATTATGGTCGCAATATTGCCGGGCTAGTTGCAGCAAAGCTATGACCTGTTAGTAGCATCCTAAGCTAGCTAGTCCAGGGTTTCTCACAAGAGGATACCTACGTACCTTCAAAAGTTTACAGTGTGTGTAGAGGGCTTGCGACAAGAGTGAACATAATGTTATTATGACGAGGTCTGTCGGTATCGGAGGTCGATATTTATTTATTTATTATTATTATACATACATACAAACAGTCGAAAAACATAACCCTCCTTTATGCGCCGTCTGGTAAAAATAAAATAAAAAGGTAAGAAAATGGAACCGCACCTAATCAAAAGGTCTAAGTAGCAAAGCGTCCAACAGCGCAAAACGTCTAATGAGCTGTAAATCCAATTAGCTAAACATCCAAACGTATAACTTACGTCGATACTGGCTAATGCTTCCGCGTTTGCTCGCGATACTTCGGCAGGATCCAGGCTCACTTTACCAGGGAACCTACAGACACACAACCCTATTAAGTAGGCTTCATATATGTTGACAATAAAGTAATTAATTAATTATAGCTAGCCCTTAAAGGTACTGCTCAAAGGGCTATTCCAACCTAGAAGAATTCTTTACCGTTGGAGAAATCCTACTAACGTTATAAACGAGAAAGTTTGTAAGAATGGATGGATGGATGGATGGATGGATGTTTGTTACTCTTTCACGCCAGAACGGCTGAACAGATCTGAATGAAATATGGCACAGAGATAGATTATAGTCTAGAATAGCACATAGGATACTTTTTAACCGCGGGTGAAACCGCGGGGCGCAGCTAGTTATGGAATAAATCTACCCGCTTCTCAATATTATGTTGCTTATGTACCTACCTCATCAAAATTATGAAAGATTGGTCAGCGCCCATTTTCACAATCATTCGGAAACGTTTCCGATCAGATTCCACAAATTGTTAACTTAAGTTGTTCTAATCTCAGTCTACTTTAATAATCTAGTAATTTGAAAAATGAAATTGAGTTTAATAATAATAATAATAATTTTTATTTCAGGCAAAAACCCATACATTATAACATCTAATCATAATTTATAATAGTACAAAAGAAAAGTTGTGTAAACAATTCTAAAATAAATTTGTGCCATATTAAATATATATTACAGTCCTATTTCCGGTTCGCGCTCTGGTGCACTGTCATCCATGATTTAAAAATCGGGCTACCGAGGTAGTCCCCCAGGCATTGCAGTATGCCGTTCTTCGAACATCTCAACCCAGCCCAGAAGGATGCCACTCTAGATCTGATGACGGCAAAGAAATCCGGAACCCGTGCATCGGCGAACATGCGAACATGCGAACATTTAAATCCGATCGGATGAATAAATCACAATGAATGCGGACTAAATTCAAATTCAAATTTTCTTTATTTCAGACCTTTTTTTTACCCATACACGTTGTAATATATAATATAATTAAATTAAATTTATTAAAATTAAAATAAGGTAGGTATTAATTATTAAATTGAAATGAGCATGAAATTAAAAATGTCAAAAAAATTATGAAAATAAAATAATAATAATAAAATGTCACAACACATAACATCACAAGCGACACATTAGTAGCCTCTCTCCGGCACGGCACTAAGATTCGAAAAGTTTGAGTTCCAAACAGAAATGTTTCCGAATGATATAGCTAGGTTACGTTAGGCTAGAATAATAGGCTGCTGAGCTAGTCAGTTGTCATACTCTAAGTACCAGGAAGTCAAAAGGTGCTGGCTGAATATCGGGAAGGATATTAAAACTGCTCTACCGAAAAAGCAAGGCATATAAATAGCTAGAAGTTCGCCTCAAGCAGAATCAAGTATATAACGGGACTCAAGTTACCTTGAAACAAACATAATTACGATTTGTCCCCGTAGAGCAGTAGAACTCTAAACTCTGAGCAATAAACGTTGAATAGCCTTGGCATCGCAATTATTTTGTCATTTTCTTTCTTTTAAATTTTTGAACTCAAATGAAAAAAGACAAAAGACTGTGTAGCTATGTGGAGGCTATGACTCACCAGTATTCCTGGGGTATCGGCTCAATGACAGGGTAATCCAACGAAGAGTTGCTCGGCCACTTCTTGAGAGGCTCCTCGGAGACGTCTTCCACGACGTTCAGGTCCTGCTTGCACCAGGAGTCCTTAGGCGAGGGCTCCGGGAGCTCGTCCGGTTGCCACGACTCCTGCCGCTTGGGGATGAAGCACGGGGGGTGCGCGCTGGGCTCCTCGCCAGGATCGTGGCAGTAGAACTGCCTGGGGTACGTTCAGGTTTAAGGAAAGGTTTAGGGGACCCCTCACGATAAGCTAACATTCCGTCATTGGCTTCACAGTAGCCGGCGACAGTGTCGCCGCGCAAATTCAAAGAAAATATACTTAATCATGAAGTCGATAAATTGGTCGTTAGCCAGCATTCAGGAGCATTCAGGAGAGAAAGTTCGTCATCGTTGGGGGCTGAGCTACCCACGTCCGTAGGAGTGTACTCTATTCTGATTCCCTACACGTAGTCCCCGGGTAGTGCTAACCGGGTAGCAAACTCTGGTGGGAGGCTTCGGCCGTGGCTAGTTACCACCCACCGGACCAAGCCATGCCGTGAAATGACCTAGTCGTGTTTCGGGATGTAGTCCGGTGTAACCGTTCCGAAGACGGGTCTGAGCAGTAGCGCACTTGTAGCGCCTCACTCAACTACCATCCTTGTACTTTTTCACTCTACAAAACTTCAAGGCTAGAGTGAATAAGTACCTTATAGGTCGTCGTGCTCCATCTTCGACCACACCGTCGCTTAACATCAGGCGAGTTGGTGGTCAAACGCCGACCTATTCTAAATAAAATAAAAAATCTATACCTCGGTTGATATGTACAGCACCCGGGTGTAGCCCGAAAACCTTCGATAAGATATAGGTATATAACGAAAACGGCTTTGACCAATGGCATGCGAGTCATGCGAGAACTCAAGATCTCTCGCTCCCCGCATGCGGGCCCCATCCACTAATAAAATCGGTCGTCGCACGCGGGCGCTATGGCATGCGGGTACCTGCACTGCTGTATGATGGGTCCAACTATTAAAGAAATTGATCTTGCTCATTTTGACTCTCGTTTGAAAAGTTACGTTCACGTAGGAGTGAACAAGATAAACACCCCCCTTCCTGTACCACAAAATTAAGTGTGTACGAGTCAATCGGATTTTAGCAAGCATAATTGGGAAATTATGTCCTCTAAATTGGGCCTAATTTAGCTCTAATTTACTTCTAATCGGTGAACGGAAAAAACACATAATGGTTCACAGAGTTGATAGTCCATCTCTTATCAATATGACCGCAACTTGACTCCATGATCTATTGCTATTAAAAATATGAAAGGAGCGCGAAACTAGACTTACTCGTAGTAGCATGCCTTGATAGAATAGAGCTTAGATAATTAGAGCGATATCCACACCATCTACATTAATGCCATTAAATCGAAAGTAACTCCGTCTGTCAGTTTGTAGATTTTTCACAGCTATACGGCTGAATGGATCTTGATGAGATCTGATAATTAGTATATCACGTAGAAGGTTCTCAGACTGCAAGCAATGAGCTCAGATGGCAAGAGATGATGCGGCCTACGCTGGAGCACGCTCGAAAGCCGGAACCAGACTAGATAATAGTTTGATCGATTCCCTCGAGACTTGATGACACTTAGATTATAAGACGTGTATTGGTATATTTAGGTACCAATCGATAAGGTTGAGCCAGGCCTGCGCGGCGCAGAGCACGGTGAACGGCGAGTTCTGCCGCTCCATGTAGTTATTGTACCCGATCTGCAGCGCCTCCTCCAGGATCTCTTCCCGAATGTCCAACACTATAAGGTCGTTCTCTTCTTTTTGCAAGATTTCCGCCCTGCAATAGAACCAATGGCATATGCGTCGGGCGTCGCGACGCCCTAAGGATTTTCCAAATAAACTTAGTATCTAAAATCTAGAATAAAATAATAGGGCGTAACCACAGATGTAGGAGCAATGCTGAAAGTTTACCCGTACGTACCTCCGGGTTTTAGTATTAAAAAAAGGTACATATAAAACAAAGCCGATTTCCGCGTTTGTCTGTCTCTTTGTATGAATCTCAGAATATAGAAAGTCTGGTCTGAATATCCGCTAACTTATAAACCACGCAACGGATTTTGATTCGGATGTTCAGGGCAGGTTCATAGGTGTCGTGCGAAGCCGGGGCGAGTCGCTAGTGATAAACGTAAATTATTATACCATGTTCTCTCTGGTACCACCTTTGGTAAAGCAGCTAGGGTTCTTGCATCGTCCGAAACCTGTAGTTTCCTTCCTCTCCTTGATATTTTGTACTTGCTGTTTGGTAGCGACACTGAATTCATGATTTCATTTGCCTGATTGTGGTCCTAATAATTCACAAAATATTATGTTAAAAATAGTCGAAAAAATATGCGTCTACAAATTTAATCTAGTAATGTCCTATTATAATTTAGATTCTCTTTGAAAATATCATTTCCACCTTTTTGAATGAATTTTCTAATAGATTGCTGACATCTGTTGTTTTTTATCTGTAGAGGTAAATTATCACCAGGGGGGCTATTCCTGCGAGTGAGATGAGATGAGATTTTATCTTGGTCACTCTCACACCTATGACGTTTCAAACTAGAGCAACAAGGACGCAAAATGGTGAGATGAGAATCTCAAATCTCCGAATAGGGTCCCTGCATAATAATATGGTTTAGCTCAACTGCAATATTTTACCCAACTGCCAAAAAATCTCATGTCGTTAAACTTACGTCATATCACTAAATTAATATATTATGATTAGTTCTAATCAGGATTGGGATTATTCACCAAGGCAATTTCGTTACTAAACACTAGCTAGAGTAATAGATAGATAAGTTAACCATCCGCCATGATCGCTATCTTTATACCTATTTCGATACTGGATTCGCGTATTATGAATAACATCCCTCAATCACGCTCAAGTGCCTCAGGCATTAAAAAACAAAATTAAAAGACATTTTAAAATTAACCGCCTAAACGATTACCCCAACTGTCAACCGGAAGTTACAATATTGGTAAGCGAAAACAAAAAGCGGCCAGAAACAAAGTGTGGTCAACCATAAACAAATCGTTTTGACAGATGTTTGAAAAAGTGACAAAAACCGAGCGCAACTTACTAAAATCTTTGAAAATTACTTAAAATATTTAAAAGTGCCTGAAGATGAACAATTACAGTTATTAGTAAAGTGTTAGACCTAATGGACTCTAAATAATGAGTGGTTATTTTCTTTGTTTGGATTCTGTTAACGTATCATTGTAGCGATGTATACTTTGAAGGGTATTTTTCCTGAGCCAAGTGAGTATTTTCAATTTGACTTTCTAACGTCAATTTCTTATCTTCATATTGCTCTGTTCAGCATGACTTCAAAATTCACTTTTATTTCAGAGAAAGAGCAGAAAAAAAACTTCATAAGGGAAAATATGAAGCAATTAAAACTGATACAAGGAAAGTCACCGAAAGAGCCAAAATATAACATGAAAGTAGTGCACCCACCCCGGCTGACGAACCCGATCGCCGTAGGCAGCTCTCTAGACCAAGTGAAGTCATCACCTTCCACTAAAAGCGGGAAAATGTCTCTAAGCGTCGGAAAGAACAGTAACACTAGCACGCGGAAAAAGTTTCCCGAAGTTAGAATAAAAAAAGGTGACATGGCCGAGTTTTTGAAACGAAAGGAGTTGAGACAAACGTCGAAACCGACCGAAAACTCGGCGGAAGAAGACGTCCAGTCTACAGAGTCTTCGAGCCATCTGAGAGACATCGGGTGTCAGACCATCGAGTCCAATCTTGCAAAGAAATTATCAGAAAGTGCTAAATTGACAGTTTTATATCCTAGAAAAGAGGGAGACGAGGAGGCAAAGATCAAGGCTAGTGGAGACAGTGGCCACTACCGAAGCCCGCCGCCGGCGTCACAGACACCGCGCCGGGCCGGGGACGAGGCCAGCAATGAGAGGAACTACAGCCGTCTCAACTCCATCCTTGAAAGAAAAGACAATAAAGACCCCTATTTACCATCGGGTAACTAGCTTGTGTCTTTACTCATTGTATTCGTATAAAACTACTTAAAGCGAATATATTCTA
Source organism: Peribatodes rhomboidaria (assembly GCA_911728515.1). Classification (NCBI taxonomy): domain Eukaryota; kingdom Metazoa; phylum Arthropoda; class Insecta; order Lepidoptera; family Geometridae; genus Peribatodes; species Peribatodes rhomboidaria. The sequence goes on from OU452183.1 coordinate 827,595, forward strand.
AGTACTTAGAAAGGAGAATGACCAAATTGGTCCAAAATAATAAAAAATGCAAAGCTTATAAACTGACTGCCCATCCTTTAATTTGTGATCCTATGGGACCTCTAAAGTATGATCTACCAAACTAAAGAAAAATCATCTAAATCAATTCACAATTGGTGGAGTAATTGCGTAACATACATACAAAAACAAAACGAGTTAAGAACCTCTTTTTTGGAAATTGTTTTAAAACTTTAGAAAAGAAAAAACAAAGTGCATTCTCAGGTATACTTTTGAAGGAGTGATGAATCATCACTCCTTAGGCTCCAAGTAGAGCATTCTCTTTTTTGGCACTGAATAAATGTATACAACAGAAATGTTACAATTAGCTAAAAAAATCTAATAACTACAAAATCAAGCATTATTTACTTTACAATAACTCAAGATTTCCATGGCCATGCCAGATGTAGCCTATCATGGAGCAGACTTACCTAGAAGAAACCACTTTAATTAAATTTGTATGAAAACTAGCTGTCTTCTGCAGTTAAAAATTAAAATTTAATAATAATAAATAGCTTGTATTCTAGATTACAATTAATTTCTGTACCTAATTTCATCTAGATCTGTTCACCTGTGATTGAGTAAAAACCGTTCATCCAAATTTACTCATATATGATATTAGTGTGATAATGCATATTTAAATTTCAGGGTACCAGAAAGGGGTGTTGCCGAAGTACCTACGCGAGCGCAAGGAGCCGACGAAGCCCCCAGGCAGTATGGGTGCGGGGCCCGAGCCGGGAGCCGTTGACGACGTGTGCCCCCCGGGGCATGTCGCGCTGCCTGACAACGAGCGCAAAGAGACGCTGAGGATGCTTAGGAATAGTCAGTATTGTATATTTGGGACTATTCCTGTTTTAAGTCTCTAGATGTCATAATGTCAATATATTATTTTGTCTGCTAAGCAGCCATAACAGTTTGGCAGTTAAAAGAGGCTAAAAGGCTAGAAAGCCTATTTTTAAGTTACCTAAATGTTGCAGGTTTTGCAGAGTTAGTAAGTGAACTGAACAAGCTGCCTGTTAAGACAGACACGCTGCGCATGAGGAACAGGAAGATGGAGCTGGAGAAGCAGCTCACCAAGCTGGAGGAAGGCATCAAAGTGTTCTCGCGACCCAAGGTCTTCGTCAAAATCGGGGAATAACCACCATCCACAATGTACATACAACTCTTTTGAAACTGGACCAAGCACACTAAATTCCTGTAACAATAAGTGACAAGTATATGGGAGCAGTGCAGTTTCTAATTAAGAAGTTACAATTTTTTATGTTTATTAGAAGTTAGGACTAGTTCAGGGTCAAATTTAAATGTTGCCCATCAGTGACTTCACCGTGTAAATTCTTGTGATCTCAATTGTAAGTTATGTTCTTTCTCATATTTTAGTTTAATGGTATGATCTAATTATAATGTAATGTTTGTATGGTATACAGTGTTTCTATAATTTTTTGGATATTTAAATACAATTTATTGTGTTATCCAAACATTTGATTCTATAGAGGAAATAAAAAGGAATATATTTGTTAAGAAATTGTATTTCTATAACTTTTGAATTTAATTCAACTTATTAACTATGACTATGTATTTGACTTCAAAAAAATCAACATTGTTGACTAATACAATTATGCAGGGCATGCATCTTTTACAATGTTGGAAACTACATGACTTAGCTTATAGTTATCCTACTTTACAATTAAATCAGGCATTACTGGTATTAAAAAACTTGCAATTTCAATTAGCAACTCAATTGTCACACAAATTATTTTTTGGCCAAAAACACCAACATGAAATGTATTATAGGTAACAAAAACACTATACTAAAAAATATAATAACAATCATTTTGCAGCAGTGGCAACAAACGACTAATCTAAGCAAAACTAGTGTTCTTTTGGTATTGTTAAAATGTTTTGGAAACTCTGCTATAACTTCCTGACGTGCTGAAATAAATGGTGGTTGAATACAATGGGGCCCTTTCTGTACATGACCTCTTCATCGTTGTGCCATTTATAGAATGAGAAGTCAGGGAAGAAAAACTTTATTTCTCGCTCAGCTGATGAATATGAATCTGAAAATTGAGATTTAAAACTTTTAGTACATTTAGCAGGCTAGGTTGTCGATATTTGTTCATTACACAAAGTGAATAATATAAATGTTTGTTTTATCTTAAGATTGGAATTATTTGATTTCAAAATTAACACTGGCTGCTGAAAACACATACATTGTGTTTTTCCTAGTGTAGAACCTACCTGATCCATGAGCCACATTTCTAGTGTCAGAGATTCCAAACATCCCCCTTAGACAGTATGGGTCCTGGAACTGAGCCTTAAAAACACTTGTAGGCCCCAGCATTTGGCGCCATAACTGCACTGCATCTGCGTGCCCAATTACATGGAGATCTATGGACCCACTGAAACATTGACAAATATTTAATAGACAGTAGTAAGTATGTACTTCTTTAATAAAAGTCTGCATAGATCTCATTTGTTAGCCGACTGACCTAACGCTTACCTCGTCATAAAAGTAACCAGGCGATTATAAAAGAACTTTCCTATGTGTTCCTTGTAAAAATCACCAGCTGTTTTCGAATCTAGAGTAACTCTTTTGGTTTTCACTACCACAAATTTGTTCTTGAGAATATTTCTGATGTAAGAGACTGCAATTGGGTTCTTGACAGCATGTGGCTTTATTATAGCTAATGTTAGTTCTAGCCTTGTCATTATTTTATCTACAAATTTTCATTATTTAGTCAGGATTTCCAGTTTTTATCACATCTTTTCAACAAATCTACACAAGTTTTCGTAATTTCACATTTCAAAAATTGACAAAATTCTATTTATGGAAATGATTCGACGAGAGATCATTGAAAATGACAGTTGAAGTTGACTTGACAGATTATGACAGTAAATCCATGATCCAAAAAACATAGTCCACGATTAAACGCTCAAACGCAGTTCAATTTTAAGTTTTACAGGGTTCCTTTAAATTAAGGAATGGAACTTTTTTTTCCATACATAACTATTTATCGAACTCATTTAACTTTGCCTAGCATTTATTTATGCATGATAAATGGTAACATGTAAAGCCGACCAAATAAAGTCATCCTCGCTAACGATAGTACCTACAAAGACAGATACATGATCCACAGAATTAAAAAAAATTAACTGTCATGAAAGATTCCATATTCACAATCAAAACTATAGTACAGTCAGCGTCAATTCAATCGATTTGTTGATTTTGTCTTTAACGAAGACAGAAACTTTCTTTGCATTTTTATAATTTTGCACAAACTACAAAATATAACCGCATAATTAACGCCTAGATAGATTATTCTCAGTGCACTAATACCTCAAAAACAATGGTAGTTTGTAAGTTCTTCCAGCAAGGTAACTGCCGCTTCGGACAAAATTGCAGATTTGAACATGTTTACGGGTCCAAATATTCCTATCATGGTAAGCTATTTCATCTACCCACTCAATAAAATTAACTTTTTAGAGATTTTCGCAAAGTGAACACTGATGGACTACTGTATCCAAAGAACCACGCAGCTAATCGAAATTGTTGCTGAGGCAAAGATTGCCCCTCACAATTCCACTGTTGGTAACACTTACCATCAAGCAATAAGCAGTTTTTTAAGATTGAAGTGTACTTAAAAACGACCTTCAATTGTTATTGCATTGCTAAATATTTTTTCTAGCTGGTGCACCAGCGCAGGCCGCATCCTCCACCACAGACGAGCAGCTCATCCATCAGGTGCATTCGGACGTGCAGGCGACCCTACGAGGCGGCCAATGGTTGCTCTCCTGCTATGCTCCATTCAAGGAGAAGCCAGCTTTCCCCGGCATTCATGATCTGTCTTTTGAAGAAGCCAGGCTGTTCATATATGAAGCTAAAGCAAATAATAATTTTGAACAGGCTGTAAGTAGTAATTTGAGATGTAGATATTTGGGATATTATGTTATGAATATAAAAGCAAGTTCTTCAGATTGAAAACTCAGGTGTACTTTCCCCATAGTTAACTCAAATTGTTGATGCTGAGTTGACTGAAAACAAATTTCTTAGCTATATGTATTTATCACTCTTAAAACTTACGATTTTAACACACCATGCATGTATTCAGGCTGACAACATGTAACATTCAGGATTGAATAATATCATTGTTCGTTGTGTTGAATAAAATCATTGTAATTTTTAATTTCAATTACTAACAACTGTACTTACTTTGATTATATTATTACTCTTTCAGGTTTCTTACATGAATGATCTCTTCAAAGAAGCCCAAACAAAATATGAACAGCTTTTACAGAAGAATCCTAATGTAATAAGAGTGTTACGGTCCATCTATAATGGAGAAAATGTTGCGTTCTCCTTTGCAAATGCAACAGAAGGACCAGGATTTGGGAACAATGCTGCATCATCCATCTTCCGCAGCGCCACTCAAACACCGCCTGTTGGACATAATCAGACACCTTCAATGTTCAATCAAAATAACCCACCATCTGTATTTAGACAAACTGATCCAACTCCTACAAATTTCGCTCTAAATACCTCGGATCCAGCAAAATCAATCTTTGCCCAAGCAAACCAGGGCCCATTCAACCAAAGTACGAACATGTTCACACAGAATCAAAATACAAGTTCCCAAAACATGTTTGACATTCAGCCAGATGCTGCAAAGTCTATATTTGCTCAAGCAAGTCAGAATGCTTTTAGTTCTCAGACACAAAACGCTTCAAATGACCCAGCTAGCATTTTTGCAAATGCATCAAACACAGTGTTTGCCCAAAATCAACAGCCATCACCATTTTCAAATCAAGCTAATCCATTCTCTCAAAGTCAGAGTGGTTTCGCCACAACTCAGAAAGGATTCCAACAAGCCAACGCAAGTGATATGAATGTCTACAGTAACATGGAAGATTTGTCAGCAGAAGACCTTGTAGAGTTCAACAATAATGATTTCAGAATGGGTTTCATTCCAGAAGTGGCTCCACCTCATTCTCTTTGCTTTTGATGATACTCTATGACAAATTTTGAACCTTACTATTAATATAGTTGTTATCTAACACTGGCTGGCACCTTGACTTTTCAAACATAATTGCAGTTTTGAAAATACTAGGGTCTAGAAATATGACTATCAATTAATCTTGTTATCTTATATCTTTAAATGAGCAATTCTTGTATATATATATATATATAATTGGAATCTCGGAATCGGCTCCAACGATTTTCATACAATTTAGTATATAGGGGGTTTCGGGGGCGATAAATCGATCTAGCTAGGAATCATTTTTAGAAAATGTCATTTTATTCGTGTTTTATCTAACAAAAAGGAGGCGTTTGAGTAGTCTCAACTGAAAAATATGACTCTTCCTGACATCTATTGGCGAATAATAATACTATTTTTTGTGACCAACTAATTGCTTTAACGACACAACAGCAGATGGCGTTGTTAAGTAACACGAAGTCAATGAGTGTTTGCTTTGAGGTTAGACTAAAATCAATTGTTTATTTATGCGTACTTAAATATAATTTCCAAAAAACACAATTTAAAAAAAAAAATACCGAGCAAAGCTCGGTCATCCAGGTACTAATGTCTTATAGAACATAATCAAGTTTAAGGTAGTAATAGGGTAGTAACTTGCTTGTTCAAACCAATTCTTTATGAATTTAGACAAATACAACTAGTATACATTTTAGTATATTTACTAGTAACAGTTTTAATTAATATATCTGTATTGTGTAGTTGTTATTTAATTTTATGAGCTGTTATTTTTAATCTGTGATATTGCCCTATGGAATTCTAACCTAAGTTTAAATTTTCATTGCTGACTGATAGATTATGCAAAAAGCAAAATAAAAACATTAAATCATAATTATGCTATTTTTATTCAGTATTATCTAACTCACTTAAAAAAATCTTATATACTCACTTAATAAAAATTATAACTTAAAGTCATTTTTTAAAGTTTGCAAACTAAATGCACTTTTACACATTGATGTCTTTACTCTCAAGCTGTCGAATCGTTTACAGGAGCTAGCTAGATTGTCAAGTCGCCCACAGTAACTTTTCAAGTCGCTCACAGTGAGTTGTCAAGTCGACAACTTTACAGTAAGTTGTAACTTACTGTAAAGTTGTCGCCCACAATAAGTTGTCTACTCTACATTAAAGTCCGGCCCACCACACTTCCGATCCAAACTTGTGAAGTTATTCCAGCTAGGTCGTCGACTCCTGACGCTAAGAGCGTACCCAGCTTAGTTATCGATCTCTCCGAGATATATCTGCTTGTCAGACGAAGCAGACAGGACGATGGGCTCCGTGGGATGGAACCTGACGTCGTTAACAGCTCCGTGGTGTCCGGGCAGCTTGTACAGCACGCGGCGGGACGTCGTGTCCCACACGTACACGTGCCGGTCGGCCGAGCCCGCCGATACCTGAGGGTTCAGTGAAGTGGCTGTAATATACTGCAGCATACAGTCGATCCAATCAGGCATTACTTTGCAGAAGTTCATCTTTAAAATTATTTTTCCTACAAATTCTAGTGTACTTCCACTTCAACGTCGCATTAATTAGGTACACTAAAGGATTATAGGTTTGAATAGAAATTAAGAAAGTTAAGTAAGAAAGAAAGAAGAAACAGTGCTAGCACACAGCCGTGGACAAATTATCTTTTCACCGTTTTATCCCACGAGAAAGAGACAAAACATATTCTAGCTTTGTCACATCTAAGCGCGGATAAAAAACGGAAAGATAATTTGTCCACGGCTCTTGCCAGCCCTGCAGGTAGATAATGTGGAGATTGGGAATACGCTCTTGATATAGATTTCAAGCTGTTATAGTCTAGACTTTGGCGCACTGCAATCACAGTTTCTAGCAGTAAATCATTGAAGATAGTTATTAAACAAGTAGTAGGTAACATTATTAAAAGAAAAACAACAAAAAACCCGAATGCAAAATGTTGTCTGACACTCCGGATGTAATTAAAATGTAAATATCCTATGTCACTTCCACTATCAAGACGATTCAAATGACACCTCACATGTCGAAATCCATCAAGTTGTTTAAAGCTGTAGACCATGCCAAAGAAACCTCATACATACGTACCCACATACATACATAACGCCTTATGTATGTATGTATGTGGGTACGTCTACGTCACGACTTTCCCCTGAAGGGGCTGGAATAAGTGTATTACAACAACCACACTTTACCAGATGATATTCAGTCAGACAGAGGGCGAGCCTGTCGCCCATATACATACATCCATTTTTTCATTAATTTTTTTTACAGACTAGGCATGCGTCTGACCACGGACTCGCCTGATGGGAACGGACGACGTGATCGAAGGTGTAACACGATTGTCTAGGAGATACCTATTCGCTTACGAAAATCATAACCCTCTTGTACAGTCGGGTAAAATGTGTAGTAAAGTACGGGCCGATTCAAACTGAATGGCGGCTGTGAAGTTAGGAGCGAGACGAAGGTACTTGGGCGACAGAGAGGCACTGCACAGCGCGTAGTGGGCGTCACCTTGGAGCCGTCGGGCGCCCAGGCGCAGCGCAGCAGGTTCTTCTCGTAGTTGTGCGCGTGTCCGGCGAGCAGCTTCACGCAGCGCTCGCTGGGCGCGAAGGGCCGCACGTCCCAGATGCGCAGCGAGCCGTCCATGCTGTTCGACAGCAGGTACGAGCCGTCGCACGACAGCGACATGCCTGCGGAGCGAGGGTGGTCATTACTAAAACTAAATAATACTAATTAATGTATTTCCAAAGAGAATTTTCTTTTTTTTTTTTATTTTTTTTTTTTGTAGAATTGGTTGGCGTTTGACCACCAACTCGCCTGATGTTAAGCGACGTTGTGGTCTAAGATGGAGCACGACAACCTAGAAGGTACTTTTTCACTCTAGCCTTGAAGTTTTGTAGAGTGAAGAAGTAAAAAGACGGCAGTTGAGTGAGGCGCTACGAGTATACAAATGCGCTACTGCTCAGACCCGTCTTCGGAACGGTTACACCGGACTACATCCCGAAACACGACTAGGTCATTTCACGGCATGGCTTGGTCCGGTGGGTGGTAACTAGCCACGGCCGAAGCCTCCCACCAGAAAATATCGTCGTCCTGCCTTCGCCTCACGCCACGAGAAGAATTTTGTCGCGCGCGCATGCTGTGGGTGCTGATGGTATGTTTAATTAACCTTAAATTTTTAAACTGGAGAAGACCTACTTTGCTTGTAAACATTGACGAACCGATCATAGTTTTTAAAATAGAAAAATATGAAAAACTTATCACTGACCTGTGACTGTATCCGTATGTCCTTTGATCTTATATGCTATTTGGTTGTTTCTGATGTCCCACACTTTGATCACGTTATCCACGCCGCCGGATATTATCTGAAATTAGAGAGCTTACATTTTTTATTTGCTTAGATTTTACAGATGTTCCTAGTCCAACAAAGTTGCAAAATATATACATTTATTTAAAACATTCTTCACATACAACATAACATATCGTCACGCCTTTCCCTCGAAGGGACTGGCAGAGGTGTATTACAACACCCACACTTCACCGGAAGATATTTAGTCCCGAATGTGACAGGGTGCCATACACCAGGGTCCATTTCGAAAACATCCTTACATAAATTGAGTAGTCTCTAAAGCCGAGGCTACACGGTGCGTGCGTGCACGAGTGGAGCGATAGGTCGGCGCGACTCATTGGCGCGTCGTTACACGCGCCGAGTCTACACGGATGGCGCAGCTCGTGTTAACCGACGCCGTTAAACCGCGGCTTATTTATTACGCGACAGCATCTACTACAAACACGATCCTGATGAAGTCATTTCGTCATTTCACAGCATCTACAAGTAATATTTTTAAATCCAAAGATTATGCTCCCCAGTAGGCACTGCATTTTGTTATTTTTGGCAAGTCAAAAAATCTTGGTGCTCATCTCATCAACATTTTTCAGTATGATCACCTGCTTCCGCTTGAACTTAGACGAACTGTAGCTGATGTCTCATACTTTGTTAATATCCTGAATGCTAAAGTAGAGAATGCTGAACTCCTTTGTAAAATCTCAATATCTACACCTTCTTACCGATCTAAACGAACCCCTCTATTCCATATACCCATTGCTAAAACTAACTATAAGAAAAGTACCTTTCTTCACAGAACTTCTTCATTCATAAATAAATTCTTAACAATAAATGATATCGATGTATTCTCGGACAGTGTGCACGTAATTCGCGCACGTTTAGCCTCAAAATTTTTCGAATCTCAACCTTAACTTTTTTGTATTTACTTATTATACCCAGCACATTGCTGCTGCTATGCTCCATTCCAAGTTCCTATCTATTGGCGGGAATTTTTAATTGGCCTTGTAAACTAGGTACATTATTAATTCTTATTATCAATTGGCTGTAAATTCTCCAGTAAATGTAAATGTAAAATAAAATAAAATGATTTGTCTTGTAATGTGGATTCCCAGTAGGCACTGCATTTTGTTATTTTTGGTAAGTCAAAAAAATCTTGGTGCTCGTATCATCAACATTTTTAGTATGTAATGTGGAATAACACTGAGGAGTAATAATAAAATGTGGGCTTGTACGGGAATTATCAGTTACAACCGACCTTTTCAGCGGTGTCATTGAACAAGACAGAAGTGACGGGGTAGCCGCTGTCGAACGAAGCGACGGGGTTCCTCTTCCTCGCGTCCCACAGCTTGATCGTGTTGTCGTCGGACGCCGACGCGAGCAGCTCGGGCCCGCGCCGCGCTCCTGAGAGTGTTGCCGTTATTACAAGCATACCAGCTGCGCCCCGCGGTCCCACACGAACCGTTTATTTTCTCGGGATAAAAAGTACCCTATGTCCTTTTCAGTACCCCAGACAACATGTATGCAAAATTTCAAGACAATTGATTGAGTTGTTGAGACGTGAAAGCGTTACAAACAAACGAAAAAATTCACTTTCGCTTTTATAATATTTGTTGTTAGGATTAGGATATTGTCACGCTTATCCCCCGAAGGGCCTGGCAGAGATGTACAACAACCACAGTTTGCAGGACGATATTCAATCCCAAATGTGACAGGGGGCGAGCCTGTCGCCGTAGACCGGGTCTTCAGTTATGTAGCAGATGACATTAAATACGTATTTCACACAATGAACAAATTGCAGCGTGCCGTCGGCTGGGTCCGAACACGCTCTCTCTGGCTTGAGAGGCGAGTCTTCTCCGACTAGGCTCTATCATTGCGTGTTATTATGAAGTCTTGCAGTATCCTACTAATATTATAAACGCGAAAGTTTGTAAGAATGGATAGATGGATAGATGGGTGGATGTTTGTTAGAACGGCTGAACAGATCTAAATGAAATTTGGCACAGAGATAGATTATAGTCTAGAATAGCACATAGGATAGGACTTTTTAACTGCGGGTGAAACCGTTGGGCGCAACTAGTTACTTAATAAAGAAAAGTTTTCCACATTTGTGCCAATTTTTGCACAAAATGCGTAGGCATTGCGATAACACGTTCAGTGCAGCCAATACTGAGAGATTTAATTGACAGACAGGATAGTAATCCGCCACTGACTATGATAAAAGTCAAAAAAGTCTTTTGATTTGGTTTCATTTTAAATTTAAACATTGGTTCATACCTGACACCGAATTAACAAAGTTAGCATGTCCCTTCAGCTTCTTGACTCTAGTTCCAGTGGGCACGTCCCACACGGCCACAGTCTGGTCCGTTGCACACGTGTACAGGTGGCCGCCGTCGGGAGAGAAGCAGAGCTCCATTATGGCTCCTGTGTGGCCTTTCATCACCATCACATTTTCGCATTGTCCGAACACATTCCAAAAGACTGAAATTGATAAATGTTAACATGTATTAAATTTGGATGTACATATTGAATACCTTTCAATTTAACCAATTCGGTCAAATGGTAATAAAAACCACAACCGAAAAATATCACTCCATTAAACTGACTGTATATAAATTGTAAATGTGAAGTAAAATACCGATAATTAATGAATTCACAAAAAATATATATGTATAATAAACGATTTTCTATTAAAATTTTGAATGCAAACATGGACTTTAACTGTTTTCTTGGTGGTACGATTTTTGGTGTTAGATTGGCGCAATTCGACGCCCCTCCCTCGGCGACATCCCAAGCCGAGGCCGTACCTCAGTGGTGCCCTTGCGCTCGTCGCCCATAGTTTGTAAGCATTTTTGAGGCCCTGCGCCATCTGCGCTTGCCTAATGCCCGGTACGCTGTCGAGGCCTCAGTGGCCAACAGCATAGTCATCCAAAAAAAAAAAATGTTAGATTGGCGATCATGATAGCAACGATGCTGTTTTAGTTAGTGTTTTGTAGGGCCCAAGAAATATCAGGAGAATTTATTTATTATCAACTGAGCGAGCATTAGCGAGCGAAGTGTCTCTGCTTCAGTTTCGACAAAAATGCTTTCATACATCCAAATTCTGTGTGGGTTTCTATCTGGATCTTTATCTCCCTCTACAGGTCGTCGTGGACCTGTACAGGAGGACAGACACTGGCCGCGAGGTCTCCAGCTCACAGAACCACTAGTTTTACATAATCAAACAATAATTTTAATATTTGTATTTGTAAATTACTGATTTATGACGCCGCATGCGACAGCGCTCGGCGAAATGAGGGTCGCGGACACCAGCCGCCTATATTTATGTGTCTGGTTGCGGCGCAAGCGATATTTGTTTATAATAGGATAGATTTTAGTTATATGTAGTATTCTCTAGTTTGTTAGGCTTAGACATAGGATAGTAGATAAGAGCTATTATTACTTTCAGTTTAAAATAGTATAGAAAGTAGTTGCAGGCATTAAAATACAGATCTCGCAGTAACTGGTCTTTCATTCTCCATCACCCAAGCATCAACAACATTTAGTTGTTTAATTGTATAAGTAGTTTATGTTAGAGTGAGAACTCTTTGGGCTTTGTATACTGTAGATTTTGTACTTTTGTTTTTCGAATTGAGTGTTGTGTGTCATGTCTGCCAAAACTGCTTAGATTATTTTAATATACTTTCGGAACTGTATTTATCGTATTATTCCAAGAGAATGACCTCTTTAATATGGTAGCAGAGCGTTTAAAAGCGATAAACCAAGAGAAGATTATTCGTTAGAGGTACAACATTATTATTTTTTGCAATGATGGAGCAAGTCATCATAGAAGCAACAAAAGTGAAGGTTGGTCACCTAGAAAAATCTAATTGGACAGTATGGAAGTACAAAGTAATAGCAGCTTTGGGCGGACTAGGCCTCCTAAATATAGTCGAAGGAAGGGTCAGCAAGCCAATGCTGTCGGATCCTTGTGATAAGGAGAAGTTTAGGAAAGAGTTGCTTGACTATAATAGAGGAAATAGTGCAGCACTCTTGCTGATCACAACAAATTTGTCGGATGAAAATCTACAAAAAGTCATGCGATATACAAATGTAAGAGAAGTGTGGTTAGAGCTACATCGGCTCTTTGCAGGTGAGTCGAAAGAAACAACCTGATCATGATATTGCGACACATCTGTCAAAGATGAAGAATATCTGGTTTGAGCTAACGCAAGAGATGCAGAATTCTAAAGTTAAGGGAGAATTACCAGAATTATTTCTTTTATGCAAGATTCTGGACACCTTACCCGAAGAATACTTCTCATTCAAAGCTAGCTGGTTGTTGATGTCACAGTCAGAAAGGACAGTAGAAAACCTAACTAGCAACCTTTGTATGCATGAAAGAGCTTTATCCAGTAAGAACAAAGTTGAAAAAGAACAAGTTCTTAACATAAACGCAAAGAGTGCGAATAAGAAAAAGAATGACAAAGGGAAATGTCATTATTGTGGCGATGTCGGGCATTGGATTAAGCAATGTCAAAAGTGGTTGTCAGACGGCCGTCCATCGAAACCATCAAACTCGGAAAAAATAAACATGGTTATTATGTCCATAAATGAGCTAACGGATTCGGACAACGAAAGCTGGTATGTTGACAATGGCGCGACAAGCCACGTAACCCATAGAAACGATTTATTTGAGACATTTGAACCGTTTAATGGCTCGCACACAGTAACGACTGCGAATGGAGAAGCCATTCGAGCAGTTGGAAAGGGGACATTGGTAGTTGAAGCTGACGTAGGTGTGAAACAGATGATTACGCTAAAAGATGTTTGGTACGTTCCTAGCGTAAAGAAAAATGTATTTTCAGTACTGTCAGCGCAAGATAAACTTCCAAGAAGTACTTTCATCTCAACACCTACATTGTGTAAGTTATCAGTTGACAAGACAGTGAAGCTTATTGGGGACAGGCAGAGACATGGTGGTTTGTACAAGCTGCGTCTGACCAACGTTAAACCTGTTCAGCCAATAGAGATTAACAGTCTAGATTCAAAAGATTTACTTCAGCTATATCATGAACGATTTTGCCACCAAAATAAAAGACATGTGAAAAGTCTAGTTAAAAGAGAGCTGGACATTGAATTAAAGTCAGACAACGATATTCAATGTGAAGGTTGTATTTATGGAAAAGCACATCGTTTGAAGTTTGGAAAAAGAGATAGTAGAGCTACTGTCCCTGGTCAGATCGTGCATATAGATTTGTGCGGACCTTTTCCAGAAAGTTGTTCAAAGTACCGACATTATGTTCTCTTTAAAGATGATTTTAGCGCGTATCGGATAGTATATTTTCTCAGGCATAAATCAGAGGCCAAAGAAAAGCTTGGATTGATGCTAGCTGAGATGAAAACAGCAGGACATCCGGTAAAGTGTCTTTTTAGCGATGGTGGTGGAGAATTTGACAATGCAGAAGTAAAGAAGATACTTGCAAAGAATGGTATTGTGCAAAGAATTACAATGCCACATACTCCACAACAAAATGGTTGTGTGGAAAGAGATAATAGGACAGTTGTTGAAGCAGCGAGAGCTACAATGCATGCAAGAGGGATATCTCAAAAACTGTGGGCTGAACTAGTCCAGGCTACAGTATATGTTCTGAATCGGACTGGCCCAACTCAGTTGGATAAGACTCCATATGAGATTTGGTACAATAAAAAGCCGAGGATTCGACATTTGAGAATTATTGGTAGTACTTGCTATGCGCATATTCCAAAAATAACGCGAAAAAAGTTGGACAAGAAGGCCTTGAAGGGTGTATTGATTGGATACGACAATGATGAAGGTTATAGAGTATGGTTGGAAGAAACAAATAAAATAATACGTTCGAGAGATGTTATTTTTGAAGAGAAGACTCTAAAACCAACGAATCAGAATCCAATATCAATAGAACAGACCGATCCAATGACATTCGACGTACCTATACCTCTACAGACAGCGGTTCAGCAGCCACCACCGCCAGATGAGTTTGAAGGTATAGAAGCAGAGGGCAGGTTTGACGGATCATCAAACAGTGAGGTATTTGATGACACATTAGTATATAGAGACGTCACTGATCAATCTGATATAAGCGATTACGAATCAGTACATTCCGATATAGAGGCTACTGAAGTGGAACCTGACAGTGGAGAAATCGTACCACTTCGAGAGATAGAAGAAGAAGGTAGAATGACACTCAGAGATAGGTCGACACTCAAGCCTCCAGACAGATTTGGAGAATTGGTCATGAGTGCCGTAGATGATGTCAACGGAATTAATGAATTTAATGAGCCTCAAACTTATTATCAGGCTATTCACGACAAAGATAGTTCCAAGTGGAAAAGAGCCATGGATGAAGAAATGAATTCATTAAAAGAAAATGAAACATGGGAAACGGTACAGCTACCAAGGAACAAACGAGCAATTCCATGTAAATGGGTCTACAAAGTGAAATTAAATCCAGATGGGACAATAGAGCGTTATAAGGCCAGACTGGTTGTTAAAGGCTACTCCCAGAGAAAAGGTGTAGATTTTCTCGAAACATTTAGCCCAGTTGCCAAAATGAGTACGATTAGAGTAATGCTGAGTATTGCAGCGAGAGATAAAATGTTTTTAACGCAATTTGACGTGTCAACAGCATTTCTATATGGCAACATAACTGAGGAGATTTATATGAAACCACCTGAAGGTTATAACGACGGTTCTAACAAAGTATGCAAGCTAAAGAGGAGTCTATATGGACTCAAACAAGCTCCTCGTTGTTGGAACAACTGTTTCACAGAGTTTTTAAAAAAAGCTGGATTTCACTCGAGTGAGGCAGATCCATGTCTTTTTGTTAGACAGAGAGGGGAGAAGAAGCTGATACTCGCTCTGTATGTTGATGATGGTCTTCTGGCTTCAACACACCAAGAAGAGGCGGAATATTTTATTCAGGAGCTAAAAAATCGTTTTAAGATTAAGTCAAAACCAGCTTCATATTTTTTGGGCTTGGAAATAGAGAGAGATAAAGATGGCTTAATAAACGTTACTCAGAATGGGTACACTAAGAAATTATTAGAAAGATTCAAAATGCTGGATTGCAAAGCAGTAGGGACGCCTATCCTGAAAGATAGTACGGCAGGATTAAGAGAAGACGCACCTGCACAAAAGTTTCCTTACAGACAAGTCGTAGGAGCACTATCATACCTAATGGTAGGAACCAGACCTGATATAGCGTATGCTGTAAGCGTTGTTTCGAGGCATTTAGAAAATCCTACGGAAGCAGATGTTGTAAAGGTAAAACGCATATTACGTTATTTGCAAGGAACTAGAGATTGGGGCTTACAATACAGAGGAGATTGCCAGCATGACTTGAAGTGCTTCAGTGATGCTGATCATGGTGGAGATCCGGATACAGGCAGGTCAACAACAGGCATGATCTGCATGTATGCTGGGGGAGCTGTATCCTGGAGGAGCCACAGACAGGCTTCTGTAGCAATATCTAGCACAGAGGCAGAGATTGTTGCCGCCAGTGAGACTTCGAGGGAAATTATATGGCTCAACAGACTGATACAGAGTATCGAAGGTTCACGCAACAATGTACCAGAATTACATGTGGATAATGAGTCTGCAATCAAACTGGCATATAATCCCTCTTATGAGATGCATCAACGGACGAAGCATGTGAGAATTCGACACTTTTTCATAAGGGAATGTGTAGCGGATGGAATTCTGTTGGTAAAGAAAGTGTCCTCGGAGTTTCAGTTAGCAGATATGTTAACAAAACCACTCTACAAGCCACGACTGGGTATGCTATGTAAAGAAATTCATATGAGTGGTACAGTAGACAAAGAGAGAAGATGTTAGAGTGAGAACTCTTTGGGCTTTGTATACTGTAGATTTTGTACTTTTGTTTTTCGAATTGAGTGTTGTGTGTCATGTCTGCCAAAACTGTTTAGATTATTTTAATATACTTTCGGAACTGTATTTATCGTATTATTCTAAGAGAATGACCTCTTTAATAGTTTATGTCCGACAAACTAAATACAATTTTCCAAGCATAATGCATTGGCATCATCAGAGCAGCACAGTCAGTTGGTGACATCAAAAAGATTTGCATGCAACCTCATCCGACTCAAAAGGGACCAAACCCGCAAAGTTATAGGTACTATAACTGGTCACTGCTCCCTAAACAAACACCTTTTTGACATTAGTGTGACCGACAGCCCTCTATGCAGAGGATGCATGGAAGCAGAAGAAACGCCACGGCACGTGTTTATGGGGTGCAAGAGTGTGGCAGAACATCGGGCTTAGATCCTTCAATCCTCATTGTCGCTCCCAGACGCCTGTGGCAGCCTGAAAAGGCTGCTGGCATTCTTGGAGCACCTGGGCAAGTTGGAGTGAAGGGAAGGGAAGACAAGTAGACTTCATGTACAATGGCCCAATCAAAGGGCTAATTGCAGAAATCACCCCGTGAAACAAACAAACAAACAATCATAGAAGTAACCTGTATCATTAATAACTCCCAGAAGTAAGGAAGGTCTGGATGTCTGACCAATTACTCATTAACACAATGGCCAAAACTTTAGTCACTAAAAAAGTTACTTCTTACTAACTGATCTTAGCTAGGAGTTTCCGAGATTATACTGTTAAAAAAAGTAGTGTTGGAATGGGTTGGTATTAGTATATTCTTCTGTCTATTTATTTATGACAAAAACTTACATATTTGTCTATCAAATCCAGCAGAGGCCAAATGTTTGCCCTCCGGATGGAAGTGAGCCGTGAATATTTCTCCTTGGTGGCCCTCCAACAACATAATCGGTGCGTGCAGGTTCGAAGTACGCGGGACCTGAAAATAGTAGGTGGGTAACATTTGAAATTGTTAAGATAAAAGTTTGAAAATGTAACTGAGAGATGTTCGCTAGACTGACAATATGTTGCTGTGGCTACTGGCGAGTATGTTTGTTGTATGGACGTTCGGTATAGCAGTGCCTGCAACATTGGTTTAATTTTGGTAGTGTAGCTACCAAAGCTGGTAGCTACACTACCAAAAAGGTAGCTTGACTATATTATGTCTCGTCCAACTCTTCGGGTTATCAGACACCAGAGCTGGCTACTTCTGGATTCTTCTGGATTATTACGCTGGATTCTAGATAGTTAGACGAGCGGTAGTGTGAGAAAAATAATTAGATTTGTTGGTAAATAAAGCAAGAAAAGTTGTACTTACAGCTGAAGTGACAACAGCCTTCTCTCTTGTCCCGACCACGGAGATTTCATGACGGGTACGCTTCGCTGGAACGACGGAATAGTCGTCCGCTTTTCGCTTAATTTCTATCTCCGGCATGATGATGATTTTCACATAAAAACCAATACAAAATTAAGGAAAACAACAAAACAAAATAACCTCAAATCGAGTTTGATTTGCCATTTTTTTTTTCTTTTTTTTTTGGCAACTAGATACAAAGTCCTTAATGCGTAACTTAGTAATTGTCATGTCCATTTCCTAATGTTTGTATCATTTGCCCACACTCGTGCACGATAACGAATCACCAAAGGTTATTAATTCACAATTATTACACATTAACATTCGAAGAATCACAAGTTTTAGAAAATAATACGAAATCACGACACCATATTTTCGGTTTCCGCCAAAAAACCTTTGGTTGCCATTTTTTTTATTTTATTTATTAGCAACTGGATACAAAGTCCTTAATGCCAAACTTAGTTATTCTTTTATTCATTTTATCGCAGATGGGTTATTTAATCTAAGATGAAGATGATAGAGGAGAGGGTGATGAAATATGAGATGAATCCCTCCCCTTTTCCCATTTCAGTATTTTCAGTAAAGCCGTGGACACTTTACTGAAACTTTAAGTCGAGTTTTGTAGAGAACACGAAAAATAGCATTTCCTAATGTTTGTATCATTTGCCCACACTCGTGCACGTTAACGAACTGTTTAAGGTTAATAATCCACAATTATTACACTTTAAGACTCGAAGAATCACAAGTTTTAGAAAATAATACAAAATCACGACAACATCTTTTCGGTTCCCGCCAAAAACTCTTGGTTTGCCACTGGGCTCCAGGGGGGCTATTCCTGCGCGTGACATGAGATGAGATTTTATCTTGGTCACTATCACACCTATGACGTTTCAAACGAGAGCAACAAGGATGAAAAAAGGTGAGATGAAAATGTTAAATCTCCGAATAAGGCCACAGTTACATAGCAGACGACATTAAATACACACTTATTATGTTCACACAATGAACAAATTCATGAGTGCCTTCGGCTGGGTCAGAACGCTCCCTCTAGCATGAGACGAGGCGAGTCTTCTCCGACTAGGCTATCACTGGAAACAAAACCAATGGATGAACTGAAATATGACATGACTGCTTAATTTTTTTTTATGCTACAAAATATTTGAATAATTTTAAGTCTAATGTTTTTTTAGATTTTATATTGAATATATTGAATAAACCCGTTCCTCATCTTTGGATTAAAAAAAAAAATATCGACTCACAAAAGTAACGTAGAAATTCTACAATTAATTTGTATGTAAAATAACTTATTAAGAGCTTTAAAAGTAACGTAAAACGTTTCAAAAGTAACAACGCTGATTGCTTGACTTGATCGTTAGAGCGTTTCCAGATTATCCGATCCGATATCGGTGTCGGACGACGATAGCCGACATCCGATAGCCGACACCGGTGCTATTTTCACATATTTCCGACAAAATCGTTCCGATACGGCCATTTGCTCGATAGCTTAGTGCAGGCAGGTCATCATGGCAGACTATAATAGAAAACTTTATTTGCTGTATCTATTAAATTTGAGACGCAAAAAAAGATATATCCACAGACAGTATTGGGTACATCCCATTGTGGAAGCTAGATATTCAGAGGGAGCATTTTATACTCTTTTTAGCAAGCTACAAAACGCACCTAGAAAGTTTTTTAATTACTTTCGTTTTATCCCACAAGCATGGTTTAGATTCTACCAGTTCAATTAATGTAATTATATCGTATTTAAATGATGACGACGCCATGATGACAACCAAACTAGTAAACAAGCTCAAAATGGCCGCCGCGCATCAAGCACAAGAGACAATTTAGATACGCGTATAGCACACACAAACATTATCGCCCGACGGCTCACGGGCGTCCGATGGTGCCGCCAGCATATCGGTGCCGGCTCCGATATCCGATATCGGGCCGGACAATATGAAAGACAGGTACATATTTCATACATTTTACTTAACCCGATATCGGATCGGCGTCCGACACCGATATCGGATCGGATAATGTGGAAACGCTCTTACGTGACGTTTGCGAACATCATCCTTCCATCAACCATCCATCCACCTCCATCCACAAACAAGGTTAAATAGAAAAATATATTTTTGGAGCTAGGGCAGGGACGCACTTCATTTCGAAGAAAGAAAATGATTTCTTTCTTTTTATTTTTACAACAATACACTGTTCACTGACTGTCATTTAAATATCAAATGTCAATTTGAATTTGGTAATTTTTCTTTGTTTTGGTTTTTAGGTTAAGTAGGTAATATTTAAAGTTTATTTTTTTTGTCATCTTTAACTTTGTATTGTATGTTTCACCCACTTATATAATTTAATTTTAACTAGCTTTTCTAAATACATATACTGGTGATTCGCCCGAACCCCAGTACCGAATTTGCTCATATTTAATTTGCTCATATTTAAACTTAAAAATTGGATTAACATGAACTATTTGCCCACCTGATTACATGAAAATCGAGTCAACATTGGGTACTTTGTTGAGAACACTTGAAAACCTAAAATAAAAATGTTGTTTACCTTCACAGAATACTTCCTATTACTTAAGGCATTAATTACCTTGTTAACTATTTTGTTGCAGCTTCCTGAAAAATGAATAGTGGTCACATCTACTTCATCCAGGTGCTATTTGTCATTGGAATAGCTATCGGTAAGAAATACCAACACCTAACCTACCTACCTACTACACTCCTACCTACACTCTTATACTTAATCATTTGATAAGATAATTCTATTCTATGAAAAAAAAACTTTATCAGCAAAGGCCCTTTAGTATATTCCAGTGCGTTCTACAAAACATAGTTGTTACACATAATTCCTAGAATTCTGAGAGAGTAGTAAAACGCGAGTCAGTGACAGTATATCCAATAGTCCCTGCAGTACATTCAAACATGCTTACAACAGCATTCAGTAATCGAGGTCACAGCTGATAACAAAGTAATGCAAGTACCATGCAAGATAAATACTTTGTATGCATTTACCTACTCTAATACAGCTTAATAGAAGTTTTGCCCCAAAACTCATAAATACAATAGTACAATTGTTCAGGTGAACATTTTGATGTACAAGTGTTAAGGTGTTAAATGACTGAGCCAAGCATTGAATAATATCCTAGAATAATGTACTACACAAATAAGTCATTAAATATAGCAAAAGCTTACTCCCATTATTTGGTAAATGGCACAAAATAATAAATTTAAACTAGCTAAAAGTTAAAAACCTGTTGTTGTTTTGCAGTATATTAGATAGGGTCATACTTTTACATAGTTTATAATTCTGAATAGGCCCTGTAGTACTCTTATTACATACTAGCCGCGCCCCGCGGTTTCACCCGCGGCTAAAAAGTATCCTATGTGCTATTCTAGACTATAATCTATCTCTGTGCCAAATTTCATCCAGATCTGTTCAGCCGTTCTGGTGTGAAAGAGTAACAAACATCCATACATACAAACTTTCGCGTTTATAATATTAGTAGGACTAGCTAAGCCCGGTGGTTTCACCTGCAGTTACAAAGTAACCTATGTGCTATTCCAGAGTATAATCTCTGTTCAAAATGTCATAGATCCATTCAGCCATTCTAGCTTGATTGGCTCACAAACATCTGAATTTTAATCATTTACACAACATTTATAATATTAATAATTAATAATAAGTGTGATTAGTGTGATGTGTGTAACATAATTTATTATATTTCATAGTCTTATGGCCACTTGAACAAAATACAAGAGTTGCCTAAGCCCTTGCTTAACTAGTTTTAAACTACTAAAGGGTGCATAAAGTTACCATTCTCCAAAACAATGGCTTCACATGCATGTAAAAAGGTTTAGGTAGGAGCTAGCTAGGAATAGATTAAACTAGTTGAGCAAAGACTTAGGCAATTATTATATTCAGTCATCCATCCATCCATCCATGGACATAAGACGTCCACTGCTGGACATAGGCCTCTCCCATAGATCTTCAATAAGACCGGTTGGTAGCGGCCAGCATCCAGTGTGATCCTGCGGTCTTGATAGGGTCATCCGGCCACCTTGTGGGTGGAAGTCCTACGCTGCGCTTGCCGGTACGTGGTCTCCACTCGAGAACCTTTCGACCCCATCATTCATCAGTCCTTCGTGCTATGTGCCCTGCCCACTGCCATTTTAACTTGCCAATCTGCTGGGCTATGTCGGTAACTTTGGTTCGTCTATTATATTATAGTACCTGGATGGCCGAGCTTTGCTCGGTATTTTTTTTAATTTTTTAATTGTGTTTTTTGGATAATAAATAATTGATTTTATTCTAACCTCAAAGCAAACACTCATTGACTTCGTGTTACTTAACAACGCCATCTGCTGTTGTGTCGTTAAAGCAATTAGTTGCTCACAAAAAATAGTATTATTATTCGCCAATAGATGTCAGGAAGAGTCATATTTTTCAGTTGAGATTGATTATCGATAAAACACGAATAAAATGACATTTTCTAAAAATGATTCCTAGCTAGATCGATTTATCGCCCCCGAAACCCCCTATATACTAAATTGTATGAAAATCGTTGGAGCCGATTCCGAGATTCCAATTATATATATATATATATACAAGAATTGCTCATTTAAAGATATAAGATTCAGTGCAAGTGGGCAATAATCTACCTATTGTTAAAATAGGTTCCCACAGACCTAGCAGCATATATCAGCTAGTAACACTTCTCCGAAGCATTTAAATAGCTAATATTCTTGGAACCCATTTCTAGTGAACAAGACCATTGTTTTGACGATAAAGCTTCCGTTGTACAGAGAATGGGAGCTTATCCTTACTTAAGCATAACTATGTTATATGTTTTATGACCTGGGCCCAGTATAGTGACATGTTATTACGATAATTGTTAGGTTCAGCTGTCGACGCTGCGCGACCGCGAATCATATCACCGCGCAATAAGGTTCATGGTCGCGCAGCATCTTCAGCTGCACCTGACAATCATCGCAATAAGAGGTCCCGAGGGTCCCTGTACAAGTGTACAGTCAAGTACAATAATATTAGAACAAATTACAACTAGTCCCAAGTCGGTTTTATTTGTTCGAATTAATAAATCCCACAAATGCAAGTCTTACACTCGCCCATTTAACACAACTCTTGAAATTTTCTCTCCAAAATGTGTAGTTCCAAAAAAATGTGTGAACAAATTAATTGAGAAGACTCAAACCCCTTTACCAATTAACGTTGTATAGCCTCGGAATAGTTAACAGTGTTTGGTTATTTTCTTTCTTTTAAATTTTCAACTAGATCCAAAAAGAGATGACATATCGTCACGCCTTTCCCCCAAAAGGGGCTGGTAGAGGTGTATAACACCCACACTTCGCCGGACGATATTCAGTCCCAAATGTGACAAGGGACGAGCCTGTCGCCATACATTGGGCGTAATACATCACATTAATCACATTAAATACACACAATTAACAAATTGGTGCGTGACTTCGCCTAGGTCTAAACCCACTCCCTCTGGCTTGATAGGCACGTCTTGCCTGACTAGGCTATTAGGTCACTACTACTAGGCTTAATTTTTCCTAATTAAGTTTAAATACTTGCATGGTCACTTCCTTTCGAGGCAGACTGTACTGTACCAGTATCAGGTCAAAAAACATTTTGCTTGTGAGCACTTGAGCAGTCATCTCTCGGCACCAAGCAAGCTAACACATCATCATCGGCACGGTACAGCTCTTTTAAATTAAAACTAACCACTTGAGGGTCCAGCAAATAACCTGATAACGCCGTCGACGCGACGCGATGTTTAAGTCTTTTTTCCGTAGTAAGAGTTTCGGAAGTAATTTCTTTTTACATTTCTTTGTAAAAAGTAATTATTTTTAACTTATGATGTACTTACTTGCGTCTACGTTTTGCCCACTGTGCGATTTTCAATTAACTTCCGATCCGACGCAAAAAATTTAATGTGTTTTGTGTGGCTCTGTATCTTTCTCTCTGTGGCATTATGACTCCCAAACGGTAGAGCTGTTTTCCAATATTGTTTTTTACGAAAGGTGATTTCATCCGGTTTAAAAAAAAATATAATTTATACTTGTCTTGTGTATTTTAGAATTTATAATTAACCAATCTTTTTTTTTTCAGGTGCACAGGTTCTGAATCTAGAAGACAAGCTGAAGTGGTTGAATGTCGGTAAGTATTCTTAATCTTTACGACCTTCACGCCAAAGCGGTAATTTTCTCCTGATTTTAATTTTTCCGGAATTTATCTGGATAAAAAAATATTTTAGCCATGGGCGTACCCAGGGGGGGGCAGGGGAGGGCAGCTGCCCCCCCTTGAAAATCTCGCAGAACATGTATGAACTCCTATAATTACTAATTAAAGTGTAAACGAGTTATGCTCTAACTTTTAAATAAACCGACACTGACAAAATGCACGATGCAATAGAGAACTTGCACCAAATTTTAATGACAAATTAGGTTAATGATTCATTAAGAATATAGTAAAATGTACTACTGTGACAGGATTGTAAAATTTTATTTATTTAACTACCTATAAAACAGGATCATTTGCGGGTGTTTGCCCTACACACTACACTACATACATCTAATGAATCATGTAGGTGTGTTGTGTAGTGTGTATGACAAAACAGCCGCGGACGATCCGACCTAAAAAATCTGACTTGCCCCCTCCTGCGCCAGAAGCTGGGTACGCCCATGATTTTAGCTATTGTAGGGCTACATACCTACATTACCTACCTACATCACACCACAAGTGTAACGCGATACGCGATCTATGAGTAACGTACCTATAGCTATAGTTAAGCATAGATTTAATCACACGCTATTGTATTAGTCCTAAGCCAACATCGCAGTAAAGTAGTCGTATCGTGAAAGGTTTTTCATTTACCACATTTTGGAGTCAGCAATAGTAATACATAATTAGTGAGAGTGATACATATAGGGTAGTCGCTCCACTACATACTCTCCCACACCAACACTAACAAATATTACCCTATATTGGTGACCCCGACGTAAACAAATATTACCTTATATTGGTGACCTTACCTACGAAGAAGAAACACGATGACCAACCCGGCTAACACCGATACGGAGGGACTCAAGCTTCTCATGGGAGCCACCACCGATGACGCACCGTACGCGCCACCACCACAGCAACCCACCACCAGCCAAGCAGCAGCAGAGATGGCAGCCAGCGCTGTCACCATCCAAACCCGGTTGTCAGACTTCTGGACGACACAACCGAGGCTGTGGTTTCACCAATTCGAGGCCATCATCGCATCACAAAAAGCTAGTGACTTGTGCAAATTTCAATTGGTAATAGCTAAGCTGGGGCGAGAGGAATTGAGTCAGGTAAGTGACATTCTCGAGAACCCACCCGACATTAACAAATATATAACTCTAAAAAATAGACTAATTCTGGCGTACGATGAGTCAGAAACAATACAACTGCATAAACTATTAACTGAAATCGAGTTGGGTGACCAGCGACCATCACAACTGCTTCGCAAAATGAAAGAGCTAGGTCGTAACAAGGTGCAGGAAGAAACCATTAAATTGTTATGGTTGAAACGCCTACCTAGCACGGTAAGAGCAGTAATCGCAGCATGCAGCAAAGTCGACTTAGATGACATAGCACAGATTGCCGACAAGATAATAGAAACGACAAGACCGGCTGAAGTTCACAGCGTCAATCTAACAATTAACGACCAATTAGCAAATCTAACTCGAGAAATAGCAAACATGAACCGAAAGTTTGAGCCGTTGCTCTGTCGGCGACAACAGAACGACGACCAACAGCATCAACGATACAGATCAAGATCAAAATCACGCTCCAGGATCAACCAAGACAAATACAGGGAGCAGAAAGCAAAGCCGGGAGACGCCAACTTCAAATGCTTTTTCCATTATATCTTCGGGGAAAACGCAAAAAAATGCGGCGACGATCGCTGTTCTAAAAAGTCGTTAAACTAAATTCGACACCTACGTTGGCGAGCGTCGGTGCCGAAACATCATATCGCCTATGCGTCACAGACATGACAAACGGATCACGCTTTCTTATTGATACTGGCGCCGATGTGTCCGTATTAGCCTGCAAGAAGGGAAACAAACAACCCACCGACTACACCCTTTATGCGGCCAACGGCACAACCATCCATACATACGGCGAAAAGACACTCACCCTGGACCTAGGACTCCGGCGACCACTACGCTGGACTTTCATCATGGCCGACGTCCAGAGATCAATAATCGGAGCCGATTTCCTAGCCAAAAATCAACTTATGGTTGATTTACACGGCAGAAAGTTGGTCGACAAGTTAACTAACATTTCTAAGAAAGCACAACTGTCTACCGGAAGCGCTGAGGCCACTATCAGAGCCATCAACATAGACGATCCGTTTCATCAAATACTAGCGCGATACCCAGATATCACCAAACCGGAATCGTTCAAAGAAATTCCGAAACACAATGTACAACATTACATCTGCACGCGTGGACCACCCGTATATGAGAAACCACGACCACTTAACCCACAAAAATATAAGGCAGCCAAAGAGGAGTTTGAACACATGATGGATCTCGGAATATGCAGACCTTCCACCAGTCCTTGGGCCAATCCACTTCACGTTGTCAAGAAAAAAAACGGGGGATTGCGACCGTGTGGCGATTACCGGCGATTAAACGCCATAACAGAGCCCGATCGCTACCCTATCCCTAGACTGATGGATTTCACTTATATACTTAAAGGTAAAAAGATTTTATCAAAAATCGATATCCGACGCGCTTACCATCACATATTGATTGCACCAGAAGACATTCCAAAGAGCGCAATCGTCACACCATTCGGAAGTTTTGAATTTCTGAAGCTAAATTTTGGTATGCGGAACGCAGCACAAAGTTTTCAAAGATTTATCAACGAAGTTCTAAAAAACACGGAAAACACCTTTTCCTATTTAGACGATATTTTAGTAGCCTCTGAAAATAGGATCCAGCATTTACAAGACCTTGAGGAAGTTTTCAAGCGACTAAACCAGTATGGAATCACTATAAATACCAGCAAGTGCGAGTTCGGCAAAGCAGAGCTCCAATTTCTCGGTTACAACGTCACGTGTGACGGCATAAGGCCACAGGAAGATAAGGTCAAGGCCATCACAGAATACTCCAAACCCGAGACCATCGAGGAGCTACGAAGATTCCTTGGGCTCTGTAATTTTTATCGAAGCAGCATGCCGAAAGCCGCAGAAACACAATCAATATTGGACAAGTACCTACATAACTCTAAAAAGAAAGATAAAACAAAAATAGTTTGGACGGATCAAGCTATAGACGCATTCAACAAATGTAAACAAATGATAAGCGAGGCGACCACGCTCGTGCACCCAGACCCGTCCGCCAAACTAATTTTAATTACCGACGCCTCAAACACTTGTGTCGGTAGCGCACTACATCAATTAGTAAACCAACAACTTCAACCACTAGCGTTTTACTCAAAAAAATTAAATAACGCACAAATGAAGTACAGCACTTACGATCGAGAATTACTAGCTATTTTCATGGCAATCAAACATTTTCGATACCTAATTGAAGGCAGAGAACTAACTGTGATGACAGACCACAAGCCACTTACTTTCGCATTATCAAAGAAAGAATCAAAGGTCGATTCACCTCGACGTCTGCGACAGTTAGATTTTATCGCACAATTCTGCAACAAGATCGAGTACATTGAGGGCGAACTCAATAACGCCGCAGATTTTTTGTCAAGATTAGAAGAAATTAAGCTACCAACCACTTTCGACTACGAGCAACTTTACAAGAGCCAAATCGAAGATAAGGAGTTGGAAAATTTACGACAAAAAAATAATCTCCAATTTAAATCATTCAACTTACCAGATGTGGAACAACAACTAATCTTTGAAACGGCAGGGAGCAAAGCGCGATTGTACCTGCCGGCGCAGTTCCGAGAACGCGTCATATCAAGTACCCACGCACTTAGCCACCCTGGCGCCTCGGCTACTCGACGCCTTATCACACAAAGATATTTTTGGCCTGGTATGAATGCAGACGTAACGAAATATGTCAGAAGCTGCATACCTTGTCAAAAAGCAAAGATTCAACGACATACAATAACACCATTGGGAGAATTTGAAAATTCAAATCGATTCGAACATGTTCATATTGACATAATCGGACCTCTCGAACAATCTGAAGAGTATACATACTGTCTAACCATTATAGACAGAGCCACTAAATGGATAGAAGTTATTCCAATCAAGGATATCTCAGCACAAACAGTTGGAAATAAATTTATAGAGCATTGGATTTCAAGATATGGATGCCCAGTTAGGATAACCACAGATCAAGGCAGACAATTCGAGTCACAACTGTTTACACAACTGACAAAAAAACTCGGAATCGAGAAGATACACACGTGCGCATACAACCCAAAAGCAAACGGTACGGTAGAACGTATGCACCGCACTCTAAAAGCAGCCTTAATGGCACGCTGTAAAGACACGGCTTACTGGGCTCAAGAACTACCTTTAGTTCTTTTAGGACTTAGGTCCGCCATAAAAAAGGACATAGGATTTAGCCCAGCACAGCTGACATTTGGAAAGTCTTTACGATTACCTGGCGATTTTTTCATTCCAACGGAACGTACTGAAACGGACACCGAGAACACCACCAAACTCATGGACACTCTAGCATCTTTACGACCAAATAACACAAGAGTCCAAACAACCAAGAAGATTTTTATGCACAAAGACCTACATGAGTCGGATTTCGTCTTCATCAAACAAGAGGCTCGAAAATCATTAACACCGCCTTATGAAGGACCATTCAGAGTTATAAGTAAACATTCTAAATTTTACACAATCAAAATGGGTTCTCGGGAAGTCACAGTATCGCTCGATAGGCTTAAACCAGCTTATGTTATAATAACACCATTGAACGAAACACAGTCATTTGACGCCTCGACCGAGAAACAAACGAAATCATTATCTGAGTCACCGAGCCCCAGTACTTTAACCGTTCCAGTTCCAGCTAAAGCAATCGTTACGAGATCCGGTCGCACAGTTAAGAAGACTGTGCGCTTTGACACCTGAAACCTCCGGCCCTCGTAATACATAATTAGTGAGAGTGATACATATAGGGTAGTCGCTCCACTACATACTCTCCCACACCAACACAAACAAATATTACCCTATACTATCCTTCATACCTACTTATGAGAGCGAGCGCTCGAACCCACGCACGTTTTTATGATATGACTAGTTACATCCCGCGGTTACTCGACTAGTGCCCGACTGCGCAAGAAAAAGGGTTATGTTTTTTGGAGTGTATGTACCTATGTCTGTTTGAGGTTTCCTTGGCACGCCCTACAGCCAAAACAGCTTGAGCAGGTATCATTTGAATTGTCTTCATAGTGGAAGTGACATAGTGTATAACATTTAGCAGCCGGGTTTTTGTTTTTCTTTAATTTTTATTTTAGTGTACAGGGAAAACGGACGGCTGCTAATTTTATATAGTAGATAGACGATTAGTATTAATACATTATCCAAAGAAGTTTTCACTCAAAAACACTTAAATAATTGCAAGTAAAAAACCCTCTAAAAATACTTACTTAATTAAATACCTCAAAGAAATACCAATATAGCTTTTATTAATGTAACAAGATTATTTTTAAGATATTTATTGTTCTTCTTATTTCTAAATTTTTACAATAAATGAATATAAAAATAAATACTATGAAAAACTTAAAAACTAGGGTGCCGCCGGCAGCGGGGCGAGGCTCAAGCTACCGGTGGTTAGGGCAGCAGAGTGAGGAACCTCCTGACAATACGGCACGTGTCTAGGATCACTGCCGACTGTATCTGGCCCTTGATCCAACCGTCTAACGAGAGCCTCTTGAGATGTTTGTTATTATTATTAGATTATTTTTTATTTTTAACACGTTTATTTGCCAATTTTTTTTTAAACCACTATTCTCTTTTGTGAATCAAAGAACTGCTTAGAAATCAAATTGTTAAAAGTAATATGCCTCGTCATAAATAAGCCAAAGTTTGCCGAATAGTATCGGTTGAATTTAATAAGTGTGTGAATAAAGAACGAGTTTTTACGATACTTCGTTTCATAACGTGGAATATACAGCCTGAATATTTTTAATTATGTTACTTGTTAAGATTTCCTTTTTACATTATTTTGGAGCATGAATTTCTCCGCTCCAGCTCGCTTCACAATCTACATCTTGAGCATATCGGCCGTCTCCGCACTGTGCTCGCTCGTGCACCGCCTGGCGCTGACCCGCGACCCATCCGTGCTCGTGCAAGCCTGCGCGGCGGCGCGCACGCACGCGCTCATATACTCGGCCTCCGCCGCCGCACTGCTCTTGTGTGAGCAGAGGATATTCCAGCAGGACTTCGTGTTCGCGTTCGTGGGGTATTTGATTGTTAAATATCCAGAGATGGTGAGTTTGGTTTGTTTAAAAGTAGTTCATCTTTTTCTATCTATTTATACATGGCTTAATTCAGTTTTGATGTAGTACTAAAACAAGTTTCTATAAATTAAAAATGTATTTTTTCGTCTTGTACACTGACTTTTCAGCTTTACCCTCATGTATAAATATTAAATTTCAATGTAATTAATTTTAATTTAAAAAAGATTATTTGTAAATCATTTTTTTGACTTGCTGGTAGTGAACCTGCCTTCTGAGCTTGGGGACGTGGGTTCGATTCCCACCTAGGGCAAAAATTCGTGTGATGAACATTTGTGTTTGTTTTATGTCTCTGGGTGTTAATACTGTTGATATTTATTTAAGTATATATTTAACAATATACATATGTATCTACTGTGTATGTATGTACATCAGTCTCTGGCAGCCATTCGAAGCGGAGCTCCTGCCTAATAAAGAAGGAAGCCTAAAAGCTTTCTATCTTATTAGGTTTTTTTTTTAAACAACCCGTAACCTCGCCTAATACTTAAATGATTTGATTAGTGAGTAGTCAACGTTGATCTAAGCCATTTTGCCTAGCCGTTTGATTAATGACTGAATATAATCAGGAAGCTAGTTGAACGGCGCCGTTTAGTAAAAAGGCTAGGCTGTCATTGGAACGGCGAATCAAGCTAGTTGGCTTCGACATTAGGTATGATTGATTTGTGTTGGCAGGCGGAAGCCAGCTCCCAGGGCGCGAGCCCGGGCGGCGGGCCCGGCGCCGCGCGCGGCCGCACCGCCATCAGCTACGGCGTGGGCATGGCCTGCTCGTACTTCGAGGGGTACCTCATGCACATCCTGCCCTCCGACGGACACAAGTTCGTCGGCTTCGAGGAGAACATACGGACCCTCGAGGTGAGACATCTTTGTCTTTATCGGTCGATAGCTTCATTTGCAGGGATGCGGCCTACGATGGAGCGTGTTTTTTTTACGTCTGACTAGGCTATCGTTTGACCGCGCTTGGCGGCGCGACTTGGACGCTTGTCTATAGATGAAAGCGATTCATTCGAGACTTGAACATACCTATTAAACTATTTAGGATTGTTTGTTTTATTTTGTTTGTTTATTTCATTTATTGTTAAATAGCTGTTTGATATCCAACCAATAAGTGTCACACGCTCTGGCAGAGTATTCCACACTCTAGCGATCCATATAATGAATAGTAGAATCAAAGCTTTTCGTGCGCGTAATTGGTAGATATATCAAATGTCCTTATTCAGTTATGTAGGTGTCGAAGATACACTTATGAATCAAATACATGGACTGAAAAAACTTTGAACGGGCCAAATAAAATAACAGCCAACTGTTAGATTTTAAATAAACAAAATATATGACGCAACCTTAGTAAAAGACGTACCTATATCACGCACACTAGTATGAAAAAGTTGGCCTGTAACTTTTCGTTCATAGACAGTACGGAACTGTCTCTAGACATATAAGTACTCATAGGTACACACATACTGGGATAGCAACCTTACAGAATTTTGACCACCACAATCTCGCTGACATATTCGCGGCGGTGAAGTTCACAGCTCGAAGCGTCTCAGAAAACTGGCGTTACACAGGGAGGTGACAATCCTGCCAGAAGACCACCCATTCGCCAAACGACGTCATCTTCAACAAATAAAGATGAACTGGGTTCGGTTGCACCCAATAACCTAAAAAAGCAGAAGTCTAAGGCCCTGGCTATCACCGCCGGAGCCTCAAAAGATAAGACAGTGAAATGCGGTGAGATCCTGGCCTGCCATTACTACGAAGACTGCCTAGTGCACATACTACCTTCTGACGGACACGAGCTTGTAGGCTTCCAGGAAAATATACGAGCTTTGGAGGTAAGATACTTGTAGGAAAAATATCTTCAAATCTATTAGTGAATAGGTAATTTCGAGGTGAGTGTACCTATTCAATCTTAGACGGCGTTATTGCAAATCATACGTACATTATATATCCTTACTAGCTGTCACCCAGCGACTTCGTTCGCGTTTATTATTTAAATCTTAATATATATATTTTAAACTATCCTATCTCTCAAGTTGGATCGAACTGCACATGGTGTGCGAATTTTATTATAATCGGTTAAGTGGTTTAGGAGTTCATTGAGGACAAACATTGTGACACGAGATTTATATACATATCCTTATATGTACGGCAGTATGTGTCTTAAAAGTCAAATCGGTAATATTTAAAAGTTATGAATATAGGCATTATGAGGTATCTATCTACAAGAACCTCAGACGGAACGAAAAAATCCTCACGCACGTCATTGACAAATAGACCATATCAACATAGCCCAAAATACAAAATCGTGTAATAACAAGAGAAAGACACCGCCTCGCGCGCACGCCGCGCCTTCTCGAGTATTCCGCGGTATGCGTCGGTTTCCGACGGAATGCTCGAGTCTACGCGAGCTTACCGCGAGTTTTGATACTTAACGAAAACTTTATTCGTTTTCGTTCACTATCGGCTCGGCTCGTTCGGCTCCATACATTTCATCTAGCTCCTAACGTTTCCGCCAGGGGCGCTTTATGTATGGAGCCAAACGAATACGTATGGTAAGGGTCCAGGATTTAAGAGGACCGCGACGCTCTGAAATTTCCATACAAACGCGCTACTCAAATTTCTTGAAAAACATTTGTCAGATTATGATGAAATTTAGCATGTACAATTAAATTAACAATATCTCCGCCCCTATGTTCTTGTTTTTTTTTTTAAAAACGTTCTCAAGCGAAAATAAAGCTATGAAAAATATCCGCATTTTTAAAGGGTCACTTTTGACTGATTTATTCAATAGATAGACAAAACAAATCATAAATTCCATTACATAGGGAGGTTTTCTACATCATTAGCTGTTAAATGAATCCATAATACAAGGGAAATTATTAGTTACTTAAGAATGATTACAGAAGTGCAAAAGTCATTTTAAAAAATTGCACTTTGTCACTCTGTAGGTAACTTTAGAGGCTCGTCAGTATCATTACTCGCTCTCTTCGCTCGTCTTCTTCTTCTAGACGAAATGGCTATAGAATACCTTAAGCCAATGCGAAGTTAGTCTAGGTCGCCTAGGTCGAAGTTAGTTAGGTCGCCGGACTCTTAAGTATTTTTTAGTATTGATAAAGCTTACGATCACCAAAGTGAAGCCCCTAAACCACAATCGTGGATCCGTCACTGAGCTGGTGTAGACTGACCGTAATGTTTGTTTGCAGGACAACGAGGGTGTCCTGTTCCCTGTGCAGAAGATGTTCATAGTGATCACGCGCTCGTTCTACACGCCGCCCGACCTCAAGGAGTTCAACCGCGGCACCGACGGACCCTACCTCGAGGCTTTTAATGTAACTACAATTATTTTTTAAACCGGCCAAGTGCTAGTTGGACTCCCGCACGAAGGGTTCCGTACCATCCTAATTCCTATCCTACTTCCTACTAATATTGTAAACGCGAAAGTTTGTAAGAATAGATGGATGGATGGATGTTTGTTACTCTTTCACGCCAAAACGACTGAACAGGTCTGGATAATTTGGCACAGAGATAGATTTTAGTCTAGAATAGCACATAGGATACTTTTTAACCGCGGGTGAAACCGCGAGGCGCAGCTAGTTATCTATAAAAACTGAAATAAACGATTTTTGTTTCAGATCCTGCCGGAGATCAAGAAGTCCGTGGCGGGCGTGAAGGACCGCATCTACCACAACACGGCGTACAAGATCTACCGGCCGGCCGCGCCGCCCGTGTGCCTCACCGCGGAGTGCGCCTCGCCGCTGCACACGCTCTACAGAGTCATCAGCAACAGGAACCTCTACTCCGGTCAGTCACGACAAACCTATACATCGTCACGCCTCTCTCCAGAGGGAGCTGACAGGGCTGTAATACAACACCCGCACTTACACTCTTACACACAACGTCCCGCCGGACGATATTCTGTCCCAAATGTGACAGGGGGCGAGCCTGTCGCTATACATCGGATCAGTCATGTAGCAGTTGACATACAATACGCACATATTTTCACACAATGAACCTTGTCTCACTTTAAAATTCACAGTAAATTAAACGAAAATCAGTTCGGTTTCACGAAAAGCAGATCGTACAGGTTTTGTACTAATTACTTCTGTCCGTTTACAGAGTTGGCGGAAATAGATATAGACGAAGTGAAGCGAGACTTCTGCACCACGCTGCAAACGGTGTTGGACAAGAGCCCCGAGTGCCGCGGGAAGTGCGAGCTTATTTACTACGACCGTGAGTACACTTTACCTTATCACCCTCCATTTTATTGAGGGAAGCGTGGTCTCAGACTCGACTGGATCATCTCGGCATTTGTTGATTTGACGTTATAGGTATGATTCCGAACTCCGCTGTACTTAGCACTGTGCGCAGCAGTGCTGCCGCTGCATTGCTGCCGCGACATTGCTGCGAAGCTCGGAATGTAATCTCATATAAACTTATAGAGACTTAACTTGATTATCGTTGATCCAATCTTCATGAAATTTAGTAGGCAGGCAAGTAGTTACAGCAAATACAATTTTTAATTTCGAATATGACCGAAATCGGAAAAGAAGTTGTGGAGATATGCGATGTCTAAGTTCGATACGAATTACTCTAATTACTCTAGCTTATGAATACGAAAGTTTGTTTTGTTACTTCGTATTTGGATGTAATTTGAAACGGATATACCTTATGTTCTGAATTAACACAGCCTACTGTTCAACCACGGGTAACACCGCGGACAAAACGCATAACCCTCTATTTTGGGCTCCGCTTGGAATAAAAGAAAATATAGAAAGATAAAAAAAATGACGCATGCTCGACCACATTCTGTCTTGCATATTATTACAAATAACTTTGAAATATTCTGACATTTTGCAACATAAAAGTTAATGTAAAAAATCATGTCTTCTAATACTCCGAATTAGTCGATATGCTGCTAAAATACTTTTTTTTGTAGATGAAGACCCGACTCAAAATCTCGCAGAAATATTACTGAAGAGGATCCGAGAGTTATGTCCCAACTTCGAGGAAAAAATCCTCGCCAGACGCGCAGAGAACAGGATTATAGAAAACTAGGACACACTACTACACGACTATCAAGCCGACTTGTCCGAAGAATCAAGTCACATTTATTTTTAAAACAAAAATGTACAGTGTTACCACAAAAGATAATGATACCCATAATAATAATACACACTTGCTTTAAACAAGTTGTGAAAAACAAGTGTGCATTATTATTGGAACTTTTTTGCTCAACAGGTGTTTATTTATTTTGTAGTAAGACGGGTAATATTTAAAATTTAAACATTACAGTTGTTACATGCTGATAATTTCTATAAATAGATACTTACGTAAGCAATAGATGTTAAATCTATTTTTTTATGCCATACAAGGCAATAAACAGACAGGCTGTCTGATGGTAAGCGATAGATAGGTTTAAGTATTTTTTATATGCATTTACAACGATAATCTTTGAAAAGCTTTTCTTATTGTATGTCTGTTAATTGAATAAGAATAACTTTATTTGTAATTTTTATTTTAATGTTGACAGTTCAAATTAGAGGAACTATATCTGTGTTCTAGTAAATAGTTTTAAGATTAAAAGTAAGTTTGCTTTCGTGAATATTTTAATAATTTTAATCCATTTTACATTTATGTTCATAGTAACGCACTAAAAGTGGCTTAAATAGTAGTTTTAATATTTTATAATTTCGGACTTAATCCCCCGTAAACGTTGTATAGCTTCGAAATAGTTGTACACTGTTCTTGTCTTTTTCGGTCGAGTTAAAATTTTAATAGAAAAGAAAAAGACAAAACACTGTATAACTATACCGAAGCTATACAACGTTTATTAGTAAGGTGGTTAATTTAGTAGATTGTATCATGACACGTAGTTTTAATTATTTTTTCAGTAATATTGTTGCTTAATTTTGTAGGAAGATAGCATGTAGCCAGCCCCAAATCTCGCTCTTAGCCTTAATAATCGCTTAATTCATTACTCATTTTTTACTTTTTTTTTTTAAATAAATGATGATTATATTTGTTGGTATGTAGAAAGAAGTAACTTGAAATAGAACTATATGGTCAGTGCAAGTACTAATTTGTAAAGCCGCATACAGACACCGCGAGGCGTGTGTTGCGAATGGTTCAGACATGCCTCGGGCTGAATGGACGTGTGTATTCAGTGCGAACATTCGCCTCACGATCTTTGCAAACGCCGCCTCCTTGAGACATTACCCGTATTATTAGTTGTTCGTGCTCAGCTTGAGCTCGTTTCGTTCGGCACAGATGAATAAATTTACCAGCTTATGCCTCAAGTAGGCATACGTGGCGAACCATTCGCGACGCCCGCCTTGCGATATCTGTACGCGGCTTAAACGACGGCGATTTCTAAACTAATCTGCCCTTCTAGCCAACTTGCATTCGTTCTGACATTATTAGTATTGACATAAGCTATCTATTCTTATGTCATGTGATATTATTGCCAACTCGTCCAATTGGAAGTTAACGTTCAAGCTATAGCGACTGTACAAATGGAATCGCTTCGAAGCGAATGCAAGTTGGATAAAGGGGTAGCTATTATCAATTTATCTGTCTCTTTTCATTTCATTGTGTAAGAAAAGACTGACAATAACTTCTAAGATGTCAAATTAAGCTTCTCTTAGTTTAGAAATAGTATAATAGGATTAAACACCACCCCTCTTAGCAATAAACGTTGTATAGCCTCGGAGTAGTTCGACAGTGCTTTGTCTTTATTGATCGAATTTAAAAAATAAATTAAGATAAAGACCGAACACTGTATAACTATTCCGAGACTATACAACGTTTATAGCTAAGGGGACATGATTAGTGTCTTATTATTGCAATTTTTGTTAAGAGTGATACCAAAAAGTTAAGTAAGAAAGGTTTAGAAAGCCGAAAGTGTGATTTGGTTTTATGTAGAAAGGTAAATACAATTTGTATTACGGGGGTGCTAAGTAAACAGCTGTGATGGTTATAAGAATGGTTATGTAATAAAAGATTACTTTATTATTAGAATGTTTATTGGAATCGAAGTTCGCTAAAATTGATAATACAATTACTGACTTGAAGTGCCAGTGAAAGCCATATGATTTCTCCATACAGGCGCTCTCTTTCCTTGCACTGTGAAATAAGCTCATATTTCGTATTCTCAAAGTGTTAGTTGTTACAGTTATGTAACGTTTTATTTACCTACTTTATATTTTAAAGGTTTCTTTATTCGCAACTAAGCAAATGGTGGCTAAAAAAATGTTTAAAATAAATGCTTTGATTCTAATCTAGCTTGACTTTATTACAAATCTGCTCAAAGCAGATACATGCCAATGATGGTACATTTTGTCGTTGTTTCCATGATGTTGATTAGGAATGGCTAAAAAAATTACAGAAAATACATTTTTGATACTCATAATGTGTGTATTTTTTTTAATTAGTTTCCCTTCAATATATCCAAAAAGTAGGAACCGTATATTATTCGTATGAAAAAAATATCCATACTGAGACATCGGTGAAAACAAACAACAGTATGTTTACTACCACTATTACTTTGTGGATGCATGCATGCATGTCAAGGCTGAATTTGGGGGTTCCATATCAGAGTGTAAAGAACTTTCGTTTTTACAGTACTACTCTTTGCTTCCGGCTAAATGGTTTTACCGCAGTGAGTTTCATATTTAAAAAATAGAAACTGTCAAATTGCCTTCAAATGTTAATTTCAATGGCATCGTCCTTCATTAACAAATGTCAGTGCCAACTAATTGTCAAGATTGTCAAATCGTCGAGTTGACATTTGTTGATTGCAATTTCAAAACAAACACACGTTGTCTTTTACACTGATTTTACTTAGAAATTTAATGCAAATGAAATAAAATGGGTAAAAGAAAATATGATAGTGAAAAAGGAGATGCTTCTAAAAAATTGAAAACCGGATTAACTGCTGAAACTGATGATAATAACGAACAACCTCAAAATGATGAAAAATCAGAAAATGAGGAAACCCAGCACAACCCTCGTGGATTTGACATCAAACACTTCAGGAAAGAGCTGGCGAGTAAACAGGGACAGACTATGGGTGAGTCACATTTTGTATTTAGCCAACACCAGGTGAAAAACACTGTTAGAATAACCTAAAACTTCTTCTGTTGTGGTGCTAAGTTCTAAATTTGCATCCTAACCAGTAGCCGTTTTAATTGGTCCGAAACATTTAAATATTAAAATAGTAAATTTAACCTATTATCTGTTTCAGTGTTAACACAATTTCTCCAAGTTTGCCTAAATCCAGACAGTGATGTGGACTACATGTTAGAATATCTAAAATCTGGCGGGAACTCTCACGAAATTCTTCGCCAAATAACAGCAGACAGCAAGAAAAATTTAACATTGACAACACCAGCGTTTCATCTATTCCACTTGATCATATTAAAGGTACAGTCATCCCTGCCACACATGATCACAATAACTGAAGAAGCTTGCCGCTACTTCCTCAACACATTTATGTCTACCATTGAAATCATGATCAGTGAGAGCTCTGGGCCGAGGCATAGAAAAATTGTCTTGAAATTATTAACCTCCATGGTGACTCTAAATTCAGATTTAGGTATAGAAGTCCTCAACCAAGCTCCGTTGACTCCCAAACATCTGCAGCATATTGTTGAGAAATGTAATTATAAAGAAAAGGATAATGTGCGGACATGCTTCGTTCACTTCATGACATCTTTCCTAGTTGAAGGACACTTGCCGCTCATAAAGGCTTTGTTAGAGAAACAAGGTCTTCTTGGTTTGATCATCCCGGGCCTGTTTCATGATGAAGCAGAGGCAGTCCTGATGTTTCTGAATATTCTAAAGAAAAATGTAATTGACAATGCTCTCATTTCAAAGAGTTCGAAGTTGAGAACTTTCAATCAGCACCTGTTGCATAACATGTTCAAAATATTTTCATGGAAAGGGCCTCCTGAGGTCAGTCATGCTAACAAGAATGAGTCCCGGCAAGAGATTGTTGCTCTTTTGTCTGAAATCTTAATTACCCTGTTCACAAATCACAAAATAGGTCTACACTTCATCGATAATTCATTAGGTATGGCTGACGCAAACAAGAATCCTAACCTTTTCAAAGCATTGCTAAGTTTGAAAAGACCTTGGGAAAATGAAGCAGAATGTGAGGTAATTCTTGAGATCATACACAAATGTCCAGATCTTCACCGTGCTGTCATAAGTATTATAGAGCAAAGCTTTGAGCCAAAACATTCACCGATCTGGGAAAGAACTGTTGATTTTACTTTAAAACTACTAAATAAATTGAAGCCTGAAGAAGTACTTCCAAGAATGACAAATTTACCTTCTCCACAAATGGCCAACTTTGTTAGATTTGTGACATTGCCAGTTCCATTGCTGAAATTCATTCAAACAAATCTTGAAAAAGACCAGACTATTTCTCTTAACTGCATCAAAGTATTAGTAAAAATGCTTCAAACTTTGAGGAGGTATATGCAAATCCTGGACACAAATGATTCTTCGGCTCCTATTATAGATCTAAAGAACAGACTTGAGTATTTTCTGCCCAAACATATGCCTGCTCCAACAGCAGTTGTAGCACTTATTGAGGATGTTATCACCGGCAAGAAAAAATCTGAAACAAGTAAAGATTATACTCTGCCAAAAGTTTCTGATACTGATGCTCTGATATCTCTCATAGATCTCTTACTGTTGTACAATGACATTCATCCATCATTCTTTGAAACTCTGGAAGGAACCATTGAAATGAAAAAGATTTTGGACTATTCTGTAACACTCTCTGATGGCAATGTGTCCCTGTTGAAGTTTAAAGTTGTCTCGCTATGGCTTACTTTAGACAGTTCAGCAATATCTATAAAGAATCCTATGTTTAAAGAGTTGTTACGTATTATGTTGGATGTATATGCAAGAGATGATGACATATGTATTGACGCGAAAGATACCTTGAGAGGCTTTTTCAAAAATACAGGAATTTTCGAAACGGATGAAGATGAGATAGATTTGGTTTTGTATACTCTGCGATATACAAAATGGGATCCTCCATCGCTAATCGGTGATGTTGTGGAGTATGTCCTGGAAAACATTAAAGATTTATCAGACTATGTGAGAAGCCAGCTAGTCAATTTTGAAATTTCTGACGAAAACAGCGCCAAATCACTAGAAAAGCTGTTTGATGATCTAACACATAATCGAACGGCAGAGGACAGTACGTTTTTGGAGAGCAAAGTGCCGTCGCCTTTTATTGTGGGCTGCATTCAATATCATGAATTAAATAAGGATGATACAAAGAAATTAAAACCTTTCTTGTCTTCATATGTGGTTAATTTGCTTCACAGTAATTACTCTCCGGAGTTAACAGAGATTTTGATGGGAGATTGCAAGCTCGAAGCTCGAAGCTACGTCGCCAGCTGGACAAGTCAGCCAGTCCCACTACCTGACCCTACCAATTCATGTGATGATACATTCATTAAAATCTCCAAATCTATAATTGGTAATGAAGATCTTGCCCTTACTGATATTTTCCCTTTTCTCAAAGAATCATCGGAAGAAGACAAAGAAGTTACCCTGAATGAGACTGCATACAAATTTGATTTAACGACGCAAATAGATAGCTCCGAGTTGCTGATTTGGGCCAAGTACCTCATATTCTGTACAGTTAGGCTATCAGTTATGAAACAGTTGACTCACAATCACCAACAGAAGATAAGAAATTATTTCCAATGCATAATCGCACTTGGCAGGAGGCACCATAAGGTCGAAGTTTGTCGCTCTATTGTACTCAACTTACTGAAAAATCCCCACGTGCTCAAAATTTATAACACTCTCGATTTGAAGGGCGAAGACAGTTTGCTCGCAACGAAATTTATATTGCAAGTGATTCTTGACAATAAAGATATAGTAAACCATTTGCAAGCAAAGCATAAAGTGCTTAATTCGTATCAACAAAAGAACTACAATGAGATTGTTAAAGCATTCATTAAGATTAATAAAAGAAAGGACGTGAATTGTGAGCATACAATAGATGTATTGAATGTAGTGGGATTGTCCGACGAAGACGATGAAAGAGTGTTCAAAGAAATATTTGGTACGGAACCTATAAACTGCGTGAAAGACGACAAGGAACCGAGCTTTGTGTTGGAGCTGCTGAGGAATCTCATAGACAAGTACTCTAGAACAGTGACTTTGGAGTTACAGCAACAAATATTAAGGAAATGCATGATATTGTATACAGGGCTGCTAACGAATAAAGACGTAAACGTAAACTTGACTAAGCTAGAAGACTCTTTGGCGCAATATTTCGAAAACAAAACCCACCAAGTTAACAAAGTCTCGGACGAACTTTTCAAGAAATTCTTTGAAGCAACCACTGTGAGGAAGACCACATCTCATCTTGCATACGTTTTACTAAAGAACAATATCAAATTCTGCAACACATTCAAGGAGCAAATCTCGAAACCTGACATCTTGAGCCAAAGGGAACTGGCTCTACCTTTAGGCAGCGCAATTATCTGCCACAAGCCTTTCTTACTCCAAAATCGACAACTGCTAGTAGATTTTTACAATGAATATAAAACCAACATCAGCAAGATGTTAGAAAAGCCACACAAAGCTGGACAAGTCTATGTTACAAATTGGAAATTCATTAGAAAGTTGATACTCGAATGCATGGATTTGCAAGAATGCAAAAAACTGTTTACCAAAAGCCACAAATTCGAATCCGTGGAACTAAGCCACGTGAACTTGTTGCAGACAATTTTTGTAAAGTTGTGTACTGCTGATATAAAATTTGATCATCTCGTAAACTACTTTACATCGATGCTGCATTTGGCAACGATTGCCTTGAAAGAAGGGAAGGACGCGACAATTGTAAATGAAATCATAACAAACGTCTACCAAGTCGTACAGATTAGTAAAATCGTAAAAGGCCTCGATGTAACACAAAAAGATGAATTCAAGAAAATCACCGAAGGCGCGCTGTGGCAGAACTTTTGCAAGACCGTTCTCAAAGATTCTCTTAAAGTTAAGACCGTCGATCAAGGAACCACTATTGGTCCGCAGCTTCTATGTCTATTGACAAATTTAGTAAAACTATTCTACCCGAACGAGCACGAAGACATTAGCTCCCTTTTCGACATGGTGACGTCCCATTCCGAGTTCCTAAACGTAATGCTGAGCTACCACAGTTCGGAGATCAAATCTCGCCTCCTGGAGTTCGTTTACACGTTGGTCCTGATGAATAAAACCGTAATGAAGACTCCGCAGATTCCCGTCTACCTGAGCTCGTACCACGCCACGCGCAGTCCTTGCGACAGGCTAATCTTGGCGATCCTGCATCACTACGAACTCAGCGGTTTGCCTGTGAACGAGTACAAGCCCTACCTATGGGGAGACTCCGGAGCGAACTACTACGCCGTTCGCAAAAACCGCAGCTCATCTCTCTGGTCGCATCCCACCCCGAACCAAGTTCTAAACCTATTCGACAAAGACACGATCGAACGGACCGTCGTAAACTTCCCCGTGATGCAAGCGCTGGAATATCACTACGAGCTGCCTTCGAACATCGACGGGATAAACACCGATTCCATCCAATCCGTGCTAGAAGCAATGACAGTCGACGGAGTGTTAAAATCGGCTGCAATTAAAGACACCGAAGGCGTCGTGAAAAGCTTAGAGCTGAAAGGAAGGTACAGCAAAGCCATGGAGGTGGTCCGAAGGCCAGAGCTGGTGAGCTGCTCCCACAGGGACGAGGATGAGGGCATCTACGACCCGCTGTTCGTGCTGCCTCTGCTGAGCCACCTGCTGGCGCCGGGCTCGGCGGCGTCGTGCTTCAGGCTGGTGCGCGGCGGCGCGGCGGCGCTCGCCGTGCGCGCGCTGGCGGCCGCCTGCCCGCGCCTGCGCGCCGCCGCCTGCCTCGTGCTGCGCAGGTTCT
Source organism: Peribatodes rhomboidaria (assembly GCA_911728515.1). Lineage (NCBI taxonomy): Eukaryota > Metazoa > Arthropoda > Insecta > Lepidoptera > Geometridae > Peribatodes > Peribatodes rhomboidaria. The sequence goes on from OU452183.1 coordinate 870,684, forward strand.
GCATGCTGCTCGACACTGAGACGTGAGCCCATTTTTTAAATATTTTTTTGGAAATTTACCCTTTAGCAGATAACGGTTGTATAAGGAAATTAGTTAGAGTATTGTGTTGACACTGTATAGTTATTTCGTGGCCCTGCGACGTTCATTACTAAGAGGGTTAGTGTTTAAAACTAAGGTATGTTCGTGAGAAGATTGTTTGTGTGCAAGTCTTTTTGAGAGAGGTTAGGGTGTCCATACGTAGCCTCCTAGAACCTAGAGATAGAAACTTTTCTCATTAACTATTATTGTTAGATGATCATTGCCTATGGCCTTTTCTAATCGTATTGTTCCTACGCCATAGATTTATTTCAGTCTTGTTTTTGAATTTAAACTTGTTCTGGTATCAACAAGTCTCAACCAAACTAACCAACTCGCCCTCTATTCCAGACGCCACAAGAACGACAAGCTGTTCCTCGCGGACTACATCTCGACGCTCCGGCGCAGCCTCTCCGCCCCGGGCCCCGCGGGCTGCCCGCGCGCGCCCGGCGTCTCCGCCCTGTACCTGGCGCGCGCCCTCATGGCCACCACGGCACCCTTCGACCCTCTCTACAAACCTGTCAACAACTTCCTCATAGCTAAACAATTCGTCGACTTGACCGTCGTCCCGGACTTCCTCAGCCTCTTCCACGACAGCGACCTCGAAGCGGCGGACAGAAGAAACTGGATCCTGGACATCATCCGCGATGGAACGATAACATTGACGGATCTGAATGTCGTCTTTAAGACCATGTGCGTAAAGATGATCATGGATTACTACTCGTCGGTGCTCAGCGATAGGAAGAGTAAGGAGAAGATCCTGGGCGTCGTCGGTTGTTTGGTGGCCGTGCCGCGGGCGTTCGAGATCTTGGTCGAGGGCTACGGCCTCATGTCCTGGCTGCACGCCGTCGCAAGACAGATGAAGAAACAAGACAAATCTCTAGCTAAAAGCGTGTTGAACATCATCAGAAATTCAATATACAGCATGAAAATAAATTCTGTAACGAGAAGTCTCCAACTGAACGCTAGTAAAGGCAAAGTGAACGAATTTCCAGAATTGAAGATCAATAAAGACATTGAAAATGAGATCTTGATGGTACTCCATGATAGCTACAGATGCATAGAAGGCTTGGAAGATGGAGATTTCTTGGCTTGTTTGAAAGTCTACAATGCAATGACGAAGAGAACCATAAAAACGTTGTCTAAGAATCAGGTAGTGAATATTGTGAAGGCAGTGGGCGCGTTGAGAAGTAATGCAGGTGTTGCTTTACTCATAAAAGCTGTTTTAACAAGCGATTGCAACATACTCAGGAGTAAGATAGTGGACGAATCTAAAAGTGACGAATTAGTGGGAGAGTTGACGTTATTTGTGCAAACATATCTTGCTTAAGATTAAGTTTGGTTTAGTTGTACAGTACAATGTTAAGAAAATACAATGTTAATTATTTTGATTCGGTGGTTTTCTTTGTAAAGAAACTAGCGGCTGTTATACGCACCTCCCTATAAACCATCCGTAAATTATTACATTAAGTATTAATAAGTATTAAACTGATGGTGAAAATCGCATCAAAATTCATTGCGTGGTTTACGAGGAGTTAGCAAATATATGGACAGGGAGACAGACACGCGGAAAAAGACTTCTTAAAATACTAATGACTAGTAAAGATGATTATAGGGGTGTTAGGTGGTCACTTTAGTTAGGTAGTTAAATAGTAGAGAGGACTCTCAAGATAACAAGCACAATAAAATAACGTCTTGGATTTTATAATATAGCGCTTACCATCAGACGGACAGACAATGCTCCTTTATCATACCCCATGCCGGTCAAAAATCGTAACCCTTCTGTTGTTTCGCCGTAGTCAGGTAATAAATGTAATCCTAACTAGTAATATAAAAATAAATATAAGTTTTTTTGTTCGTTACGCGCTAACTACCTAACCGATTTTAGTGAAATTTTGCATACACGTTCTCAAGGTTTCCAAAATAGAACATTTTAACCCAAAAAAATCAACCATTCCTGTGTAGGGCAGCTAGTAAATAGTTCTTGTTCCGTGTACGTCTTAACAACCTAAATTTGTCTTGTCATTGCGACAATCTTGGGACGCAAGAAGCAGTATGGCAGATAACACTGCCGCCGCATCCCGCTGCTGTGTGCGGAGCGACGGAAATTCGCACGGCGCTTCTCCGCACAGGGACGGGGCCCTATTCGGAGATTTGAGATTTTCATGTCACTTTTCTTCGTCCTTGTTGCTCTCGTTTGAAAAGTCATAGGTGTGAGAGTGACCAAGATAAAATCTTATCTCATCTCACGCTCAGGAATAGCCCCCAGTTTATGTACCTACACAAATCGAGATTTTACAGTCACAAGTTAAAATCCGCATCACCGCACACCCGGGGCCCTATTCGGAGATTTGAGATTTTCATCTCACCTTTTTTCGTCCTTGTTACTCTCGTTTGAAACGTCATAGGTGTGAGGGTGACCAAGATAAAATCTTATCTCATCTCACGTGCAGACGAAAAAAGTTGAGATGAAAATCTCAATCTCCGAATAGGCCCCAGAGCAATGACCCTATTCGGAGATTTGAAATTCTCATCTCACCTTTTTTCATCCTCGTTGCTCTCGTTTGAAACGTCATAGGTGTGAGAATGACCAAGATAAAATCTCATCTCATCTCACGTGTAGGAATAGCCCCCCAAGTCTGGTGCAGAGTGCTTTGCGCTTACAAGTGAGTTATAGCATTATTTGTCTATGCTTATTGTCTGGCATTTGTCTGACCGCCGGCGATGAGCGAATGGCAAGTAAAAATTGTAGGTAGTTATGCAAATCACTCGCTGGACGAGTTAGCTAGCATCACCGAGCGAGTGTTTCACACACATGTATTTGCACTCGCTCATCGCCGGCGGTCGGACAACTCCCATAAGTAGGCCTCAATAAATTAGTTATTAATTGTTAGGGTCCACACTGTCACGTAACGTGCAATTTAAAGCTCTCCGCCACGGGCGGCCAAACAACGAGTAATTTATCGAACTGGGACGCCCTCTGGCGACTTTAATCGACTTACTTGCGCTTAAGATTGATATTTTTGCTTATTTATTTCAATTAACATGCTAACAAAGTCAATGTAGTACTCACACTACTAAATTAAGAACACCTTTTATGTTCACAGTTTAAGCAATAAAAATATTCTACCTATTATGTATTCTAATCACACGTACATTTTTATGCGTAAGTTTGGATGGATGGATGTTTGTTACGCCAGAGCGGCTGAACGAATCTGGATAAAATTTGGCATAGGGATTGATTATAGTTTAGAATAGCACTTATAGGTATAAGATACTTTTTTACCGCGGGTGAAATCGCGGGGCGCAGCTAGTTACTCATAAAAATGTGAAATTAGGTGAATACTGAATAAAAGTGCGTACAAATAATAACCTGTTTATTTTGTTACCTTTATGGTCAAACCAATCAATTCTACACATTAATATAAACTGAGTATTTAAAAAAAACAGTTCTTTTTGTGCCATTTTCTTCTTGATTGATTGTTTCTAATACTAAACTAGAAATTGACCGAGAGCGATCGTTAGCTAGCGAAGCGTCTATGCTTCAGCTTCGACAACAATGCTTTCTTAAGTGAGAATTCTGTCTGGATCTCTGTCTTCCTCTAAGGTCGCATTATATAACCGATTTTCTTGAATTTTTGTGAATAGTTTCAAAATTTAAATAGTTTTTTTTCGTAAAAAATTTCGACGTTCAAAATTGTGGAGAAATATTTTTTTTTTCCAAATAAAATCACTCATTATGAACCTGTTCACAAAATTTCACGAGAATCGATTGAGGAATGCGACCTGTGGAGAAGTTCAAAAGTCGGCCGCGAGGTCTACAGCTCTCATAGCAACTAGTTTTACTTATGTAACACCCACGTGAATCCTAAAGTACATGGCATCTTCTCTACTAAGTTTAAAACCAAGTCTTTCGGTCTCTCTGTCTGTTTATGACTGCCTCGGTGGCTCAGTTGGCAGTGAACCTGCCTTCTAAGCTGAGGGGCGTGGGTTCGATTCTCAAATAGCGGACAATCTAAGTGATGAACATTTGTGTTTTTCTATGTCTGGGTGTTAATATCTAATTAATATGTATTTAAAAAAATATGTAAAAAGGTATGTAGGTATAAATACTGGCAGCTATAATGCGAGCTTTCTTTGCTTAAGTTTGGGACCAGAAGACCTTGTATGCAAGTGTCCCGGATATTTTCTTTAAATTTTTTATCCACTGACTCCTCATAAACCACACAACGTATTTAGATGCGGTTTTCACCATCAATTACCTAGATCATTTGCACGGAATGTTTATAGGTATCGTGCGAAGCCGGGGCGGGTCGCTAGTCGTTATAAAAAAATCGAATGACCTTTCCGTTCTTCTTCACAGTTCCATCTGACCTGTACCATTCAGTGCGAGGTATTATAGGGCCGATCAATCGCAATAACTACGAGTAGATGAGGGATCGTCCATTAACCACGCGAGTCTCGAAAGGGGGTTCGAAAAAATGTTGAGGTTGTTGTGAGATATCATGTGTATTAGTTTTTTAATGGTTAATTTAATATTTTTGCGTTGAACGTTGAATTTACTGATTTGTTTTTAAAGAAATTTAATACCAAAAAATGTAGGTACATGAGTTTGGGGCGGAGGGGTGTTAGGTTAAAAACCTCACCACGGATCACCATTCCGGAAGGGAAAGGAGTGTAAAAAGTCGCTAAAAAACATCTCGTGATCAATGGATGACCCCGTAGCGTGGCTATAGTGTAAGTATTATATAATCTGTGCTGTAGGAGCGACGGACGAGCCCTTATCTATTGGGAACATCTCTTCAGTGATACGGCAGCCGATTGTCAGCCATTGACTCATTCATAGAGGTTATCTCTTCAGCAAATTCTGCTGTACATTGTTACAGTATTTTTGTCAACGCAATTCAAGGATTCAATGTTATCCGTATAATATACTCGTATTATCATGCTTACTAGGTGTGCCACGTGGTTCTACCCGCTATTTTACAAGAACCGTTATTTTTTGGGATTGATAGGACTTAATTCAGGTTACTGTGTTAATTTAGGGTTTACATAATATATAAGCTACCTCCATCTAAATTTCATCCTAATCCGTTTAGTACTACTTTGGTTTTAAGTACCTACCTAATAAGTACATTAGGTATTTTAAACAGTTTCATTGGTCCCAAGTAAGTATATTAAAACAAGTTATTAATGCCTATCAAAGGATAAAATTGACATGCATAGGTATTTTGGTGTCTTGTGTAAAAAATATTGTCCAGTTAGAGAATTAACAGTTTTTCAGTTATAAAATAATGTGCTACGCTTCATTTCGTCTTCATAAAGACGGCTGTCAATACACACAGCCTTTCCCTTTCTATCAACAGTAAATCAATACAGAAGGAAGAAGACGGAAAAGGTCACTAGGCTGTTGTGCCATAGATTAACTACTAGTTATTGAAAGCCCGAAAAGCCTACAATACAGCACGCGTTCCTCGGAAACGCACGAGTGCGATTCGAATTTCAAATTATCAAGAAAGCAGGTTAATTTTTTTGTACGATATGGCTAGTGTTGTGAACTATATTTAGCCATAGCAGTGAAGTGTTTCGCAATGTTGCTTTATCGATAAAATATGGCCTCGGTATCGATAGCATTTTACAGATGGCGAAATTATAGGTAAGCGCGATTACGTATGGGTTTTAGATTATATTCAGATACTCTGTAAACGCTCTATGCCGGGACAAAACTTTAAACAAGTAGGTAGAGATAACAGAAATAATTCTAGAAAAATACATATTATTTTATTTTTTTCCTTACGATCAATAGAATTATACCTAAACTAGCTGCGTCCTGCGGTGTTACCTGCGGTTAAAAAGTTGCCTATACATAGATGGTAATTAATCCAGGGCCTAAGCAACATCCGTTACGAAATTCATCTAAGTCCGTAGATTCGCATGAGCGTAAACATATAGCAAACACAAATGCTCATCACATGAATGTTTGCCTTAGGTGGGAATGGAACTCACGCCTCATAGCTTAAAAGGCAGGTTTGCCACCAACTGAGCCACCAAGGCAGTCAATAAAAACATTTTTTTCTTCCTTTTTTACCCTTGAATCTAAAGTAAAAATAAAGAAAAGAATGTAAAACAAGTGGCCATGACAGCTCTATCCTGTATAATCTGAAATCAGGTTTAGCGAGTGCAGCTGCTTGAGTATATAGTTACCAACGTCTGCACTTGCGAGTTATCGTTGCAATCGATACTGCAACCGATACCTGCTGCCCCGTCCCGTGGCGCATCACAGGCAAAATACCACTAGTAAGCCCTTTTAAAACCCCTGACCCTGCCTTCTGAGCTAGGGGGCGTGGGTTCGATTCCCACCTAGGGCAAACAATTATTATTTATTTATTAATATGAACGCATTTAAGCAATTATACATATCAAAATTTCAGAATTAGAGTCAGATTTCACATACTTTAATACACATAATCTAAAAGATCTAGATCTATCTATATTAGTGTGATGAACATTTGTGTTTGTTCTATGTCTGGGTGTTAATTATCTATTTAAGTATATATTTAAAAGTATATTTGTATGTATGTACAGAGGCGGCCAGAGAGAGCTTAGTTTGGGGTCAGACGACCGTGTGAGCAAGTGTCCTGAATATTATTATTATTACTTACAATCTCAGTATTTGACTACTTCGCAATAGGATATTAGAGATAATGTTGACGATGACACGGTACGAGTAGCTCTGTTGATAGCGATCCTACCTTCTGAGCTTGACGGCGTGTTTTCGATTCCCATCTAGAGCTAACATTCATGTGATGGACATTTGTGCTTTTTGTGTGTTTAATTTCTAAATAAATATGTATGTTTAATCTCTGGCAACCATAGTAAAAACTGTGCTTAGTTTGCGATCAGGCGAGCGTGTATGCGAAACACATAAGAAATGCACTTGAAGTTTCATGCTGTGTAAAATAAAGCCCTTTTTAGATCGTCTTTTTTAGAGCTGATCGCACGCGGGCCAACGCAGTCAGCGCTCGCCCGCAGCTCGAGGAGTCGATCCAAGAAATTCTTGTCGTAAAGTATCAAGTTTACATTTTATTAATGCCATTACGAGATGGTGAAGCGCTAAACTTGTAAGTAAACGGAGAGATTTACTTTAATAAAGGATCCCTCTCAGGGATCTCTCAACACCATGCTTCTGTCACTCGTCCTGTCAAATTGTTCTAAGCGCCTACATAGTTTAGGTCAAACTTTGTCGGAAAGCAGCGTGAGCCTTAACTGTTTTTTTTTATTTAACCTTCATTGCCCGACTGCTAGGCAAAGGTCTCCCCCAGTTTCCTCCATTTTCCAAGTCGTGGGCCAGCACCGTCCAGTCCTTTTCAAACCTCCCGAGTTCGTCGCGCCATCGTGTCAGGGGGCGACCTCTGGGTCGACTGTCCGGGGGCATCCATTTCGTTGAGACCTTTGCCCACCTGTCCGTGTGCATTCGGCTTGCGCGGCCCGCCCACTTCCTATCAGATTGATACATACTCCTGCTAGAGTCGAAATGTGAACGATCGACTTTTGTAAAGTAGGGCAAAATGTCAAATCAGGACAACTATTGATTATTTCCGTGTTTGAGTTGCGTGTCTATGTGTACGGAATACCTGAAGCTCCGCGGAGCGTGGTGACCCTCGCACGCCGTACCATTGCGTACCAAAACAGTATACAGTACAGAGCGACCAACTGCTCTGTAGTCGGCCAAAAAAGGAACTATTTTACGGGAAGATACTCGTATCGAGTCTTGTTCAGAAGCTACGATGGTGGCTCTTTCATGTAACTTTACAGCATGTTGGTCGCGATGTCCTACTTTTCTACTATTTGTCATTCATAAAGTTATTTCCTTGTGTAGTGTTATTGATTGATAGATCTGTGATGTTATTGATGCTTATGGACCTTATCAAAATATAGGTTGTTTGGAATATAGGTCGTAGTAAAAATTATGATACCTTACCTTACGTTGTTCGGCAGGCCTCGGTTTTTTTAACTTGGCCTCTGCCCCTTGTGATTTTGGGGCATATTTGCCTTTAACAGTGAGGGATGACATAGTGACATTGTTTTTACATAACATATCGTCACGCCTTTCCCCCGAGGGGACTGGCAGAGGTGTAATACAACACCCACTTCACCGGACGATATTCAGTCTCAAACGTGACAGGGGACGAGCCTGTCGCCTTACACCGGGCTCCAGTCATGTAGCAGATGACATACAATACGCACATATGTTCAAACAATGAACAAATTGGTGTGTGCCGTCGGCTGGGGTTGTCTTTAGTGCGTATATAATCTTGGTTGATGACACTCTACTTCCGTTCCGAAGACGGGTCTGAGCAGTAGCGCACTTGTAGCGCCTCACTCAACTGCCGTCTTTGTACTTCTTCACTCTAGTAAACTTCAAGGCTAGAGTGAATATGTACCTTATAGGTCATCGTGCTCCATCTTAGACCACAACGTCGCTTAACATCAGGCGAGTTGGTGGTCAAACGCCGACCTATTCTACATAAAAAAAGAGCAATATATACTCTTTCTAGTGCAGTCGGGTAAAAAGAATTAAAGACTGATATTATGGACTAAATTAAATTAGGTTATAAAAAAGGTTGCCCACAACTACTTAACTACTACTGCAAAACCATTGAAGCGGTGTAAAAAGTCTGCAGCCACTTTGCCTACAGTTCCGGCTTCTTTTATTGATTGAGTTTCTTTATGACTCCTTTTTTATGTTCTAAAAAAAATTAAAAAAGTCCCCGACACTGATTTTCATCAAACATAGCTCAGAATAATCCAGACGAGTTTTTGGCGGGAACCGAAAAGGTGTTGTCGTAGTTTTGGATTATTTTCTAAATCTTGTAATTATTTGAGTGTTAAAGTGTAATAATAGTGGATTATTAACCTGTATCGGTTCGTTAACGAGCACGAGTGTGGGCAAATGGGCAAATGATACAAACATCGCGAAACATGACTTTTCGTGTTCTCTACAAAACTCAACTTAAAGTTTTAGTAATGTATCACTTTACTGAAATGGGGAAAGGGGAGGGATTCATCAACGTCATTATCACCTTTTCATTATCACTCCATCATGACTGCCTCGGTGGCTCAGTTGATAGTGAACCTGCCTGCTGAGCTTGGGGGCGTGGGTTCGATTCCCACCTAGGGCAAACATTCATGTGATGAACATTAGTGTTTGTTCTATGTCTGGGTGCTAATATCTATTTAAGTATGTATTCTAAAATATCTAAGTATGTATATCAGTCTCTGGCAGCCATAGTACAAGCTTTGCTTAGTTTGGTGTCAGGCGACCGTGTGTGGAAGTGTCCCGAATTTATTTATTTATGTATAAAATACCATATTAACTTGACACTGGCAAATGTACAAGACGTGCGATGCCAAATTTCCCTGGATGAGGGAGCAAAAAAAAAACACTCCCGACTAAATCACGTTTCAAAGAAAGAAAAACTAAATCAAAATCGGTTTATCCGTTCGGGAGCTCCGACAGCACAGACAGACACACAAATACACATACTTATAAAGCACCGTCAAACTTATAGCACCCCGTTGTTGTTGTGTTTGGGGTTAAAAAGGTCCGTGTTAGACCCACAAATCAAATTTTGGGTCCGTGGTTAGACCACCAAGTCACTAGTGGATAAACGATGATGATCACGCAGACCCAGAAGATAATCACTCAATAATAATAGTTCATAAATATCAGCTTGCACAAGTAGGTGTACTTACAAATGACAATAAAAGAATTGATACGATTAACTTGATACAATCTTTGCATTCCTTTCCAGTGACTTTACAGCTCGGTCCCATCCTCCATCTGATAAAGTTAGTAGGACAACATTCGAACTTTGCACCTACCTAGTTGCGTCTTAAGAAAACTCAACTACACCAGAAATACAGTAGGTACCACGGACTTTTTAAAATTAGTCATATCCCCGCTATTACAACGTGTAGTTTTACATTCCCGCAGAATTTGTAGAGGTAGGTTAGATACTCCACTAGCAGAGCACGAATAAACTATAGGGAAGCCCGGTGTATGGCGACTGGCGACAGGCTCGCCCCTGTCACATTTGGGACTGAACATCGTCCGGCGGAGAGTGGGTGTGGTAATCACCTCTGTCAGCCCCTTTGGGAGAAAGGCGTGACGATATGTTACGTTATCAAACTTTTTTATCAGCCTATACAAAATCGATGTAATGTGCGCATTTGCTTACATCTTTGCATCGATCAGATACCGATCGAACTATCGGCCGATAGAAAGCCTGTAGTCTGCGGCTCTGAATCGCTAATGCACTAATCAAGGATTTAGGGGAGGGCAGGCAGGGCTACACCCCCGGGGCCTCCACAAGAGAGGGCCCCACAATAGAGATTAAAAAAAAAGAAATTTATTTAAAAAGATTTTTATTTCAAAACCTATTTATACAAATATGAGTAGTTTAACAATTTAATTTGTTTGTCGCAATAAATAAAATTGAATTACATTTTTGACAATTTTTTTGTTCATTTTATTCCAGTAATAATTAGAGGTTTCCACTATCCTGTTGCCATAGGGCCTCCACAGCTCTAAATCCGGCTCTGGCGCTAATTCACGCGATTGTCAGTTTTGACTATGATTTCTTTTTCCAAAAAAAAGAACATATCGCTGTCTTTTTAAAACTTTCTAAAAACCGACTTGACAACAAGTTACATTATTAAAAGAAGAACAAATATCCAGGTTGTACCTAATCAATGTTGTACCTACCCTATTTCATTTCCACTATCAAGACGATTCAAATTACACCTCACATGTCGCAATCCATCTAGGTTGTTTATGCTCTAGGGTGTGCCAAAGAAACCTCATACAAACATATTCAAAAACATAACCCTCCTTCTTGCGCAGTCGAGTAAAAATAGTATATCTTGGAACAACATCGGACGATTGAACGATCAGGAACCTGCAAAGTTTGTATACTTACATTCGAGTTTAACTTAAAAAAATATATTCAAATACATATAAAAACCTTTAATTCATAAGACTAGTGCCATCTATTACTACTATATATAATAATAATATTTTTAAATCAGCCCCTAATCATTTAGTTCTAGTTTTGTGTTGACATACTCAATCTGTTTGCCCGGTACATAATTATTGCTTTTGTTACTATTGTTTTATCATTGTTTGTCATTGTTTATGTACCTTACCTTATTATGTCATAGAGGTACTAACTTGTTTTTTTATTGTTATTTTCTTTTTGTTGTCTTGTCTGTGACGTGCGTGACGTACTCACCGGTTCCATCGGAAGATCAGCACTGATTAACCACCATTAACCAGCATTAACCAGCATTATGCTGAGCTGGAGCTGGTTCGTGGCAGGAAGCCTGTTTTTTTTTCCTTTTTTTAATTTGTGTGTTGTTGTTTCCTGTTGCAATTAAAGTATATTTTATTCTATTTAATGTTTTAGTTTTTTCTTATAAAAACACCCTCAAGATAAAATAGACCTATGAAAATTGGCCAATGCGAAGTATTTTAAAGTGTTCACAAAAGCCATAAAAACAGCTCACAATAAGCTCACGTCACGATGAAATGACCAATCAATGAATCGTGTACATGTTGTTGATATTTTATTGAATATTTATTTGCTTTATCATTTGATCCGTATCTAATCTTCAGCGTGCTGACCTCGCGGCCTTGGCGTACCTATCGATAAAGAAATAATAGGACTCGAGATAGATGTGAAACTACAAGTAAATATCTATTATTCTATTCTATATAATATTTTTTTTATAGGTCGACACATTTTTGTGTTGAATCTTTATAGCTGTAGCAAGTCTCATGCGCTGGGTGTCCCGCCGTCTGCAACCATGGAATTTAATCCACCTCTGTCATATTTTTTTAAAACCCAACTGCAAAATGTAGCCTATGACACTTGCACAATAAAGTCTAATCTAACGACATAATCATTCATCGAAGGATTGTCAGTGCGCGTAGCGGCACAAGCTAATTAGTTTATCAATACTTACTATTTCTTAAATAAGTAAATTATAAAAAAATAAATCGGTTCTGCCGTTTTGTAGTTAAGAGGGAACATAGGGACAAACATACGTTCACACATATATACAGGTTTATACAGCCTCCTTTTTTGGCTTCGCCGCAGTCAAATAAAAATAGAGCTCTAGATAAACTTACTATACATATCTAGTCACTTAGAGAATAGACCAATAAACATACAATTTTATTTATTGTAGTTAAGTAAAAAACACACTAATAAACAGTAAAATATAGGTAACTACATGCGACTTCGTTCGCGTTTATTCAGAAAATAGTTTCCAAAAACCTTCCTTGTGATATACTTTAAATAGTTATATCATCAAGTTCCTTTCAGCCGTTTCGCCGTGACAGGTACTTTCGACTTTCTATCATTAAAGTAATAAGTATGGATAGATTTAGGTAAAATAAAGCAATAAAGGTATATTAAAAGAAAAACGTGAACTAAACAAATTAAACATTTTATGCCATAACCCTCCCAAGCACGATGTACAAAGCAAGACTCAGCATAAAGGTTCTAACTCGTTTCAGCTCAGCCTAGATAGCTCTATCAATGACAAACAGTGAAGACATCAAGTAGAGGAACTTACAATCCGTAACTATCCTACCTATCTGCATGCCTATCTGCTATATCCTCGAATACACCATGATATAACAATATACTTCGCCAAGTATGGCATTCCGGTCACGTGGGCAACAGGTAGTGACGTCAATCGATGCTTAAGCAAAGCCTACATAATTCATTTACAAATAGTTCGAAAGAGAAGGATGACGACGACGAGTGACGTTATGACGTGTTTGCTGCCAGATAGAACACACTACCATTTGCCTAACCAACCATCAGGTGAGTTAGTCGTCGAAAGTATACCTATTTGCCATAAAAAAAAAAGTGTCTTCCTGGTCTTTTGAGTAGGTAACCTTTCTTCTTTTACTAATAAAATCTAAGAGTCTACTCATGCGAAAAGGTAAAAAACCTAATGCTATTTTATACAAAGTAGACATATGCTGCGCCAAATTACTTTAAATGGGGAAAAAGCGCTGAAAGCCGAAGGCTGTCGGCGGAAAACGCACAACTCAAGAGCGGAGGCCCTTGAGTTGTGGGTTTTCCTTTTTACATTTGCTAAGGGCCCCGCGGTTGCTTAATCCGGCACTGAATATAAAGTTAATGTGTTGAAGTATTAATCACCCTTTTATTTTATCTAACAAAAGGGGAGGCCTTGGGCTATTCGATAACGGTATTAAATGTTACGAAGCTTATCGGAGTCCACGAACCTTCCAAGGAAAGTAACCCTTTGTTTGCAGTAAAATGATGTATTTATATTTATCGAAAGGTTTATCGATAATGTAGGATCGGAAAGAGATAGGATCTATTACGTATTGCATCACAATTACAAATAATAACAAAGGATGAAGGATAGTGTTAAAAAAAGTCGTAAATTGTTGTTCAAATTTCAATTTATTATCCTAAAAATTTACATTCACACATACATACACTCGAAAAAAAACCCTCGTTCTTACGCAGCCTAGTATATACAAACCCTTACCATTGTTTTTATCATTTGTTGTATAAATACAAATATTTATAATACTCAAAATCTTTTGCTTTATTCTTCAAATGGTCATGCATAATCCTCAACATCTTTTGCTTCGCGTTGTTATGGTCTGCCTTGTCATCAAACTCATACGCCAGGTCAAGGTGTAGCTTCCCCGTCTCATCATCAGGGTTGTCTGCGACGAAGTGCTTGAGACAGGTGCGCATGTAGTTGAAATGGTCGAGGAAGCAGCAACAAGACAATTGAGGTAGCAGAGGCGTTCCCGGCTCCAACATTTGACTGTCTTTCCTTGTTGGAGGAGGGGTTTCCCCTGAAATCTGCAGCACAAGACCTGTGTCCGAAGCAGGAGGATCCCCAAACTTTTTTAGGTATAATTTCCTGATCAACGTAGACGTAAGAACTGGCATCTGACAGATTTGTATCGGTAGAGTTTCTCGTTCCAAATAGAATCTATCAATAGCCACTATTCGTTTTACCTCGGTAATAATAGATTCTAGGTCGTGGGTGGTCGCGCACTGGTCAATCTTCTGGCAGAGAGTCTGGATGAACCAGGAGCCGTCCACCTCGTGCCGGAGAGCCGGGCTGCCGACGTAGCAGCTGTGCAGGATCAGCATATCAGCTTCCTCTGGCAAGTGGTAGGGCTCCAAGTCTATGTCTGTATCTGTGCGAATCTTTGCAGACTGGAATACTGGTACGGGGGGCTTGATTTTTGTGCCTCGACAAGCTTGAATTATTAAGAACTTCGGCTTCGTGACCAAAGTTGGTTTATTATGGACTTTCAAGTGATTGATGATTTCGACCTCGCTGTACTGTATATCCTTGGCTCGCAAGCGGCCGTATCGCGACCCATGCGTTAGAACTACTACCCCGACGCAACCATAATCCGTGTAGTCCCTCTTCATAAACTCATCTAGCTTTTGAAAGATCTTCTCTTTCGTCAGATCATGATGCACATTATCTTTTACCTCGAAGCCGAACTTTTCGAACGTATTAGTGAGAGCCTCTACGTCTGTAATAGTCCCATGTCTAGGTTTATCGTCAATATCTTCTTGATTAAAAATGATCAGTGCATGTTTCTTAAACTTTTCTAACTCATATGTGGCTGCGAACCTTGGTAGTGCCTTTTCATTGTAACCTGGAAGCCATTGTTCTACGTTTCCTTGGTATACTAATTTTTCACTTTGTTCATTAAGGTCTTCAATTTTATTTTCTGGTGGCTGCGAAGAGGAGTAGCTTCCTTCCTCTGGTCCATTCCACGACTCGCCCACTAGCCCCATTCCATCTAAAGTCACTTCTTCTTTCGGCGATGAGGCTTCATCTTCGAACCCATTTTCCATCGGACCTGCATCAACATTAGTAGAATCATCTGAATCTGGGTCTTTAGGTTCTTCTGTATTGGTTTTAAGATTGAGGTTGGGTTTGCGTTTTCTCTTGCCTTTTTTCTTTCTCATCTTGTATTCTTCTAAGCTTGAATATTCTTGGAAATAGTCATTTTCCATTCTCGAGCACATACAATTTGGTTGCAATTTATTGCTTGGCCACTCACGGAGGCATCACTCAATAGAATAACGCGACATTTGCACTGCGTCGACACCGTTACAAATAAACTGATCACTTTGACGTGTGAGATAAGAGCATTCCAAAGTTTTTCAGGAACTAAACACTGAGAATATAGGTAAATCTTCTTTGTTTATTAACAACGCGTGTCCGGCATGCGAGTACCGTAGCCTGATTCACACTTTAGCGCGTTACTTTGCATTATCAAACAGGTATCTTATCAGTCAGCGTTCGATATCAATTGCAGCGATAGTGGATTTAATAGGTGATGTCATGTTTTCTTCTTCTACGAGTTTTCAAGTGGCTCTATATTTGGAAATACCGGAGACTCATTGGCTGTTATCCTTGGTTTTTTTAACTCTATCAGAACTTACATCGTTTATTCACTTCCAACACCGTTTCCGGTTGATCAATTATCAATAACGATTTTTATTTTTATAAAATTACTTATTGAACCATGTTATCTGTAATATTTGATGTCATAGTTTTTTTTACTAACAACGCAAAAAACAGTCGTATGCAACTTGAACTTGTATTGCGTTTCGTTTTAAATTACATACATGTAATTGTATACGTACTTATACTGAATTAGGTGTAGCTACATACACCACACTTTCGACTTAAGTTTTACGTACTTGTAGTTATTATTATCAATAGCTGATCCAGGGGGGGCTAAAGGGCTCAAGCCCCCCAAAAGTACCTAATTAATATTTTATAAGTCGAAAATGTCTGTTTTCAACCGCCGACGCAAAAACGACGGGCTGTTATAAGTTTGACGTGTTGTGTGCTCCTTTGTAGCTCCTGAACGTATGAACTAATTTTGATCTAGTTTTTTTCTTTGAAAGGTGAAATAATCAGGAATAATGTTCTTAGCTATGTTTGATGAAAATCGGTGTTGACGAAAATTGGTGTCGGGTTTTTTTTTAATTTTTTAATGAAAACTTGTTTTAGAGATTTTGTGTTCGCCTACCCTGATAAAGGTCAGCTAACTCTCGCTCCCTAAACCCAAATCTGACCTACCTCGACAAAGCTGACTTTCACCTATTCACCTAAGTTAGATACATAGTTAGATACATACGGTGGCAAAGGGTGTAAGCTCAGCACTGAGCTGCGTAAACCAGATCGGTTTATGCAAGGCTGATTTTCAGCTTACTCCTAGACTCGAATTAAGATGTTCGTCGAGGGTACAGTCATGCGAGTGTTCACTTTATACATTATTTCGAAAAATTACAGCAAGTTCTTTAATTATGTCATAACATAAAAGCCAAAGCCAAATTAAACTCCGGGCAGTCATTATATCTTACTGCGCCCCGCGGTTTCACCCGCGGTTAAACAGTATCCTAAATAATGTGCTATTCTAGACTATAATCTATCTCTGTGCCAAATTTCATCCAGATCTGTTCAGCCGTTCTGGCGTGAAAGAGTAACAAACATCCATTCATCCATACATACAAACTTTCGCGTTTATAATATTAGTAGGAAGTAGGATTGCCATGATGGTTACGTTTTGTTTTCGGCGCTGCGTGACCATGGATCGTATTGGGCGGCGATACGATTCGTGGTCGCGCAGCGTCAGCAACAAAACCGTGATCAACAACAAACCCTGGATCCGTCACTGGTTATTATAGTAGTGCTATGCTACCTGTTTCTTTATCGACCACTTCCATCACAACTCAATACACGTACCCACTGTTTATGTGAGTTAGAACATAAATCTTACTGAAACAAGTTTAATTAGATACCTACCTGCATACCGCGTACCAAAATGCGAGCAACTTTCGTTGAGTAACCTTGTTCCTATTGAATTATTGGCTTAGCACATCCGCCGGAGCCATTAACACAGGTGACTCGACGATATTATAGTTTGTTCTAGTACAAGAGCTGGTACTTACTGCTTTAAGACGCTCGTTGAGACTCGCGTGGGCGTACGTCGCGTGTCTGTGTAGAAAATTACTACTAGTGCCCCTGTGAACTGGAGACCTCGCGAGTCTTTATATATTTCGAAATTTCCATAATATGATTTGGTTTTTTACGTTTTCAACCCCTGTAAATCCGTAAAACAAAAAAAAGTGACATAATTATCGATGCTGTCTGCTTCCAAAATTTCACGAGAATCGTTTGAACAATGCGACTTACAAAGGAGAACAGGCGGCAATCCGCCAGACATCCGGACATACGAAGCATTTTTGTCCATGCTGAAACCTCCTCGGCTCCATACATTTAGCCTAGTTCCTTAAAGTTTCCGCCAGGGGCGCTTTACTAGTCAAAGCAAAGTCAAAGTCAAAATCTTTATTTGCATATTAGTGGTACATGGTCTTAAGTATTACGTCCATCCATTAACAGCCGTAAGGCGTGCAAATTAATACATACGTTTAAACATATCCGTCCTGAGAATCTGATTATACATTGTCAGTGTGAATTATTATATTAGAAATTAGAATTGTATTAGACATATAATATTATAAATGTGTATTATATAGTAATAGTAATAATTTATTATATTTTACATCATTTATGCAAAAAATTAGTCAATTAATTTATATTTGAGGCGAGAAACCTTTAATGTTTTTTATTAAATAAAACGTAACTAGCTACAGACGCATAACCCATCCTTACATTTTATTATTATTATATTTATATAAACGTGACGACATTTTCTTTAAAAATTCATCTGTTTCATAAAAACATTCATTAACTAGCCACTTCTTCAACCGAACACAAAACTGCCTGTATGGGAGTTCTAACAACTCCTCTGGAAGAGAATTGAAAATCAAAGCAGCCATATAAATACAATTATTCCTAAACAGCTCAAGTCTTGGCTGAGGTAGCTTGAGGCGAACCCGAGTGGCGGATCTTTTATTAACATTGTCATAAATATCAAAAAGCGTGGGGTTATTACGAACAAATTTGGCCATTTCATAAATGTACAAGCAAGGAACAGTTAGTAAGTGATTTGACTTAAAGACTGGTCTACATGTGTCATCCCATTTCATGCCATACATAGCACGAATACATTTCTTTTGACCGATGAAAATTTTCTTAATATCACAAGAGTTACCCCATATAATGATTCCGTATCGAATAATGGAATCGACGTAGGCATGATAAACTGTACGAACAGTGTTTTGTGAAGTACACTGTCTTAGCTTTTTTAAGGCAAACACAAAGCTATTCAATCGGTTTCGTAGTATGTCAATGTGATCTTTCCATGTCAAATTAGCGTCAATGGTAATTCCCAAAAATTTTGTGCTCTTAACTTGTTCAATAGTATCATTGCCGTGGGTGATTTTTAATTGCGGCATTTTTTTTTTGAAATGTTTTAAATTGAATTAATTTCGTTTTGGACATGTTAATTTTTAACTTATTTGAACTTAACTAACTAAAATGTATAGAGCGAAACGAAAACGAAATAAGTTTTCGTAACGATCAAAATTCGTGGTAAGCCCCCTGGTCTACGAGCGTGACTGCAGTGACTGCACACGCGCGTAACTTATTTCTATTCACGCCGGCAAGCGGCAGGCGCACGCTGCGGACGCACGCGCGTTTCAGTGGTCGCCCTTATCGAATACATACTGATCTTTTGTCTAATCTCCATCGTCTCTTTCACACTCAAATGCTTTCATGAAATAATTGGTGGCTCTCCGTCTATGCAGGCTATAATTACGATAAAACTTTAAATTACAGGTATCACATATTACATGCGTCGTAATTATGTTGCTAATATACATTCGCTAGCTACGCCTCTCGACTGCACCCGCTACAATAACTGTTGATTTTTTTCGGGGAAAGTAGCCTATGTGTTTATCCAAATTATATAAGGTATCTCTATTCTGGTTTGAGCTGTTTTAGCACGAAGTAGTTAAAAAAGTACACAAAAACATTCACTTTCAAAAATTTGCATTTATTTTATTAGTGTGATGTGATAACTTCTAATGTGCTATTGTCCCTTCACTTCATATTAGAACCTAAGCATATATACATATCGTCACGCCTTTCCCGCGAGAGGGCTGAAAGATGTGTAATACAACACCCACACTTCACCGGACGATATTCAGTCCCAAATGTGACGGGGCGAGCCTGTCGCCATACACCGGGCTCCAGTCATGTAGCAGATGACATAAAATACGCACATATGCTCACACAATGAACAGATTCGAGCGCGCCGTCGGCTGGGTTCGAACCCGCTCCCTCTAGCTTGAGAGGCGGGCCTTCTCCCAACTAGGCTGCCATCGCACATTAGAACTAAGCATAGAGAGCATATTGTGTCATTTATAAGTAATCAAGACATAAATCTATCTACTTAAATCTAGTATATTTTATTACAGTTAAAAAGTAAGAATAGATAGTTTTGGCTCTGGTATAGTACCGTTACCTTTGCGCTATAACCGCAGTATGAATAGAGCTTCATGATCACCTCTCTACTTATAACCCTATAAAATAAATATCCCTACGTCGAAATTGTACATATCTTTTTTTTAAACTGCAACAAAAAATATTTAGTTACGAAATTTTTAACGTCGAAACTCAAATTTCACCCATAAACCTCTAAAAGCAAAACAGAAGTACATACAAACCTACCTCTCTGTAGAGTTGAATGATGGAGCCACCATCGCAGCTCGTGAACAAAACTGTCAACTTTTTAAAGTAAGTTTTTAGTTCCATTATTTGACCAGCAATACATTAAGTAGGTCGAGCTACAGTATTGTGTGTCGGGTCTGTAGCCCGGTGGTCCAAGGTGTCAACCCGATTAGTCTCTCAGATTACAATCCTACTTATTCCACGCACAGTTGCATCTGAGAAAACACAGTTGAAGTGAAGGAATTTGGCATCTATTTCGTTAAAGATAAGGTGTACAAGTATAGAAAATATTTTAATGTTAGTATTTCTGCCTAATTTTTTGTACAGAATCACTGAACAATTATTATGACCGCGATCAAGCTACTGTCATATTAAATCTGTTTCTTTCTACCGGGCATGTTTTTTTTGTCTGTAATGCTACCGGACACCGGGGGGGGGGGGGGGGATGGGCATTTAATGATGTAACAGAAATGGAGGTTGTTTTAAAACAGGCAAATTAATAGCCTTTTTTTTTTTTTTTTTTTTTTTTTTTTTCACCTTGGGAAAATCCTTTATGGATACCACCAACAGCCCCGGGTGCGGGCACAGAGTGGTTATGTGGGAATCCCGCCACTGACGGCCTACCCACTAAAAACCCAAGGGTGTTCCACCTCGGCGCAAAATGTCGGGGCAACGGGTACGCTTTCGGACTCCTCCGCAGCCCCAACAGCGCCAGCCCCTTCGGGCACCACCTCGAGCTTGCGCTCTCTCCCTCTCGATGACAATGTGTCGAACACCATACACATCGTCATCATCCACCTCCTCGGGGACCAATTTTGCCCGTGGGCACCAACCACCACCCGTGCCTAGGCGCCCATGGTCCCCATGCGACGGGTCAGATGAGTGGCCCCGCCGCCTGCCACTTCGGCCGCAGAGGATAGGGAGAGCGGCAACGACACACCGACACGCCTCTTCCTCTGCGGCCCCACCGCGTCCGCCATCAAAACGGTGGCAACCCCGTTTGGGCCGCGGAAGGTAGGGAAAGTGGCAACGACACACCAACAGTCCTCTCCCGCCGCGGCCCCCAGCCTTCGGTTGCAGTGTCGCACACGCGACACTGCACCCCACCTCAGTTGTGGGTCTGCCCATACAGACCCACACCCTACTTAGGCCGCTTCCATGTGGGCTTTGGGCTAAAAGCCCCAGGAAGCGGCCCCACCTCGGATTCCTCTTGGCTTCACCGTGGTTGCCGAAGCCACGGCTACTGAGCCCCCCCGCCACGACAAGGCGGGAACCCGCGGGGGAGCAAATTAATAGCCTAACCTAACCTAACCTTAACCTTTGAAAAACCGTTACTTTAGTTTACTTTAATACCGTTCGTTATTTTTTTAATTTTGAAAGTAATCTGAAATTTCGGAGATAAAGAGATCTATGTATTTGTATTTTTACTCATTCCACCCTTCTTCACTCGCTTTCTCATTATTGTATCTAACTCATCTAAGATACTTGTAGAAATTTCACAGAAAACACTAGGGCAAGTGTGCACAAGAACTGCACGACCTGATCCAGCATCCTGACCCTCTTATGGTGGAAATTCTGCCAAAACGCACTAAGCGTTTCAAATCAACTTTGTAAGAACTGCAGAGGTGTGGAACTCTTTGCCTGTGTCTGTCTTTCCACCTAAATACAATCCGGGGGTGTTTAAGAGTAAAGTGAATAGGTATCTCCTAGGCAAGTGTGTTACACTTTCGATCACGTCAACGCTTCCCATCAGTCGAGTCAGTGATCAAACGCATGCCTAGTCTGTTGTAAAAAAAAACCTAAGTTATACCTAAATAATGTAAATGCCACATAAGGTCATAACTCTACACCTTATTTGAATAATATGTTTGTATGTAAATCAGGCACTGAATTGTGAGTTATAGCATAAGGTATAGGTAGTATATAATTCAAGGTTTTATTGACTATTATTTATCCTACCATCTACTAATGATTTAAGTTTGAAAGTTTGTATGTTAGTTACATAATCACGCAACAACGGCTGAACGGATTTGTATTTAGAACTTAGTTTAGAGGTAGCTTAAATCCTAAATTTTCATGTATTATACTTAAGCTACTTTTTGACCCCAAAAAAAACAGTGTATCAGTTCCTTTAGGATAGATAGACTAGATATTATATATTCGTATATTATTTACACATATTACACATAATATTTATAAATAGACTATCTGTTTAGGATAGATAGACCAGATAGAAACCGCGGGTCGCCGCTAGTAATATAATAAAATTCAAGTTTTTATTGACATATTATTTACATATAATAAAATTGAACCTAAAGTAACGTGGTCTATCGTGCGTAGGAGGCGTAAATAATCAAAAACTGGAGGCAAATTCTTGCACACTCGATATTATCCCGGTCGCTCTCACTCCCATGACTTTTCAAACTCGAGTGACAGTGACAGAAATAACATCGCACGCGTGAGAATAAGGGCCCTCATGCCAGGTGGTCCGTAAAATAATAATTAATTAATTGCATATAAAAGCTCGTTAGACTTTACATGATATTACACCGGATGTCGCGAGTTAACTCATGGGTACATATATCACTAAGAAAAACGTATTAGATCATATTTATAGGATTCTAAAATTAAACGGCCGTCTATGAAATAAAATGCGTTATGATATACAGCTTGGCAAATAAGAATGAAACTAATGAGGGCGTCTCTACGAGTCTATAGCGTGCTGGTTTTGGGAATAGTAATACACTAGTGGCTCTATGTGCTGTGGATATCGCGGCCAACGTTTACTTCCTCTGCAGGTCGCATTCCTGAACCGATTCTCGTGACTTTTGTGAGCTGGTTCGATAATTATACAGATATTTTTTTGCCGATCCGGCGGAGGTTTACGCCGGAGATACGATTTAATAAAAATCATATCTCCGCCATTTTGAATAATTGCCAAAAACTATTACGACAAAAAAATCTATTTAATTATTGAACCAGCTCACTAAAATTTTAAGAGAATCGGTTAAGTAATGCGACCTGAGGACGAAGACAAAGATCCGGACAGAATTCGGATATACGAATACATTTTAGTCGAAGCTGAAGTATAGACACTTCGCTCGCTAACGGTCGCTCGGCCGATAAGGGTTTTTTTTTTACCTGTCAAAGTGACCAGGTGTGTCAAAGTAGTGAAGTTGTCTAAATAGCAATCCAACATCGCCTTTCGCTATATTTAGAGAGCGTTGTCATCGGAAGAAAAAAGTTCTGTTTCTAGATATTTTTGCCAAGCTGTAGGACAAGCACGTAGCACGAGCGAAGACGCGGGCAGATGAGCTAGTGTTGCAGTACAAGATCACTTACAAAACATTTAAGTTAAACGGTTCACAAACACATCAAACTACTAGGCAACAGAACAGGATGTTGGTGATATATAATTCTCACACTTGACTTTCGAGTTACGCCTGCGACTCGCAGAAATTAGAATTATCAGTCGCAGCCTGTCGCGACAGCGTTGCGTCGCAACGCAACGACTTCGTTGCGTCATGACGTAGAGCAGTCGTAGACGCATGTCGCACAATGCAATACGTCATCCTTTCTGCCGGAGGACGTCCACTGCTGGACAAAGGTTTCCCATAATGGTCTCCATAACAACCGATCTTGCGCTGCCCGCATCCAGTGGCTTCTCTCGACCCTCGCTTTTGGTGAGGATCGCGGGGCATGCGTTCACCTTCTTCTGTCTAATACGTGTTTTCTGCGAAAAACACCCCAAGCTTAAAACCCCGTTGAGTGTCCCTTTTTCCCCATTCAGGGGATCTTGGCGTCGCACGTCTTTTGCAAATGCTAGTGTCAAGTCAATCGGATCTCTCATTATAGTTATGTCACAGTGATGATGATGGATCTCTGCCTTTTCCCCATTTCAGTAAAGTGGTGGATACTTTACCGAAACATTGAGAGGAGTTTTGTAGAGAAGTAGTAGAAAAAAATCGCGCTTCGAAATGTTTGTATCATTTTCCTACATGCCGATAAAGTTTAATAATCCACCATTATTACATTCTAGAACTCAAAAACTATAACTTTTAGAAAATGATACACAATTACGACTTTTCGGTTTCCCGCCAAAATTCTTGCATGATCTTTCCTCACACGCAGTTTTCTTTTCAAGTTGACTCCCTTCTCATGTAGGCTTGATTTGAATCGCGCCGCGAGCCCCGCGGCGGCGCATGCAGACGATCTAATGACGCCTGCGCACGCATGCAGCTACTATTGTTTTATCTGTGCCCTCTGGCGGCACGCATGCCATAATACACGAGCGTAGTAGAATAATATGCTAATACATATGCGTTGCAACGTCTCACTATACAATACAGAGCTGTAAATGTTGGCTGCATTTTTGTCGTATTTTTTTTTTACTTTCAAGGCACGTGCGTAAAGTCGGTTAGCGGAAGCTGTCAAAGCTGTGTAGTTACTATAGCTGCTAAAACACTAGTCTTCTTATGCATAAACGTTCGATAAGCTAATCCTAACTAATATTATAAATGCGAAAATAGTGAGTTTGTTCGTTTGTTTTTTTTTTTTGTTTATTTGTAATGCTTTAACGTACTCGTAGCTACTTAACCGATCATCATACAATTTTATACACGTTAATACACGTGATCGTTAACAATGATATAAATTGTCAGGGGTACAGAAAATACCCTAAGAAAAATTCCTGTGAGCCGCGGGGCGCAGCTAGTCTGTTCTATAATGAAGAGTAAGTAAGTAGGTACATATTTTATTCCGGAAAATGCGGAAACAATTACAGAGCACATCTAGTATTTTTTTTCGTGTCGATTGGCCTAATTATTAATATTAGGTATAATTATTTTTTCAATACATCTATTATCCATATATTATCTAGAGTCAACCCCAGCTTAGCTCGGGTTACAGATAGATTATGGGTAGAGTTAGATGTGATACATTTTCCATGCGCTTTAAGCTCAATTTTATAGCTTACTGCGATTATAAGCTAACTTTGATTTCTTCACAATTATTGTATTTAACAATAAAAGCAAAGGTACTTAATAGCTACGAATTACGATAATAGTTCAATTGCAATAAAGTCATCAGAGCCAGCGTGATTGCAGTCATTAACAAGTCGGTCGTATTGTCGAGCGTTCGGCCGATAATTACAAAGAATCCAATGTCGCATTATCGAGTACCGTTACCGAACAAATATGTTTATTCTCGAGTACCTACCGACTCTGCAAGCTTATTCTCTGGCGATAAGGCAGAGTTTTAAATCTGTCTCTCCTTGAAGGAGCGAGAAGAATAGAAACAATGTCGATTGCTCTAGAATCGCTCGCTCGAGTACTGGTTAGTTCGACTCGACCTCCATATAAAAATTACAACTTTTTTCGTAACGCATCAAAAGCTTTCGTTCCATCGAAGCCTCAATTAATCATATTTCCGTCTTTTTCAGATCGATGGGGCTTGTGCTGCGAGTGGGAGAGAGAGCGGAGTAGGTCGCGAAGGCTGCGCATGCGAGCCGCTCGTGGCGACCTCTGCCGTCAGTCGTTGAGTAACAGTCGAGCGTAGCGGACGCGCTACGCGACCGTGTCGTTTTCTATGCATTTTCCTAGTAGTAACCGTGCGCAGTGAAGCGGGAAATTACCATTAACTTATTAATGTGTTTGTGTAATGGTGATGTAAGGTGAATGGTGGCGCTGTCGTGATTCGGAGTGCCGGTTCTTGGGTGGCTTCGTGATGGATGATGTGCATTGTTTCGAGTTGAGTGTGTAGTGCGGTGGTGTGTGTGCGATATATTGTGGAAATACTCGGACTTCGGATCTTATTGGATGAATTGGAGGTGAGTTTTGAAGGGAACACGTTGACTTTTTGATTTTACTAAATGTTAATACATCAGGTCTACAGTTAACGCCACAGTTTTCTTATATATTCCTTTCTGTACTGAAATTATAGTACTACTAGCTGCGCACCGCGGTTTCACCCGCGGTTAAAAAGTATTCTATCTTATGTGCTATTCCAGGCTATAATCTATCCCTGTGCCAAATTTCACCCAGATCCGTTCATTCGTTCTGGTGTGATTGAGTAACAGACATCCATCCAAACTTTCGCATTTATAATATTAGTGGGAAATCTGATAGTTTGATGCAACATGTTTTTTATGTTATTCCTAGAGTCAAAAAGTATGTTGTATCTTCATGGTGCACACTATCGTGTTGTCAAACTTCATCAAGACCAGTTCAGCCGTTTTGTCGTCAGAAGGTAACTGTACAAACGGCGCAACATGCTTATTCCGCAGTGTTTTGCATAACCAAAGTATTGCGGTCGGGTGTTTGTATTTCTTTTGATGATTCAAGTCTCTATTCTCAAAAATATTATTAAAACAAACAACAGTAGGACAAACACACAGTACATAATCAATATAACCATACTACTACTTACATGCTACTTACAGTCTTATAAACAATGGGTAGTTTTACCGTATTTAGCATACAAACCAATTTATGGCAGAGTTGACCAAGTAAAGGAACAAAAATTGACAACGTGAACTTTCAGTTTTGTTTATAAAATACGATAAATACGATCTCCTTACTAATAACATTGTATAACTATTGAGAGGCTATCTCAACTAGTGGCTCCATGAGCTGAACACCTCGCGACCGGCGTGTGTCCTCCTCTACAGGTCATCAAAAAAATTAATAATCTTTGCCTTTTGAAAAAAATCCAAAAACTTAATTGACAAAAAAAATCTATATAAATATCGTACCTGCTCACAAAATTTTACGAGAATCGGTTGAGAAACGCGACCTGCAGGGCTATTTACAACCATTCGGAAAATATTTAAGCCTAACTTATTCGAATCTCAGTCTATATTCATGATTTTTTAAACGTGATTAATTCTTCTGATCGGATTTATCCTTGATTCCCTATTCCGAAATGTGTAAAAGTTGACTGAGATTCGAACAATTTGAGTTCGAAATTTCTAGGATCCGATCGGAAGCGTTTCCGAATGATTGTGAATAGCACCGCTGTAGAGGAAGACAGTCGGACAGACATCCGGACATACGAAAGCATTTTTACCAAAGCTAAAACATGGAAGCTTCGCTCGCTCGGTCGATAATTATAGAGTGGTTTGCATTTTCCGATCGAGTTAAAATTTGAAAGAAAGAAAAACACAAAACACTGTCCTTACTCGTATAATTATTCCGAGGCTATGCAAAGTTTTTAAAAAGGGGATTTAATAATTAGGTTTTAGGCCAGTTTCGACTACCCTTAACTAGCTCTACCTAAACCTATGATTAATTAAATACCTAGAACTTAGACCAACAAGAAACCTCTACCAATTTGCTTCCTTATTTTAGTAATTTGTATCAAGAGTCAAGCTAACAAAACTTGCAAAAATAGCTTTCTGCGATATCACCAGAATATTTCCATACAAATATCCAAATTTAGCTGTTTATTGCTAACTAAACTTCGTTTCAGAGCAGACCAACGCTACAACTTATTATTAATTCACGCCTTTATTAAAAACCAATAAAAATTCAGCATATTTCTATAATCGCAACAAATTTGAAATTGTCGTGCAAGATTTATGGTAAGCACAGATTTATTGCAATAGACAAAACTAGTCAAATATGCATAAAATACAACAGAAAGTCACAATGACACGAAAACTTATATTTAAATGGCAATAAAGAATAGACGGATAGTAAATAATGGACGATATAACAACCAGCTAGAGCAGTGGTTCTCAAAGTTTGGTCGCGTCTGGTCACGACGCAAGCCCAGTACCAGGAGAGGTCCTGGTACTGGACTTCCGTCGTGACCTGACGCGCCTACTGAAATGGTGCCTACCTATTTACCTATAACCGACTTAAATAAGAAGGAGGTTCTCAATTCGTCAGAATATTCTTTTTTGTGTATGTTAACAGATTACTCCGAGACACCTTAATCGATTTAAAAAGATTGTTATTTGTTTCAAAGGTTACCTCCCAAGTAGTCCGATTTAAATGTTATCGAAATTGGTCGAGCTGTTTTTAGATAAGCAACTTAATGAAAACTTGTTTACTAAATCCGATTCAGATGACGGCAGTATAGTTTTTTAACTTTGTGCAAAGAAGGATCTAGAAGATCTCTAGAAAATTTAGACTAGATTTACGTGAGAAGTATGCATTTGAAAAAAAAGTGTTAATAGAATAACAATATCTTTGGTTAGGTGAAATAGTCGCTTATTTAAAAATCGTTGCAGAAATATTAGTACAGTTTTACGCTATTTATTGTCTATTTGTATTCTTATGATCTAGTTTTCAACACATTTTTCACATAATTCCAATACAAATTTAAGTTCGAAAGTGAGTGACTTTGTTTATCAACTCTCTCAACTCGAACTATTCTGTTAATTTCGTGTTCTGTTTTGAACCAAATACAACGTGACTTTGAGAACCGCTGCGCTAGAGAACTCTCGCGTTTAGTCGAAGCAATAATCAGCGATCATCAATCAAGGTGGATAAAATCTTTAATGACAATGTATCGTTAGGCTTGCGGAACAGAACCTCTTTTTTGGCTCTTCATAATTATTACACTGTTGTACTTTTTGTTCATTTTACTAAGAAATAGAGTCGAAAATGAATTTCTGTTTAGATTTAGCCTGTTGTTAATAAGTAGCTTAGCAATATTTGAAACTGTTTCCAAGAATAAAATAACTAGTTTTGTGTGCCAATGATGCAAAAATATTTGTATTAACCGACTTCTAAAAAGGAGAACGTTACGTTACCAACTGTATGGTTTTTTTGTATGTTTGTGTGATAATATTTTAAGTAAAAAATGTGAGTCTCCCTCTGTACGCTATACACGGATTACGAGTACCTACTCATGAGAAACAATTAAATAAAGTCGAAAATTGAACGAAATACTTTAATGTTTAAACATAATTATTTATATATTTTCTGCTATAAATGCGATAGTAACTGAAATCAATCGTTTAAAAATTAACATCCGTCCAAAACCATGTCCAAAATGTACCCCATTTTAGAGCAGAGATCGTAAATTCTGACAGAAAACGACTAAAATGGGAGCCAAAATTAAAGGTCAATTATTAATTAAACATATGCATGGCTATAAAAAGTCTCGTCACGTCTATGTGCAATAATTTATGGAACTAGATTTATTCTCTGAAGACCGTAAATTGTGTTTAACTTGTCTAGACTTCTTCTTGAAGTTAGTTGAAAAATAAGTTGACTAATTTAATTTATGTTTACAGTTGCTATCGTCGAAAAACGTGTTTTATTTTACGCTATTAGAAGAAAGTATAGAAATAAATAATATTTGCGCTCACAGCTCTCCACTGGGTCGAAAATGGTATGAAGTTACAAGAAAACTCAGTCCAGTTGTATAAATTGGTCTATAAGTCTTGCGGCCACCTGTTCAAAAGCCAGACACAAACTTTGACTGGTGGTAATATGTAAAAGTGTAATCCAATTCATTTTGACTCCGAGTCGGAATCAAAAGAAATCTAGTGCTCTTGAAACCTCGCTGGACTTGGTTTTAATTGAAAAAAGAAACTAAAATATCAATTACTGTTAGGTGAACTGTGGTCAAGCGCCAAACCCGTCAACCATAAAAAAAAATGTAGAACCGCAGTGCAAAGTACTATCCACACCAAAACCAAAGCACATAATCTAAATTTAAGCAGCGTTTTATCTTAGGCACGATCTCAACCGCTACGCGTAGGGCGATGCTATCAAACAAAAGACATCAACGCGCTCTGCTTTCTATTTGCCCACGGTACAACGGAGCGGGGCACTTCACATTTGGACTTGCGATTGCGTAGTTACCTTGTTTGCTATCAGGGACTGCGCAAGTGAGGGCCTAGGGGGTCTAGCCCCCTCCCCCCTCCTTAAAAACAAATAGGAGGCGGCTCTTCCAACTTTACTGTCTGGGACCTACTAACCCGGGGCCGAAGATTGGAGGAAGGGGATGACGAAAGCTAAATGAGATGAATAGGATGCACATAACGCGTTTAATGGTAGCACAGCGTAGTGTAAGGAACTAAGCTTTGTTTTTGTCAATGAATAATAATGCTTCAAAATTGTTTGCGGATGTTCGTACATCCAGAGCCGAGAGGTTTTGGTATGTAAGGCGTAGTTTTGATTTTTTTCCTTCTACGTTTCCTAATTTTTCATTTCTCTCTCTCGTTGTCGCTCAATTTGGGGTTCCTTACTAAAGGGTAAAAAGGACCCTATTACTAAGACTCCGCTGTCCGTCCGCCTGTCACCAGACTGCATCTCATAAACCGTGATAGTTAGACATGCAGTTGAAATTTTCGCAGATTATGTATTTCTGTTTTCTATACAATACTTTTTTATTCTGTTTTAGAACAAATTCTAAAACAGAATATAAAAGTATTTAAGGGGGTCCTATGCAACAAATGTGATTTGTTGAAAATGTGTTTTTATACTTACACTTGGCTGGTCTTTTATTATCTTCTTTGTTATCATCAAAATTATATCTGGAAAACCGAACACGGTGGTTTGCTTACAGAAGAGAGAAAGAGAGAGAGAGAGAGCGATCCCAAATATATCTTTATTTTCTGTTTTGTTTTTCATGTAAGTACACGAATTACCAGTTTTTTTATATTCTGAATATCTGTGGTTTTTAGAGCTTACAATATTTAGTCATGTACTAACAATAAAAATATAATCAATTATTAGTTGGTGCAAAAAGATAATAAATAAAAAAACCCCGACACCGATTTTCATGAACACCAATTTTCATCAAACATAGTTAGGAACATTCCCGACTAATTCACTTTTCAAACAAAATCAAAATCAGTCCATCCCTTCGGGAGCTACGATGCCACAGACAGACACACACACATACAGACACGTCAAACTTTTTTTTAGCTTATAAAACTTACAACACGTTTTTGCGTTGGGGGTTAAAAAGATATTTAACGATATTTATCGTCGAATAAGTTCCAAAATACATACATGTATACCAATAATCTCGCCTTTTCCCAGTAGGGGGATAGGAAGACCACTTCTCGCCACTTGCTTCGATCCTGGTACACATCTGTCGCTTCTACTACTTCTAAGAGTCTTTTCAAACACGCTCGTCGGTTTCATGTCAAAATAAAACACTATAAAAACGTAACATAGTAAGTGTTTTAAATTTGAATATGTAAGAACAAATTAACGAATGTTGCGATAAAACCCGCTCTTCTGTCATAATTAGATATTTGAACGTCTTAATTATCTACACGCCTTACAATATTAAAATTAAGGCGCGATATTAAAAATGTTATTATCTCCATAAATATTCTTCGTATAGAGTTGCGGTGACATTTGAGACCTCGCCTTCCGATGAAGCCATGAAAATGTCAATCGGGGCTAGGGTTGTCACAATCATAAAAAAACAAACTTTTAAACTTTTGTTTACTTGTGTGAGCTTAAGGCGTCTTCAGACAGACGCGGTCAGCGGTGGCGGCCAATGGGCCACCAGTGGCCGCCAATGCGAAGGCCATTGACCGACACCGCAGACCGCGTCTGTCTAGGAGGCGCCTAATACTAAATTATTTTAAACCTTAAAAGTACAGAATAACACTATATTTCAAATGGATCTCTTAGTTTTTTCGCGTTTTTACCAAAAAAAGTGAGTAGTTAACTACATATACAAAATAAAACGTGTATTTTTTACTCTTTAAGCCCCACGGGTTCATCCGTTTCCTTATTAAAACCTTTAACTTTTCACAAATCAAAAATACTCTATTTGTTTATTGTATTGTCTGCAGTAGCAACACCGATGCATTTTTAACTAACTTTATTTTTGTATTAACTCATAATATAACTCATTTAATATTTTCAGTTCAATTTTTTTTAGTAAACATGACAACCCTTAACAAAGCCGATAACCGACTTAAGTCACAAAGTACGGTTTTAACTGCACAAAACACTTCAAAATCAACTTTAAATCAATGAAGATAAAGTACTCAATGTCTATGATGTCTGTGTCGCAAAATTTATATTTTAATAGTTTCTCCAAGATTTCCCTTGGAATGTTTTGTAATGTTTACGATTTGAATATATTGAGATACATAGGTATGTTTTTGTATATCATCAACTTTTTAAATATTCGAGTTTTGTATGCAAAAGCTGTATGATATTTTATATGTTAAAATGTTAACTTTAGCTCTTTTCCCCACAGCTTTACTCACGTTTTATATCGTCACTCAGGGATAATGTAGCTTTCTAATGGTAAAATATTTTTTTTAATCAGATCATTTATTTTTGAGTTTTTTTTTACAAACAACTCAAAAACTATGTATTTTGTATGTTTTAGCTACAAACATACAAATTTCAAAAATACAAATCTTTTCTCTTTATTATAAATATAGATTAAATACCATAGCGTTCCGTATCTGTGCCAAATATCTCAGAATAATTATTGTAATATAGTGAAAAACAATTTTTCAAACTAACAAATGTGCTCACAAAGTTTTAACGTCGCGCATAGTCGGGGCAAACCACTAGCCTACCTCCAACGACGCACAACAATAGCTTACACCTTATCAGGAATCCATTATTTTCTGTCAAAGTTTTACATAAAAAATCTATTTTACTAAAACAAGTTTATAAATAGAAATAAATAAATTGAAAGTTACGTAGTGCCCTCCCACGCCCTCCGGCTAGGTTTTCATATCATATTGAACGCGAGACAGTAAATGTCTGCGTATTTCAAGATCTACACGATAATCGAGATGTTAATTTTACGTAACCGATCGCGGGGAACTGTCGGATATGGCAATTGGAGAGAAGAAAGTAGTCGAGAGGATCTGATAACATTATCACAAAAAAATATCAAAGCAAAACTATATTACATGCCATAAACTAAAACATTGTCAGCAAACCTAAAGATAGCTACAGCATACAAGCTTAGTATTTGTAAATATCATCGATATGAATAATTTCAGAGATTAGCCCCCTTAGCAATAAAAGAACTTAAACCTCGAGTTTCTTATTCTTTTACATTTTTGAACTCGATCGGAAAAGACAAAACACTGTAAAACTATTTCAAGGATATGCAACGTTTATTGCTAAGGTGCAGGGATCTCTATTAAATAAGAAAATCTTAATATATATAAAACTCGTGTCACAATGTTTGTCCTCAATGAACTCCTAAACCACTTAACCAATTATAATAAAATTCGCACACCATGTGCAGTTCGATCCAACTTGAGAGATAGGATAGTTTAAATTTATATATATATATATATATAAATAATAAACGCGAACGAAGTCGCGGGGTGACAGCTAGTAATATATAAGCTTTTAAGTACTTTCCTATAAGTCAGTGAACTTTTAGACCTAGCAGGCCTAGCATGCGCAACTCGACAAAGTTATGGTGATAATTTTATCGAGACAGACGTATGTATACATAGCCTTGTCACGTTCTTGCATGACAAAAAGTGATGCGAAGAATTGTGAAGTGCGCGCATGCTAGGGGTGTAGGTGTACACGTACATAGTTTACACTAAAGCAATGTTCAACATTGTCTTTCAATTTTTAATTTTCTGAGCGCTACTGCGGCTCGGATGACACGAAAAATCGTAGGCTCTGGTTGTTGCCTTGTCACGTTCTTGCATGGCAAAAAGTGATGCGAAAAATTGTGAAGTGCGCGCATGCTAGGTGTGTGGGTCTACGGTCTACCAAGTACACGTACATATATGTAGTTTATGTTAAAGCAATGTTCATGGTAAAGGTGAGACATTGTCTTTCAATTTTCATTTTTTGAGCGCTATTGTGGTTCGGATGTAGGCTCCGGTTATTTGTTCTATAACAACAATCGCCAAGCCATGTGAGAGGCCTTCAGGCGGCCTAGAAACTCTGACATCAGGGATCTGACTCGGCCTATACGAACTTGCTTACTTTCTTTCTTTTGTAAATGTGGTTATCGACCGACAAAAAGTAAGACTTTCTTAAAGTACCATTCCTCATGCTGACAATGTTGTCCTTACAATGCTATCGTAAAACGTCAATAAACGTCTATAAAGCGACGCGGCGCAACATTGTGGTTGCACATGCGGCCAGAGTGAAACATTATGTCGAGATAACGAGTTCTTATGCGACATTGTCGTCGAAACATCGCGTTAGTGATGAGAAGACATTAATATAATATCTAGAGGTACAGTAAGTCATGACGACAAAAGATATGTAAAGCAATTTACTTCAGTATCTTCTTCTGGTTTATAATAATTGTAAGGAAACTTTTTAATACAGAGTCTACACATTTCGTTGAGTGTTAACGGCTTTTTTCTTACATCGCATAGCTGATGGTGGTCCTATGGGAATAAAAATAGTTCAATTAGCTTTTGCACGTGACATTAGAGTTTTTCGTCAGTAACGTGGTAAATTAAATACTTTACAGCATAATTTGCATAATTTAACGAAACTAAATTCGATTCTAAGTGACCAAATTTTATTTTATTTTTTTATTTATGCTTTTGAGAAACATCGTACTTCCGTACGATTGAAAAACCAAGTTTTGAAATATACTTGTATGCCTGTACCTTGAACTCGTAAACCGAACCGTAAAGCCTGTGTGATAGTATTTTGCAATAAATTGTAAATTTTTTTTGCTTTTGCAATGTGTTGTGGAAAAGTTAGGTCATAACTTATGTTGCGAAAGCTTCATGGCTGCAAGCTAACAAGCTTTCGTAAAGTGACTTACACCGTATTTAGCCATCAGGGTTAAAAAATAGGCAACAGTTTCCAACCGCGTGTTCAAACATTCTCAAACGACTTAGAGCAGATGACCTATAGATTTGTACAGACCTACATGGATCTTTTGGCGTGCCAAAATCAGAACTAAGGATTGAAACTAAGAATTTGGAAGTATTATATAACATTGACATAAACCTACCTATCTACCTTTAAATGCTCAAAGTACCTGGATGGCCGAGCTTTGCTCGGTATTTTTTTTTATTTTTTAATTGTGTTTTTTGGATAATAAACAATTGATTTTAGTCTAACCTCAAAGCAAACACTTATTGACTTCGTGTTACTTAACAACACCATCTGCTGTTGTGTCGTTAAAGCAATTAGTTGCTCACAAAAAATAGTATTATTATTCGCCAATAGATGTCAGGAAGAGTCATATTTTTCAGTTGAGATTGATTATCGATAAAACACGAATAAAATGACATTTTCTAAAAATAATTCCTAGCTAGATCGATTTATCGCCCCCGAAACCCCCTATATACTAAATTGTATGAAAATCGTTGGAGCCGATTCCGAGATTCCAATTATATATAAATATATATACAAGAATTGCTCATTTAAAGATATAAGATATGTATTTGTAATGTACATTATTTTCATTTTATTTTTTTCGGAGATTACGAGTATCTTACCAAAACGACTTCGGCGGCGCCCTCACTAAATTGCCAAAATATCCTTGTAGCGCTGTATAAGTATGCATAGAGCTTGTTGGCACCATCCTAATTTCATAATTTATTTTTATATTATAAATCTGAAAGTTAGTTTAACCGTTTGATTGTTACGCTTTCACGCCGTAACTACTCAACAGATCATCATACAATTTTGCATACACGTTGTCAGGGGGAAAGAAAAGGACATTGGGTACCTTTCATCCCGAAAAAAAAATATACAGTGCCCGTGGGACCGCGGGTGAAACCGCGGGCAGAAGCTAGTAGCTTAATGTTTTTTTGTTTGTCAGGCTTGACTAGTTCATTCGGCAAACATCTGTCGGTGTGTTCCGGCAGCTGCCGCTGAGAGAAGGCTTGCTCCCAAGAACAATATGCTCGATGTTAAGTAAGCTAGCTAGTAGTTATAAACACCGTTAACCTGTCCGAAACGCTTTGATATCAACTTTTATTGTGCTAGGCTAGAGGGTGAAGGTCCACCTCTCAAGAGTAGGTTCAAACCCACCCGACGGTACGCACCAATTTGTTAATTGTTTTAACATACTCGTACATATGTGCGTATTGTATGTCATCTGCTACATGACTGGAGCCCGGTGTATGGCGACAGGCTCGCCCCCTGTCACATTTGGGACTGAATATCGTCCGGCATAGTGTGGGTGTTGTATTACACCTCCGCCAGCCCCTTCGAGGGAAAGGCGTGACGGTATGTTATGTGTTCAAGTCTGGAGTGAATCGGTTTCTTCTAGGCAAGTGTGGTCCATCGTAGGCGAAATGGCAGTCATACGCAAGGCTTACTCCCAACGACCACCACCAAAATGGCTACCTTTGCTTATCCAAGAATTTAAAAATTGTTTTGCCCGTAATTTTCTATTTTCGTAGATTTTGCAGTATTCTTAAAGATGAATGATTTGAAATGACCGTCTTCATGATTTTATTACATCACGTCATCAGGGACCCACCCTATTCGGAGATTTGAGATTTTCATCTCACTTTTTTTCATCCTTATTGCTCTCGTTTGAAACGTCATAGGTGTGAGAGTGACCAAGATAAAATCTCATCTCATTTCACGCGCAGGAATAGCCCCCCTGTTTCAATGTTTCATCACGACCATCACGAAGGTAAAAGGCAGACAGAGAAGAAAGTTAGTTTCACAATTTATTGTAATTAGTTTGGCTTAGGAATGTTATTAGTTGAAAAGTGTAAATTGGTGAAAATGTTCGAACAATGACTGACTATTGACTTCCAAGTAAACTTACATAGCACAAGCTCTCTCTGCTGCTCGAGGCAAACAGAGTACAGACCGACCAACTTATATTGTACACTCGGCCAAATGATGAAACTAAAATTGTCTACGAGAAGCTATCAGTTTTGCTATACAAACTACGACGGTGTTTCCCCCAGTCAACTGCACAGATAAGTTGGTAATACATATAGTGTTATTTCACCAAACTTAAACCATGCAATGCAAACGTAGGAGCAAACAAACGATTCAAGATTCTATTTCGTTGTCTTACCGATGATATTACAATACCAAAGTCAAGATGAGTTTAAGTGATCATTTTCACTTGTTTTCTTTCATGACTTGCGATACGCAGGCGTAATACAAATTGCCGATGAATTTGCAGACGCGGTGCAAATTGATTGATTCTCAGAGAGGAAATAAATTAATTTTGTCGGGTTTTATTGTATTTAACTTTCTTATAAAATTGAACCTGTCATTGAAGGCTGGTCGCCGGTGGCGAGAGGCTCGCCCCCGTCACATTTGAGACTGAATATCGTCCGGCGAAGGGTGGGTGTTGTACACCTCCGCCAGCCCCTTTGGGGAAAAAGCATGACTACATGTATGTGTAATAAAATTGAGTAAGTAATTCAAAAAGTGTGTGAGGTAAGTTGAAGGTTAACAATTATTTAGAAGACAAAGATGTCTGGAGCCTTCCACTTCCGCCAAGAGTCACTAGTACATAGATATAATATGATATTACCTAGTTTAGTCTAGTTTAGTTGTTAGTTAATTTGTTTATTTAAAAAAAAAGCCCTTCAGTTTCTTGCCTGTTCTTCTGAGTAGTGGATCTTTTTTCCAAACAAGGCGGTCGAGTCTATTATAAAACATTATCGTCCATAAGTGTATCTTTGATACCCAATTGGATAAAAACATTTTGACTTTGTTTAACCTTCAAGTATTACTTTCGTATGCCTATTTTCCTATTATAATCAGAATTAAAAGATTATTTCAGACTTAAGGAATCAAATTTACTAGAAAGATTTCATTATGAAATAATATTTTTTCAGAATTATTTGTTCTCTTGAATTTTACCTTACCCCTTGAATTATACAAATTATCAAAACTTTGCAATCATTTTGTTGCTCGTCTGCAAACTCAGTTTGCTAGTATGAAATGTGAAACACGCGTGTGGGTAAAAGCTGTGTTTGAACAAGACATTAGAGCTACAACGTGGGTCAACATTAGGGATAAACGCAATATTAGCTGGTGAACACACCTTCATTGTGCGTTCAATGTTTGTTACTTGCTTAGGAACAATGCTAACCAACCAATTTTTTTGATGTACGACCCAAACCGTGTCCAGGAGCGCTATTCCTACGCAGTGAGATTCAATCTCACCATTTTTCGTCCCTGTTGCTCTCGTTTGAATAGTTATAGGTGTGAGAGTGACCAAGATAAAATCTCATCTCATCTCACGTTGGAATAGCCCCGCTGGGGGACAATTCAACTTACCTTATCCCATACTTAAGTGAACCGTCGACGTTACGTTAGCCTTAAAAACGGGCGGGAACGTCTCATGCACACTTTTACTGAATTTAATTACCTAAGTACTTGCTTAACTAATTTTTAACTACTCCTAGCGAAATATTCGCGCTTATCTAGCACATCACGCTAAAAGTCTCCTAAGGATCGGTATAAGGTTCGTGCAAGATTTAGATAGCAGCTAGCTAGGAGTAGTTTAAACTATTTGAACAAGGACTTAGGCAATTCTTATATTTAGTGCAAGTGGGCATCAGTATCAGTAATGTTTCACAAACGTGTCACCGGTGTAGTCCAGCTGGTAAGTTTGTGAGACATTAGTGATCGTTCCCTGTCTGTTTTTTATGGCCAACGCAACGTCAACGGTGCCGTTAAGTAAGTATCGGCTATTATGGCTAGATGAATGGCCCTCCTGGGGGCCTACCATCACCACTAATTGCCATGATGGTTACGTTTTGCTTCCGACTCTGCGCGACCGTGAATCGTATCGCCGCATAATAAGGTCCGTGGTCGCGCAGGCGTCGAAAACAAAACGTGAACATCATGGCACTAAAATGTCATGGTAGACCCCCTGGCCTCTGATGCTAGCAAGCGACTCTCTTCTCTGTTCTGAGCAAGGTCATGTCAGGCATCAACTTTCAGTTCCCGGAGGTTTTATCCTTTCATAATTCCATCTATACTACGGACAGCCGATGGGCTAAAGGCCCTTTTTCAATGAAAATTTTAAAAAAGTTTCTTAGTAAGCCCTTGTAGGAACAATGTAGCTACTTTATAAAACAAAACACATACAAGCTTAAGATTATTCGGTAATAAGATGGAAATATATCTCTACATTTATAAAGACAAGTATTGATACTGGAAGCCAATTAAGTATTAAAATTTAAAATAACCAGGTCAAAAGTGATCCTAAATTAAATTTTTAAAGTATTAAAAACATTCAAAGTAGATTCGATTAGCATTTTTTGGTTTAATTAAACTAATGACTTACTTACCTATTGGAAAAGCTTTTTTGTAATTCAATTTGGTTTTATGTGTCGGGAGCTTTAATGGTGTTTTTGAAGCTGGCTCTTTGAAGTTTTAGTTAGGCTCACTAACAGAAGATACGGAGTTAAATTTTTAAACGCAGGTATAATTGACTCAGACCTAAAATGTTACAAATTTCACTCTACTATACTCGTATGTATGTATATTGTGTTAAGGCGCCGTATGATCACGAAATCAAGGAAAACAAGTATTATGTTTGCACCTAGTTTGATATGAAGAACTATGATGATCAGGTACAAAAAAATACAGCTGGTAGAAGAAACAACCAACTAAATTTTAACCGAAGAACAATTTTGAAAATCATTCTCATTTTAGAAAAAAAAAATCACAAAAAGTATCTTCCTAAAAAAAACTGTTTGAGCGTAGTTCTCTAAATTTTCAGCGATTACAACACATTTTTTTTCGATAATTAAATAGCCAGATTAGTCTTTTAAAATTTAACCGAGCAACTTTTTCGTATTTGTGTTCTTTTTACGATTAAATACCAATAGAAACAGCAAGAAAATGTAATTCTAGGCGCCGATTTTGTTTTACCATAAATATGATATACGATTTTCAACATTAAATGAAGCAGCTTAGGTAAAAAATTGACTACGACATCCGATTTAGTCGTCGAGCAGCGCTCGACGTGAAAGGTCGTTCCCGGCCGCTCTGTGGCACGATCCGGCGTATAATTTGATCACATAATTATACATCGTATATTAATTATAATAGAAAATTATAAATAACTTGAATATAGCAGATTGTAGGACGTTGTATATAGTGACTTTATTATAAATTTTACCAGTATGAATATTTTAAATATTCATACTGGTAAAATGACTTTGCACTTTAACACGCTATAAATAGAGTCCACATTGATTGTTTCAAAAGCATGAGCCGTCGCGTTGAGCAGGTCGAGCGCCGCCGCCGACAGTATACGGTACGACAGTATATGCTACACTTTCAGATACATTATGATGACGTCATGTACCTCGTTGTTATTACCCAAGCTATGTTTTTTTTAGTTCGGAGAAGCGAAAAATGACGGTACCAAATATTGATATTAGCCAACCAAGTACCTCAGAAGAACTAATGTATAGACCAATGTAATGTATAGACTAATGTATAGACCTACGAGCCCAGACGAGCTAGCATTTATGAGCCTTGAAAATAATCCCTGTCAGCAATGTTATTACTCTGATTGCTTGCTTATCTAACCTTCAGGGGGGATACATTCAAAGTGGCAACCAAAGACTGCCGGTGCGGTAGCCACCATCTTGAATTTAATGAGAAATATTTTTTTATCGGATCGTTTTCAACAAAAAACAGGACTAAGTTGTTATAAATTTGATTCTTTCTACAGCTTTACTTTTATTAACCATTTTTATCGTGCGATCGTTATTTTTCAAATAAAGCCAAAAAAGTATTAAAGTATGATCGAATAATTTGTTGATTATTCATATTAGGGCATGTTCAAAGTTGTGTAAAATAAACTAGATAGAGACACACTGCAACGTAAAATTTGTATCTTTATTGCGAATTTCTTTCGGTCGTCTTTAGTTACCTTTTTTTGTTGAGACTAAATTGTAATTATTCAAATTTACAACGACTTAAGACTTCACGCATTTAACAAAAAAATAACGTTTTATATAATTTTAGGTCAAGCAATCAAGACTTAAGTTAAATGACGTCAGTGGAACCAATTGTTGCTTATAATAATAATAAGTAAGTTTACGTTTTACATATTGAATTAAAAGTTCCCATTTAACCAATTTATATTAGAGTACTAGAAATTGCAAAAAGACAGTACACATCTCTATGTATCAAACGCGCGCCGGCCCCGTCAAAGAAGCTACTACGTCGTTGTGAAGTCAAAGAAGCCGCCGCGGCCCGCTGCAGCTGTACTTTGCTTGTGTACGTTCGCGACTTCGTACAACATGTGGTTTTCCTACTTAGAAATATATTTTCTAAAACTTTATTTTTTTGGTGATGATTTTTATAATGAATCGCGCTCTGTTGGTAAAGTACACCTACTTTTGTAAATTTGGCGGAAATGCAAAACAACAGATTATAGAAAACTTCCTTGTACTTGCACAGAATAAGAAATACTCAGTACAAGTACCTGCTAAGGGATGCTTTTTTTTTGCTAAGGGATGCTAGGCGTAAATACTTATGAAGCACACCTTTGCGTAGTTGGATAGTTTGGCTTAATAATAATAATAACTCAATGTTTTATACTTTTGTAGCGTAAGCATCGAGCTCCCACCTGAAATAGTTAATTCGACAATCCCAGATGGTCCTATAAATCTTATCTGCAGTGAGCGAGTTTGCTTTATATAATACATACCTATACTCCTATCTGTATCTCCTACATACATTTATTTATTTATTTATAATTATGATGACATAAAGTCAAGTTCTTCCAACTCTCATCAGCGTATACATTAATTATTGGTAATTTAATTCCTATTCTGCTACATTTATAACTGTGTCTAAATCTGTTTCATATTCTATATTAGGTTGAAGTAAAATAATGAAAAATATTAGTGACGATAATTCCCGAAATCCCCATTGGAGTAAGTAGTGAGGAATTCGGGAATGGCCCATTTTATCCTCTATCCTGCAAGAACGGTTATTGATTATGATATTAATCAAAAGATTTATCTGCATGTTTCACATATACTGTATGCAACGTTCCTTGTGAATAAATGTGAGTATAAGTGTGGACCTTATTGCGCGGCGATACGATTAGCGGTCGCGCAGCGTCGACAACAAAACGTAAGCATAAGATATCGTGGTAGGTCTCCAGATAGCTGTTGCACTACGTACGTGCCCCGTCGTCCGTGCGTTTCGCCAGTTCTATCCGCGTATGCGCAGGTAGAAAATGAAATTCGAATCGCGATTATACCCGGCCTTAACTCAAAGCTAGCGCGTAACTTCTAACTCTTGCTGGTGAAGATGATTTGTTAGTATAACCTCTAATGAGCAGTAAACTGCGAGTGAAAAAGATCCGAGCTCCTGGAAGAGTAAAGGTCACTTCAGGATTTTCAGACTTCAGACAAAACCTAAACTAGTTGACTTGACTTGCATTCAGTATTATTTATAGCTAATCTACGGAGCGAGCGTTAAAGAGCGAAGCGTCTCTGCTTCAGCTTCGACAAAAATGCTTTCGTATGTCCGGATATCTGTCTTCCTTCCTCTACAGTTGCAATCTCTACATTTCTTAACCGATGCTCTTGAAAATAATTATCGAACCTGTTAACAAAATTTCACGAGAATCGGTTGAGGAATGCGATCTGTAGAGGAGTACGGACTCCAGCCGCGGGGTCTCCACCTCATAGAGCCACTAGTAATTATATCTGTTTTCTAATACCCGAGTCTCCACTTACTTCCAACGAGCCTATTAGGCAGCTGTGTGAACCTTTTATACCATCAACACAAAACTAAATAGGAATATACAAAAGCTCTTTATTCCGGAGAATGAAGCCGCGCCGCCTGTTCCATCGGCCCACCCTCCGTGTAATAAAACCCAGTACTTAACTTACTATAGTGCTTTAGGACATGTGTCGTACTATTGTTTATGTCTCTATAGTGCTGGCTAATGAATTTGAACAAAGCCTCCCCGGTTTTCCGTCCGTTTGAATAAATACTCCTTTGTAAGTTTTCAATCGTATGCACTGGTTTCCGGCTGCGAACGGAACTCTTATATTTACATACTTAAATAGCACACTAGCTATGCATCACGGTTTTACCCGCGGTCCCACGGGAACCGATATATACTATACAGGCAACATGTATGCAAGTTTCGTGATGATTGGTTGAGTAGGTGGTTAAGGCAAACTCATTTTTGCATTAGTTAGGATTTTTATGGTAAGTAAGTACTATAAAGAAAGACTTAGGCAAGTATAGGGTTTTTTCTCTGCTAGTTCAACTTTATAAGCACACAATGAAAGACTGAGAACCTTGGGAATCCGAGCCATCCCTCTTCTAAGCTTGGGAAATAACTGGAGCCCTAGGTGCGAACTACTATTAAGTAGTACATATTCACCTCGATTGGAGGCTGGCATCCACAGCTCTTGTCCAATTTAGGAATATCTGAACGAAATCATCTCCGAACTTAATCATGTACGAACATATCCGAACTTCTATTAATAGAAAAGTTCTATTGAGATAAATTACTTGCCTGTATTTAATGATTACTTGTCTGCATTTAGCGATGGCAGCCTAGTTGGGATAGAAGGTCCGCCTCTCAAGTCAGAGAGAGCGGGGTCGAACCCAGCCGACGGCACGCACCAATTTGTTCATTGTGTGAACATATGTGCGTATTGTATGTCATCTGCTACATGATTGGATCCCGGTGTATGGCGACAGGCTCGCCCCCTGTCACATTTGGGACTAAATATCGTCCGGCGAAATGTGGGTGTTGTATTACACCTCTGCCAGCCCCCACGGGGGAAAGGCGTGACGATATGTTATGTTATGTATTTAATGAAGATCATCATAGACACTCAAGTTATTGTCGATCGTAGTAAGACCCTGAGATCTCGCTTTGCTTAGTCAATTAATAAAGCCGCTACAGGAATCCAAGTTCGATTTTTTTTTTCTATGTCAATAATTGGATATTACGGAGACGGTAAGGCATGACGATTTCATGTTAAAATAACCGTTCGTATTGTTACGTATACCTAGTTGATAGGTCTCACAAATAATTTAAGACTAAGTATAGCAATCACTAATTATATAATTTTGTTTTCTACTATTTTCCCCAAGCAGTAGGTCCAAAAACCATTGTTCTAACCAACACGTGCTCTATCA
The DNA here is from genome assembly GCA_911728515.1 of Peribatodes rhomboidaria. Classification (NCBI taxonomy): domain Eukaryota; kingdom Metazoa; phylum Arthropoda; class Insecta; order Lepidoptera; family Geometridae; genus Peribatodes; species Peribatodes rhomboidaria. The sequence continues at coordinate 914,525 of OU452183.1, forward strand.
AACCCCAAGCCCTCCCGTACTGCACTAATTCAGCGTCCCCACGGGAAATGACTTCTCAGCACACTTTCACTGGCGCGCCGTGATCAACGATCAACGCGCTCATAAGCCGGAACTGTGATAACTTGATAAGCCGCGTGTGTGACGTCATATCCTGTTCTTTCACACTGTAATGTCACAATAGCGGGACAAGCACTATGAAGCACGTACTATGTTTGTAACACCTGGAGAGTTTGAAGAATGTGAAAGTTACCAAGAATGTATAATCATTTCCGAAGTAATGTACGTATAATATACATATGTAGAGTTATCTATGTAATTAAAAACAATGGCTTTTGATTCATATAATTAGGTATATAATAATACGTTCCATCTTGGATAATGGACCATAATAGTCCAATACACTCGTTATCCATTACTAACGTGTCAGATACTTTTGGGCTGCCTAAAATTTTTGACAGCTTAATAAAAAAAATTAATCAGTAAATAAAAACGACAATTAAAATCACCTAAAGGAAATCTTAATCTATCTCAGAGGAAAAAAGTACACAACAATTTTCGTAAAAATCGCCAAATTACATTAAATACTTCTGTCAAAAAATTACCGGGAATTGATCGTTTAAAAAAACACTTTGTAAATTGCAAAAAAAAAATTTCGTTAAGTTGGCACAACTATACTCTACTCGTATTTTGGAGCAAAGTTTCAGTACCATAGGTTGTTTATAGCGCTCGAGTTTGTTAGTTCATCTTAAATGTGTTTTGCGATTTCTCAATCTCAATTGTCTCAAAAGATTTCACATTTCGCGTAATTTGAGAATTTTGAACAATTTTTTGGCAAAAAAACCCAACCTATACCATTAAAAAACTAGCAGATTCACCGGATATGGCTCTGGCTGACTTTTGTATTTTAACAAAATAAAAACTACTACTTCGAGACACCCGTTCTTAATTGGTAGAAGACATACCTATCTTCTTATAATTTTAATATAGAAGTATATAACTTCAAAAAAATATTTTCAAAAACACAATTCAGCTTTTACCTTACGATTTACTAATTAATTATTGCTATTAATGAGCCATCTCTATTTCTGAACAGCTGAATAAAATACCTAAGTCAAAGGACTTAGGTGAGTAATTTTATTTTCAACAAAATCTTTGATTTCTACTCTAACTTAAACGGCTACAATGTAGTATCTGATAGTCCGATCCTCTTAAGGCGATAAACCGACCAGGGGACCTTACCTTGCCCTTTGTAGTGTTGTAGCACTAATAGTATTTTAAATTAAACTTGCTTTGTGGCCAGTGCCCACGGTCCCATTTAACCTCTGCCCCGAGTCGGCCGACCGACCTGTGTAACCACGGCAACAGTGCCTAACAAATGCATTGGTTCTGCTCTGAGTTGTGTTCAGGCGAACAAATATTGTGAACATTTTGGTGGTATAATGAGTAGTGATAGAAAATAGTGTGCCGTGTCATGTCTAATGTTTTCGCGTTTTGTTTTGATATTTTTAAGTGATTTTAACTCTATGTAGTGAGATGAAACCTTCTTTGGAATCTAACCTTGGCTTTTTTTTTTATTTGTCTCAGACATATCTTGACTTGTCCAGTGTCAAATAAAATGGAAAAAGTGAGTATCTATCTACTTTCATCTGTCTCACATCAACTTTTAACATAGTAGGTAGTCATGAGGACTTGCTGCATAAAGATCGGATCAATGATACTCAAGTTATCATGGAATAAACAAATGCCGAGATATCCCCGCCAAAACAGTATGGATATAAATGTACTACGTACTAGATTTCATCATCCGAACTCAAATTTTCGTCCAATCCAGTGCCCTGAAATCCTTGCACCTTGCATTAGTATGGTCCCGACACGCGTGCAGTGTGGTTGTGTACGGAGCGGTGCTAATTTACGGAAAGGAAAGTGTGAACCTAGACGGATATAAATTAGCAATTTAATAATCAACGCTGCAGCAAACCTGCGGTCAGCCCACAGGTGGGCAGTTCATTAAGTTGCGTAACGTTTTTTGTTCGGATCAGCTCCTCTAGTACGTAGCACATTAATCTCGTTGATTTAAAGTAGGTACTTAAACACATCGAAACCTCTTGCAAATACCTAAAGTACGTTTGCCTTGGACTTTATTATTGATCTCACCAAATAAATGTAAATCCATCATATTTGGTAGACGGGTCCCGTTTTCTAATCCGATCTAATCAATAATTCAAATCTACTGTAATCTACGAACAGACATAGACACTGGGCCTGACAGCCGTGTAATCGAGTATGAATTGAACTCGTTCACGGTCACCATTTCACGGATGCACGCCACGGTCGGCTTGCTGCTCGTTAAGGTTTACGCTCCTTTGTAAATATACAATTATCTAAGCAAATAGATGCAGAAATTTGTAAGTACAGATTCTGTTCAGAAAGAGAACTATCGTGGCGCAAACGGGAACAACGGCTCAAATAAAACAAAATAAATTCTAGTCGAACAAAGTAGAGGATTAAGAACAGTGGCGCCCTCAAGTCCACACAACATTTCTCTTTCTAAATAAACTCTACCTACTTATGTTACGTTACAATATAAATTAAATAATTAAAAAACCCCGACTAGCTAAGAACACATCTCACTAATTCACCTTTCAAACAAAAAAAAAAAAATTCAAATCGGTTAATCCGTTAGAGAGCTACGATGCTACAGACGGACACACAAACACACACGCACACACACACGTCAAACTTGTGTTTTACGTCGTTTTTACGTCGGAGGTTAAAATGAAACATAATGTAATTAGTGTAATGTAAATTAAATTTTTACGTCAAAAATTGTACTCATTCTCTACAACTAGTTATTACTCACTATACTACCGGTCCTACATTACTTAAAAAAATGATTAAAATTCATTAATTTCAGATAATTTGAGATCCATTAAATTACAATGCTACAATTACAATACAACTATAATTACAATTACATATCGTCACGCCTTTCCCAAGAAGGGGCTGGCAGAGATGTTATACATTACCCACACTTCGCGGGACAATACTCAGTCCCAAAAGTGACAGGGGGCGAGCCAGTCGCCATACACCGGGCTCCAGTCATGTAGCAGATGACATACAAGACGTACATATATGTTCACACAATGTACAAATTGGTGCGTGCCGTCGGCTGGGTTCGAACCCGCTCCATCTGGCTTGAGAGGCGGGCCTTCTCCCAACTAGGCTGCCATCCACAATTACAATTACAAATACAAAAAAATAATGCTTTTAAAAGATGTGGTCTCAATTGGTCTCTGAAGGGTGAGAGTTGTCAGCTTAAAGATGTATCTCATCAAAGACCTAGTAATAGTAGTAGTAAGTAATAGTAGTAGTAGTCTCATCAAATACCTATAAACTAAGTCACTAAAAAATCAAGTTATAACGAGTGTGCTGCGACGAGCTCGTAAAGCGTAAAGCACTCATTTAATATTTTAAGGCCCATGTTTACCGATAACATGTCGATTATTTATTTAACTGACCGTTGTTGACATTTAACTAATTGAGGAGCTGTCAAAAACAGCCTGTTAAAAATTTGATCGCTTCTTTAAGTTTTGATATAAAGATTTTTTCTTTGTTTATAATTCTGAATACTTACCTACCTCTATTTACAACACCAGACTACACCTGTTGCCCATTTTTAGGGTTCTTTAACCAAAGAGTAAAACGGGACACTATTATTAAGACTCCGCTGTACGTCCGTCTGTTCGTCTGTTCCCAGGCTGTATCTTATGAACCGTGATAGGTACGTAGTTAGTTGCAACTTCACAGATGTTGTAGTATTTCTGTTGCCGTTCAAAGAACAAATACTAAAAAACAGAATAAAATAACAGAATTTTTGCTTTTTATTCATTTGATCCATTTAATCTAAGATTGACATGTACCAAATCCAAATATCTATTTTAACTTTAATTTTTAATTTTGATATTATTTATTTTGTGTGAAAATGAATTCTTAATATGGACATGGTCTGAAATAAATGATGATTATTATTATTATTTTAAATATTTAAGGGGGCTCCCATGCAAAACACAAGTTTTTTTTTGCCGTTTTTATAGATATTGATACGGAACCCTTCGTACGCAAGTCCGACTCGCACTTGGCTGGTTTTGTTTTCATAAAACTCTTTGCGTTTGACCTCATAGTGAATCCGAAGGTTCCGAATTCCTAACTAAACCAATTATAACGGCGCGCTGCCATGTTTGATGGCCTCTGATATACGGAGGTGTTACAAGGCAAGGCTGTCCAAATACTTGTTCAAACAAGGTTACATACTCATTATTCTGACCAAGCAATACTCGAATGCTTGAAAAAACTAGACTTAATCCAAATGCAAACAGCTCGTAGGCCTAATGGTGTAGAAAATACTAGGTGTTGCCTTTTTGGTTTATGTAAAGGAAGTATTTGATTGAAGGCTCTACCTAGCTTTGAATACCGAGTAGTGTTACTAGAAACTAACTTTCAACACAAAAATAAACTAATATACCTTCTAAATCGACAAAACGTCTACTTGATAAAATATTGATTTATATTTACATCAAATTGATATTCTCATGTAAATAAACATCAGAACAAAGAGTTATTAGCAAAAACTTGAATATCTAGAAAAAAAATACTGGCAGGTTTTTAAATAGCCTTATCACACCGCGCCCGTTTTTTAGAAGATATTTTCTAACTTGTTATACCGAACACCACAGACTATGCTAATACGGACACATAAAGACCTATCTGTCAAATATTTCATTCAAGCCGTCGAATAGCAAACGATTAGCGGGCGCTGTGCCTAAATCTAAACAACATACTTACATAACTAAAGGCCTGGCCGCACGTTCAATCTTTCTTGCACAAATTTTGATGTGCACAAACCAATGCACAAATTGTTTTTGGCATGTCTAAATTCTATTTTTAATTATTACTTAGCATTATTTTTGTTTTCATTATTATGTTTCTTTTTTTTTCTCTGTCTCGATTTAGAATTAACATAATCAATTAAATGTAGTATTTTATTTATCTAGTATATAATTATGTAGTTATAATATGTTTTAGTAATAAGTTCAAAATTTGGAGGTATTTTGTTTAATTTGGAGAAGCCACTGGCTCCCAACACACTGTCTCTGACTAGTTTGGGCGCCTCTGGAATCAAATTTGAAATTGTCACATGTTTTTATACCCAAATAAATTATTTGTTTTTGTATTTATTTGTGCATTCAAGACGCTGCGTGCAGCCGGGCCGGGAGCTCGCCACATTGTTTTGCGCTAACTGTTTGCGCAATGCAATTCGCTGTCGTGTGGACATTGCACATGACTGTGCACCATGTTATTTGAACCAACTTTTGCACAAAATCTTGCGCATGCAAGTTTCTGCGTATATATATCCGGGCCTTAACGTTCTATCATATTTCCATCAAAAGCCAGCGTCTTACATCATCATTATTTACACTTTACCGCTTTGTTTTTGCCGCCATGTAGATGTATTATCATAGACAATCCGATGCCTTCCGCGTGCCTGCGTGGATGATGTTGAAGTTGTTCTGCAGCGGCTTTCCGGAATTTTAATGAGGTTCTTTAACATCGACGTATTGTCACGAAATCGGAATAGATGGTTATTTAACAGCGATAGGATAGACGTTAGTTATTATCTTATGATTCGTGGAAAATAGATCGGGTCTGCAGTTTTTTTATCGTTTTATGACTGAGATGGATGTAATCTTCGTTGACGTTTATAGGTCCCAGCTTAGCTCTCGTGGCGTGTGGGGCGTGGACATACTGGACATATTAAAATTAAATGCTGTTTGCTTATAGTTTAATTAAGTTGACTTTATAGGACGTCCATTATAACTTTATAATAACTTTTGTTTCTATAAAAGAAATAGGCCTCGTATGCAAGCTGTGTTTAAAAAATAACGTCTTGGCTACAAGGGTATTTGAAGAATATACCTAACTGATATGTTCGTCAATATTTTTCTAATGCATTATTCCGACACATGAAATATACAGAACCCAGCCGAAGGCACGCATCAATTTGTTCATTGTTAGAACATATTATGTGCGTATTGTATGGCAGCTGCTACATGATTGGAGCCTGGTGAATGGCGACAGGCTCGCCTCCCGTCACGATTTGAATATCGTTCGGGGTAAGTGGGTGTTGTATCACACCCCTGGCTGCCCCTTCGGGGGAAAGGTGTGATATGTTATGCTATGTGAATATACAGCATTTAAGTAGAACTATATTTTAAAGTAACTTGTCTCGTAGACGTATCAGTTTACGGTGCATATTTGGTTATTCGACGGTTTCATAACACACTGCAAGTGAGGGAAACGAGAAAAAAAACACAGAGGTTGGTTTATAAGTAGGGTCTTTTTACCGACTTAAAATCCTGAGATATGCAATGCAAACATCGAAGGCAAGTTAGGCAAGGCAGAGCGCATCAAGTAATCACTCAGTTCTGACACAGTACTGTAATAATGAGCAAATAATAGTCGGAAACGACCCACCCAGCGTCCTCGGAGCTCGGAGCAATAAACAAGACGAGTAACAGAGGAAGCGGAGGACATGTTGCAAGCAGGAAGGGCTCGGCGGCCGCTGGAGCGCGGATCATTCCTTATTGTTGGAGTGGGCCCGAGACTTGTGGACGAGCGGAGCGGGAGCGGGTAAAACGAGTAAAGTAAGTAAAGCCTGATTGTCTACATCATAGTAAACAACTTTTACTAAGGGTCCAACCCTGAAATCGAAAAACAAAAATCAGCTGTTCCATACAAAATTAATTGCCTTGAAAATTTATAAAACAGCTGATTTTTATCTTGCGCGCGCACTGGTAACTCCCTACTACAGAATACTTTCTATTACATAGGGCAATCCCTACCTGGAAAAAACATGGTGAGATGGTGTAATCACCAGAATTGCTAAGGGAACCAGGCTGGATTGGCTGGGCCAGGCAGGCTGGACCACCAATATTTATGGACTTCATTAAACTTACAACCTGCTTAATCTTAAAAAATACGATAAAAAATCCATAGAATAACGAATAATCTCCAATTCAAACCAGAGTCTTATTTCATCTCATAAGCGACAGCGACAAACAGATGTCATTCTACCACGCTAACGCTTGTCCAACAAAGCCCCGCCCTCACAATATCCGAAGTAGTATCAGTAATATCGACGAAGTATCTGCATGTAATCCACGAGCGATCATCGGCCATTAGCCCAGTATCGCAGACATCGCAGTATCGGTCACGCGACCCAAACGGAACACTTGTGCTACACAAAGCTGAAAAAACCTGTGCGTTTATTAGTACTTACTTATACAAATGTAAAGTGGCAAAAAAACATAAAGACTTTTTGCAACGTAACAAACGAAGCATAGTAGACTCTATGAGCTTTTGTGTCCACAAATTTGAATGCGTAAAAAATATTATGCGCAGAATAAATAATAGTCTAAGACTTAACCGGTGGCGTACGGCGTGAATCAAGCTTCTTCTTTAGGTAAGTGTGAAGAGACTTAGAAATATCGATACGTATCGATTTCAAGTTAAATTACTTAATCCGCTGTTCGACTTTTAAATGATTGTATCATTTTAAGTCTTATTTTTTATGGTTGCAAACTCATTGCAAAAAAACTTTACAACAATGTTATGTTGGTTTTGGAATTGAGCACGTGTGAACTTCTCGTTCTCATCGTTTCAAAAACAAATAACGGACTTTTGAAATGGAAATCAACCGTTACAAGGAGTTTCTCCATAAAACAAAACCCGTGAAATCAATCGTGCGTTTCCTATTATCGATTAGTATTCTCTCCACGCAAATAAATAAAAACGCGTGCTTCAATCGATTTAATTAATATTCAATACTGTAGCCGCCTTCAATGTATTAGGTCCTTACGTATGAAATTAGCGTTTTGTCGTACTGATCAATTTGATCTGAAATATCTCCTCTTTGGTTAAGAATTCGAAATTCAAATTAATAAATTCATTTAGCTGGTTTTTTTTTCTTTGGAATACAGTCATTCATTTGTTATTTTCCTCATTATTTTTTCTCTGGCGTCGCTTATTACCGCGCAATGGAAAACATGAAATATCGGTATATTTACGAGTACGAGTTCTACCGTGGCACCAGTGCTGCAGAAACAGCTCGAAGAATTAATGATGTGTACGGCGCTGGTGTCGCTAAAGACAGCACGGTACGTTTTTGGTTTCAACGTTTTCGTTTTGGAAATTTCGACCTTAAGAACCAACCCCGTGGACGGCCGGAGATCAAAGTGAAAAACGAAGAATTAAAGGCTATTGTGGAAGCGGATCCATCACAAAGCACTTCAGAGATAGCAGCAGGCTTCGGGGTAAGTGACAAAACTGTATTAATCCACTTGAAGCAAATCGGGAAAGAAAAAGAACTCGAACCATGGGTACCTCATGAATTGAGTGAATCGAACTTGCAAACACGGGTCGCCTGCTGTGTTACTTTGCTCAACCGACACAATAATGAAGGGATTTTAAATCGAATCATTACTTGTGATGAAAAGTGGATATTGTACGATAATCGAAAGCGCTCATCGGAATGGCTGCACCCTGGAGACCCAGCCAAAACCTGCCCTAAACGAAAATTGACTCAGAAAAAGTTACTTGTAAGTGTTTGGTGGACTAGCACCGGTGTCGTTCACTACAGCTTTCTTAAATCTGGCCAAACGATTACGGCAGATATCTATTGTCAGCAACTGCAAACCATGAAGGAAGAACTAGCTGTTAAACAACCGAGATTGGTCAATCGCTCTAGGCCACTGCTGCTTCACGACAACGCAAGACCACACACTGCATAACAAACAACCACTAAGTTAGCTGAGCTACAATTGGAATGTCTGCGACATCCACCGTACTCCCCGGACCTTGCTCCAACAGATTACCATTTCTTCCGGAATTTGGACAACTTCTTACAAGGAAAAAAATTCCACTCCGATGCAGCAGTCCAAACCGCCTTCAAAGAGTTTATTGATTCTCGCCCCCATGGTTTTTATAGTAAAGGGATCAATGAACTACCCATAAGATGGCAAAAGTGCATAGATAACAACAGTGCATACTTTGATTAATTAAATATATTTTACAAAAAAAAATCTACTTTTTATTCCTCCCGTACAAAACGCCAATTTCATACGTAAGGACCTAATATTAGATCTGTTTAATGGACATGGCATACATTAATATCGTTAGCCTTTTTTCTGAAACTTGTTAAATGAAGTAACCGGCCGTGCATTTAAAAAAAAGAATACATATTTCCCGCCATTGATCGGCGCAAAAAGTTTATTGGACCAAAGAGGTTCTAATGAATTGTTCAAGATTTTTTTTACGATGCAAAGATCGCGATTCTTCACACTTTTTTGCTTTTTGTTTGAACTTCATCGTTCTCATACATTAATACAAAATTATGATGTTGATGTTATAATTGCCGTAACAGAACGGATACTTAATTGCTTCTCTGATACAACGGTGTTTTTATCTTGATTTGAATAGGAATTCTTGATTGGCTCACTAAACGTTCATATTTGGATAACGTAATAGTATCATTTAAATATTAAATTGATGAGTTATTGAGATAGTAATTTTTGTAGTTTATGGTGGTTATTGAATTTACATTAACACATGTTTAAATTTACAACTATAATACCGATGTGGGCAGGTAGGTGGATGTGAAAATAAAACAAAAACTATTTCTAAAACTTCTCAGATAAGTACTTAAGTGTAATTTAATGCTACGGATCTCGAATATCACGAATACCTGTTCGAATAAAGCGTTGCAACCAATATCGATATTAGATGATTTTAATTGTTACAGCAACAAACTCTTTCCCGTTTTTGCAACTTTAAATGATACTTACTTTTAAAATGGCTCTAACTATCGTCAAAGCGTTGTTTCACAAAATGTTGGCCTAACGTGCGCTAAAACAACAATTACGGTAACCGGTGCTTTGGCCACTAGTTAGCGTCATATTTAATGTCAAAACTTTGACTTTTACCTTTGACAACCGATTTCTATGTGAGTACTTACTTATAATTTACGCTTTGCATTTAACGGACGTTATACAGGCTACGCAAGCGTTATTTTTTAACGCACATATGTTACGTTAACTAACCGCTTGAGACAACTCGTTCTTATTCTTTGCCACAGTTACAGTCATCTTCAAAAACCATACAAGATTCTACTTTGACACCGCAGTCTCAAAGCTCAAAATTGGCTAACTTTTCTAACCGCGGTTTATAGTAGCAGAGATGTTGCAAGCAGTTAACTCCAAGAAGACCGCAGAGCTTATTATTATGGGGTCTAAAGTACACCCCAAGGGACCGTTTGCTTCGTCAATACTTCTCTAATGGGTTATTATTATGAGATTTAAAACGTAAATGTGTTGGTAGCAGAAATGGAAAAGAATGCATTTAGTTAAAGCTTTACAAAAGTTTTAAAATAGGACTCGATATTTTTTTCAAAGAAAAGAGTTTCACACCTACCGAGATGAGATAATCTTTTTGACTGCCTCGGTTGGTAGTGAACCTGCCTTCTGAGCTTGGGGGCGTGGGTTCGATTCCCACCTAGGGCAAACATTTATGCGATGAACATTTGTGTTTGTTCTATGTCTGGGTGTTAATATGTATTTAAGTTTGTATTTAAAAATATCTAAGTATGTATATCAGTCTCTGGTAGCCATAGTACAAGCTTTGCTTAGTTTGGGGTCAGGCGACCGTGTGTGGAAGTGTCCCGAATTTATTATTGTCCCGAATTTAGGTACTTATATACATAAATACTAACTTCAAATCCTGCTTGGTCCGGGCACAAGAGCGCGCTCCTCTCCCCTGATTTCTTGCCTGAAGGGCTGGTGTTCCGGCGCCACTGGGAAGTTACACCGCTAGAAAATCCCAGCTAAAATAGTTTAATTTAATTTGAAAATATTGTAATATGTATGTTAGTTTGTAAGGTAAAATCTGGACCCGTGTTGTTATTTTATAACAACCTGTGCCTGAATTGAACTATTATTATTATAATAAATAATGTTTGTAGTCCCTGTGACACAGACGTTTTCCTACATAGAAGTGAAATTCCAATAAAAGTCAGTAAGATCTAGTTGCACAGAAGATGGCAGCTTCATTATACGGCGAGCCGGTCTAATGATGCCCATTCACGTACCGCGGAGCTGGGTGGGTTCATGAGAAGCCACTTACAGATCTTATTGTTCTAGGCTCCCGCTTAATGTGAAAGGGACATAAATTATATTAAAAGTAGGAGAAGCTTATCAGTTGGAGATGAAGGTTCGAACATGAAATTGTATTGAGAAGGATGTGGATTGTCGAAAGCTTCTGGGTGCCTATTTTGGCGCGTGCTGTATTATCTCGATCACACTCACTCTAACAAGAGAGACTGACTAACACGGCGACATGTGCCAGAATAGAATCCATGTATTTACGAAATGCAAGCATCGGGAACTTATTACTACGAGTCTACGATTACACCGTACTGCCGTATTATGTAGCTATTATTATGTGAATTACGAGTATAATGTGTGACCCACAAAGTACGTAAAAATTATCTTAACAACGATAACGCTTATATCTATCAGATACCATAAATACTGACCCTCAATTTCTTGCCTATTCTTTTGAGTAATTACTCTTTTTCCATGCTTTTTTGAACAAGGCGGTGCGGTAGAGTCATTTTTATAACTTTGACGTTCATTATGTGTATATTCGATACCACATTAAATAAACATATTTTGACTTTGACTTTATTTTGATGAGCTACCTAAATATGTAACGTGTTGTTGCAGTGATGGCGTGACCGCGCATGGGTGGCGGCGGGCCGCTGCTGGAGGCGGCGACGCGGCCTTCCTCGCCACTGCGCTCGCGACCGACGCGAGGGCGCTCCTCGTTACTGATGAGGTAACCTTCTATTTTTAACCCCCTACGTTTTAAGGAAAAATGCATGTGAATTTTTAATTGATTTTTTTTATTTTAATGCATGTAATAATGAGATGGGAAATAAATGGGCTTTATTATTATTATTATTAAATATTTTTTTTTGTTTGAATGGTGAATTAGTCGGTAGTGTTCTTAGCTACGAGTATGTTTGATGAACATTCTTAAGAAAAAACAATGCAATATACATATTCTTTTTATATGCAATCAATTACCGAATTTCACTAGATATTTACCTTTCGCGCAAAATTGGCAGACCAGTAGGTAAACACACGATTCACCATCCTGCCTTGCGGTCCGCCGTGCAGGACTGCGAAGCTCACACTCCATCCGGCCTAGCATGTTGCACGTCGTTGCCGGACGCGATGCAGGCTGCGACGACATTCACCATCCTGCAAGCAGTACTACAAAGCAGGGTGGTGAATGGTTACCTTAAACTATGCAATTCTTGGGTAAAAAAAACTATGCAATTCTTTGAAAAGAATGCCAACCAACGACGATGTACAAGAAATTGAGGTTTGACAACTCAAAACGGATCATTTCGCGCTAGCTGGGCGGAAAATCTGAAACTCGAAAAAGAAACATTCCAAGAGTAAAAAAGTTAGTTTTTTGTTTTACACTCATTGCGTAATGTACCAAAACAAAATATTATAAAACTGTTACATTAAATAAAGAACGCTTCTAAAGTTAAAAAAAAACTCTTATTTCATTACTGCACCTGTAACAACTTGCGCCGTCATTAATTATGTAGTAGCGAATCTGTCAAGAAATGGCGCCCAACAGCGAACGAATTAATTCAATGTAAAATTATTGATTACCACAACTGAAATGATAATGAGCTCTAAATACATCACTATTAGAGTTGAATTTAGTTCTTCCAAAAAAGCAGTAATAAATTTACTGCTTATTTTATTCTCGCGAACGTTTGTTTCAGAATCGAATAATTAATTATTGAATTAAATGAATCGATTTTAAATGTCGCCAGTATCAATAAATCTACACGTATCTACACTTTGACAGCCATGCTAATGAGGTGGAGAGGTGACCAATCAAATCAAACCTAATTTCTATCTTTCTCTACTTAAAACGATACTTAAGCGCTTAGCACACCGTGCGGCCTGTAGTCTAGCTACTATAGATAGCATATCGTCACGCCTTTCCCCCGAAGGGGCTGGCAGAGGTGTTTTAACACCCACAATTCGCGGGACGATATTCAGTCCCAAATATGACAGGGGGCGAGCCTGTGGCCATACACAGGTATCCAGTTATGTAGCAGATGACATTAAATACGCACATTATAAGTTCACACAGTGAACAAATTCGTGCGTCCCTTCGACTGGGTCCGAACCCGCTGCCTCTGACTTGAGAGGCGAGCCTTTCCCGACTAGCTAGACTATCATCGCTTTACTAGATAGCGCAGTGTTATCTGAGGTATCATAGACAGATGGACTCGACAGGCCCGGCCCCCTATTCTTACGCGGGAGATGTTATCTTGGTCACTCTCACTTCTATGACTTTTCAAACAAGAAAGACAATGACCAGAAAATACCTTACTTTATAACATATTTTTTAATTTGAAAACTTATACTTGTAGTAGTATTAAACTAACTACTAGCTGCATTGTTATTTTACAGCCAGATAAGCTTCAGAGAAATATCTATAAAAAGATGTTTTACCTAACTACGTCTTTAATCATATTTAGAAAGATAATGAATGTATTTTGTCATTTGATTTATTATCTAATATCTGGTTTGGTTTAGAAACGATCGTAGCCCGAGTAAGAGAAAGCCCGACTTTGTATCGGCGGCAGTAGGAAAAATACTCGAGTTTTTGTGCAACTGGCTCTCGGTGGGAATGTTGTTGTACTGCGAGCTTTGAAATACACTCATAGTATATTACTTCTAGCTTAGGTATTATACTTCTACCTATGAGCCGTGATTGGAGCTGCTACCCTATTTAGGAACCATTTTTTTTTTCAGGGATAAAAAATACCGCAAAAATGCCTAATATACATAACAAGCCCATATTCACTGAACTTAAATTGCACGATTATGTAATAAACTGTCCATTGTGTTATTGAGGAGCTGTGAAAAACAGTCGGTTAAAAATTTAATCGTTTGTTTAAGTTTTGGTGCACTTTGGCCTAGTGTGCTAAAAACTATTTTTTGTAAATTGCATTTTGGTCAGCCTATTTGAAAAGAAATAATATGTTTAAGTATTACTTACTGTTCCTCTTTTCTCTTAGTGACCCGCTATGTTCTTCAACCTAATTTTTTGATAAACCAAAATACCAGCTTTCAAGACTCGATATCCAACGTGTTGCTTTGCATTCCCACCGAATTTGAAAAAATAGTTATACTCCATTAGCGGAGCACGAATAAAATACATGACATCCTTGAAATCATAAACAAAAGTCAGCTGTTTCATATATTTTGAACAACTCCATTTACATATTCCAACGAATTTTTTTACATGGAACAGTGGCCCTATTCGGAGATTTGAAATTTTCATCTCACTTTTTTTGTTCTTGATCCTCTCGTTTGACACGTGATAGTTATGAAACTGACCAAGATATCATCTCATCTCTTGCGCAGGAATGGCCCCCCAGCCCTTAGATTATTTCGATGGAATCAGCTGTTTTTTTTTCTCCATTTCAAGGTTGCCCCCTTGTTTATTCGTGGTCAGCTAGTGTAGTACCTATAGCTACCTCTAAAAATCCGTCGGGAATGCAAATAATATAATTTATAGGAATATGTTATCATGTTTTTATGATGTTTATTTATAAAATGCAATTTATGGAGCATCCTCGTAAATTACACGGCTGTATCTTCATATAGCTTCTGCATAAACGGTTATAAAGTTTACGACGATCACAATTACGCAGCGGATTATTTATAACTTGCCCGTATAAACAAAATAACTTATTTATTTGCGGCATCCCGCGGTTTTGAATATAGTTTTTCATTTTTTCCGCTGTAATTATTCCATCTAAAAAGTAATTTGCATCATGAAAATCAGCATGAAACTAGCATGCTTTTTACCATCGTTAATTTGTGTAGGCTTATTGGAAACTCCTTCTAAAGTATACACATATCTTTAAATATTTTCGCTGATAATATAATACAAGCAAACTGACAGTTGTGACAGTTTGTTTGTAAAATATCGAGACAACGTTATCTCGCTGCACCTGCGCGCGTAGTGTAACCGTCACTCGCGTTCCGAACTCAAACAATTAATTATTTATTCACTATCGTACATTTTATCATCTGTCATCTAGCAAGCGAGCCTCCCCGTATCGGCCGCGACCATTAAAAAACTAGTTTTCTTCTTAGGACCGGTTTTTGAACGCACTCTTGTTATATATTTTTTTCCGTTGCGCCTGGCATTTCGTATGTCGAACAATGTATGCCAGTGTACCTTCCTACCAATTCATTGACACACAACGCCGGTGAATAATGAACCAATATCTTTTAACTGATGCAATGTGCCCTTAAACTACAGTGTGCCCATAGACTGTCAATAGACTACGGATCGTTATCGACTTCTGCACTACATTCCATTCGGCTTAAGTTGAGATCTCCCATGTTTTTATGAAGCACTTCTTAGGACACTTAACCATCGGTGTCTCGAGCGATCTTCCACGCAATCATTTACATTGACTTAGATGCCGAGCGTATCTATGCGTCTGCGCAGGTACTACTATAATGAAACTTATATGGATGTTACAATAGTTGCGTTGTACACGGATTTACCTGTACCACAAGAACTGTGCATTTTTCAGTATTAAAAGTGGTTTATTTCAAAGTGAAAGCTGTCTTATCAATTCCAGGTCCAAAAGGTGTGGAGAGTTGCACATTTCGTTTTTGTTTTTCGGTAATGTTAGAGGAACATTAATTGACTCCTATAAATTGTCACTAAAACCTCTTTCTTTGGCAAGCGGTGATACAAAAACTCAATATAATTATGGAAACAGTAATATGTACTTAAGTACCAAATAAAAAAATATACCAAGTGGGTCTGATAAAAAAAAACCCGACTGCACATCCATCTTGGGTTTAAAGACGAATATAATGATACCTTAACGGTCGAAATCCATCCATACGTTTTCAAGATACGAGGTATAAGAAAATTACAAACATAAGTACAAAATACACCCAACAAAACACAACCCTTCCTGGCAGTTGGATAGTTAACTAAGTATCTAGAATAGACCTACGTCATTAGGTACATTGTTCTATTGCTAGTTAAACAAAAAGCCAACAATGCCAGAATACGGTCTCATTTCAATTAAAAAAAAAAGAGAAACGCCACAAATCGTTGGCCTTCGTTTGCTTTGGTCTGTACGCAGCTTTAGATACATTGTCGTCACACCACAGCACGGGCCGGCTAGAGGCTATCGGCAAAAACCGGGCACCGGCTGGCGACCATGTCGGCGGCACAATTAACTTTTATAATCCAGTACTAGAATGGTAGAATGCTGGAGGGCTATTCCTACAACTCGAGATACCATCTCATCTCGAAAAAAATGCCTAAAATCGAGATGCCTTATTCTCTTCGCTAGAGATCGAGATTATCTCGATGGCTGGGGCCCGAGATGTCTCGAGTGGTCGGAGGCAGTCGAGACGTAAGTGAGATAGTGGGTCGCGACTCATTTGTTGCCACTTCGGTCCCGTAAATATATTTTTTCTACAAAACTGGCAACTCAGTATTTGAATACCTACGTCATACGTTTCTATACGTCAAGGAGGGTCTTTGGCGGGAACCGAAAAAATGGTGTCGTGATTTTGTATTATTTTCTAAAACTTGTAATGCTTCGAGTGTTAAAGTGTAATAATTGTGTAACCTTTGCCGTGTTCGTTAACGTGCACGAGTGTAAGCAAATGATACAAACATTAGGAAATGCAACTTTTCGTGTTCTCTACAGAACTCGACTTAACGTTTCAGTAAAGTATCCACGACTGAAATGGGAAAATTTTAGAAATAGAACTTTTATTAGATAAGTATAATTTTGATATTTTATGTTTCACTGAAACTTGGTTAAAATCAAATAAAATGCTATTTAATGTTACAAATTTTCAGGTGGCCAGTGCGTTTAACAGAGTATCCGCTGAAGGAGGAGGCTGTATTATTCTTTTTAAAAATAACATGAAATATAAGGAACGCTCTGACATAAGGGGCTATTCTGTTGAACGTGTCTGTGAAATTGCTTGTGCGGAAATGGACAGGCACATAATATTATGTGTTTATCGACCACCAGCATCTAACTTCAATCATTTTATGTCAACAATGGAGTGCGTACTAAAGAAACTTTCTAAATCAAATAGATCTATTTTGGTTTGCGGAGACTTCAATATAGATATTTTAGTCAATTCTACGGATAAAATTAATCTAATTTCTTTATTTAAAGCATTTAATTTAAACTATCTTTTCTGCGAGCCAACTAGAGTAACGGAGACCTCATCTACTTGCCTAGACAATATTTTCTCAAGTTGTAAAACAAAAGATTTATCACTTTTTAACGGAGTCAGGTCAGATCACAAGGGCCTTGCAATTAAATTTGAAATTGATAAAATAAAAAAACCATCTTTAGTTGAGTGTAGACCATTAACGAAAGGTAGGTTAAAACGACTAAATAATTGCATAGAGTCGAAACTTATTTTAACTGATTTTTCTGTCAATAACCCTAATGACAGTTATGAAAAATTATTTAAAATAGTTAGCAATGAATTTAATGAAATTTGTCCAAAGAAGAAGATTCAATTCAACCAAAAAATACAGTTTAGTGACTGGGCGACCAGAGGTATACGAAAAAGTAGAGATGTTATGTATGATTTATATAACAAGAAATCTCTGACATCTAGTAAGGATTTTCATGACTATGTTAGAAAATACTCGAAAACTTTTAAGTCGGTTTGCATTCGCGCTAAAGCTTTGTTTATAAAAGATAAAATTCAAAAATCCGATAATAAAATAAAAGCTGTCTGGAAGACCATCAACACAGAGACGGGAAAAAGTAAGTCGAGGGATTCAGAATTTGCGCTGGTAGTTGAGACTCAGCCGGTTTCTGATGCAAAATCGGTAGCCAACTCTTTTGAACATTTCTTCTCTAGCATACCCTTTGATGCCACCAAAACGCTTAACTCGTCTCCAGATGATGCAGGTGTTTTTCTAAAAGAACACTTCTCGCGGGATATACCAGACTTTCGGTTCAGATACACTTCCATCTCTGAAATTATCAAAACTTTCAAAAGCTTAAGAGTTAAATCTAGTGAAGATTTATGGGGATTATCAGTAAAAGTGTTAGAGTCTTTAATAGAAACTATTGCACCACACCTCATGGTCATATTTAACATGTGTATTGACAGAGGCACATTTCCCGATTTAATGAAAAACAGCAAAATTACCCCTATCTTCAAATCGGGTAGTAAGTCAGATCCCTCGAATTACAGACCCATCTCTGTGCTTCCGGCTTTGAGTAAAATATTTGAAAAGATTATACTTAATCAACTGTTGTGTCACTTTAACATACACAGTATATTAAACGAAAATCAGTTCGGTTTCACGAAAAGTAGATCAACAACAGATGCGGGAGTTCGATTAGTTACGCATGTGATGGAAGCTTGGGAGAGTTCACAGGATGCCATCGGTGTCTTTTGTGATCTTTCCAAAGCGTTTGATTGTGTAGAACACCGCACCTTGATCCGTAAATTACACCACTACGGAATTCGTGGAATCGCTCTAGATCTTGTCGAGTCATATTTAACTGATAGACAACAAAAAGTGGGAATTAATGGCGTCACATCTTCCGGATCTTTAGTTACAATGGGAGTACCACAAGGTTCTATCTTAGGCCCGTTCTTATTTTTGGCGTATATAAATGATTTGCCGTATATGGTTAAGGACCTTACAGACATAGTTCTATTTGCTGATGATACATCTCTTATTTTTAGAACAGATAGGAAAGATAGTGAACTTGTGCATGTGAACAACGTACTGACTATTATTTCGAGATGGTTCGCTGCGAACAATTTGTTACTAAATACAAAAAAAACTAAGTGTTTAAAGTTTTCCATGCCTAATGTTAGATATATAGAACCAAACGTAATGCTTGAGGGCGATAAACTTAACATAGACAAGGCGACGGTGTTCCTGGGTATAAGCATTGATTCCAAACTGCAATGGGGTCCACATATTAGTGCTCTGTCTGGGAGACTTAGTTCTGCTGCTTATGCGGTTCGCAAGATTAGGCAACTGACGGATATAGCTACAGCTCGGATGGTTTACTTTGCTTACTTCCACAGCATAATGTCATATGGCATTTTGCTGTGGGGATCAGCTGCTGAAGTGGAGGCCATTTTTATTTTGCAAAAGCGAGCGGTCCGCGCTATCTACGGAATGGGTCCCCGTGAATCATTGAGAGAATTATTTAAAGAAATAAATATTTTAACTTTACCTTCTTTATATATCTTTGAAAATATTATGCACGTTCGCAAAAATCTACATAAATTTAAATTGAACAGTGACTATCACAATTATAACACTAGAAATAAGGATAGGATAGCTGTACAGAGATTTAGACTGACTAAGTCAAGAAAGTCATTTTTAGGCAACTGCGTTAGTTTTTACAATAAAATCCCGAAAAATATAACAGGGCTCACCGAGGGAAAATTCAAATCACATGTAAAAACTACATTAATGAAAAGAGGATATTATAAGGTTAAGAATTATTTAGAAGATAAAGATGTCTGGAGCCTTCCACTTCCGCCAAGTAGCCACTAATATTTATAGATATTACCTAGTTGTAAGCCAAAATTTGTGAGACTAATTTATTTATTATTTGAAAAAATAATGCCCCTCAGTTTCTTGCCTGTTCTTCTGAGTAGAGGCTTTTTATCCGAACAAGGCGGTCGAGTCTATTTAAATAACTTTGACGTTCATAAGTGTATCTTTGATACCTAAATTGAATAAAAACATTTTGACTTTGGCTTTGACTTTGACTTTGTAAATTTGTCTGTAAAAATAATATTAAGCTGTAAATATTATCCCCCTTAGCAATAAACGTTGTATAGCTTTGGAATAGTTGTATAGTTTTGTCTTTTTTTTAATTCTTGAACTCTATTGAAGCTAGCAATAAATGTTGTATAGCCTCAGAATAGTTACAGTCTTTTGCCATTTTCGATCGAGTTCAAAAACAACAAAGAAAGATAAAGACAAAACACTGTATAATTATCCCAAGGCTATACACTGTTTATTGCTAAGGGGGTTAGTATATTTACCAAAGTGGAGTATACAATACAAATATTTTTCGGCATTGCATGTTGAACATAACATATCATTATCATCACGCCTTTCCCCTGAATGGACTGGCAGAGGTGTACAACACCCACACTTTAGCGGACGATATTCAGTCCTAAATGTGACAGGCGGTGAGCTTGTCGCCATATACCGGGCTCCAGTTACTTAGCAGATGACATTAGATATGTACATATGCTCACACAATGAATAAGTTGGTGCATGCCTTTGGCTGGGTCCAAACCCTCTCCCTCTGGCTTGAGAGGCGTATCTTCTGCGACTAGGCTATCATCACTAGTATGTTAAATAACAAGACATAATACAATAAAAAAAACTGATTTATTTATCTTTTTCAATTCAATTTCTTTATTTGCTCGTCAATGGGTTACAATGATCTTAATTTAGGTTTGAACAGCCAAAAACTACCTCACATTAGGTGTGCAAATTAATGATGTCAATAAAATGTTATGAAATTAAATAAAATGTCAAATAAAAACATATTTAAACACTTAAAAAAATGAAATAATGAGAATGTTAGCCAAAAAACTTAATATTTATCGCGATAAATATGGTAGCGACACGATGCTTTGTCCAAGAATTCTTTTGTCGTGTAAAAACTTTCGCTCACTAGCCACTTTTTCAACTCCGTACTAAATTTATCAAAAGGCAAATCTACTATTCTATTTGGAAGGGAATTATAAATGAGAGGTGCCATGTAAATGCAGTTGTTCCTGAACAATTCCAATCTTACACTGGGCATGTTGAGTTTTATATGAGTGTCTGTTCTTTTGTTGCAGCTATCAAAAGCCGTAAATAATGATGGGTTACATTTCACAAATTTAGCCATTTCATAAATATACATGCAGGGCACTGAAAGGAGGTTCTGAGACTTAAAAACAGGTTTACAGGATTCGATCCATTTCATGCCGAATATGGCGCGAATGCACTTTTTCTGTGCCCTAAAAACTTTCTTTACTAAATAATCACTGGCGTTACCCCAGGTTATAATTCCATAACGAATAACAGAGCACACATAAGCGTGGTACACCATTAGCACTGTATTAAGAGGTGCACAGCGCCGTAATCTTTTTAATGCAAATACAAAGCTATTGAGTTTTAAACAAATTGAGTCAATATGATCCTTCCAGGTTAGATGTGCGTCAACAGTAATTCCTAAAAATTTAATTTTTGCTACTTGTTCAATTACATTATTTTCATAATTTATATTAATGTGAATTTTTTGACTCCGCTGTGTTTTAAAATGTATTAATTTAGTTTTAGTTAAATTTATTTTTAATTTGTTTGCTTTTAACCAGTTAATTACATTACATAAACAGATCTTTACATCCTTGTCGAAATTATTAATTTTTTCGCTGCATGCTTTTTCAAAATCTGTTTGTACTCATTAGAATGTCCTTAAAACAATAACAGATTACTTCCAAAATATTAAGTAAAGCATCTTGAATTTAAGTTGCAGTGTAGGTTTCCATCACAATTCAATCTGCAAACAAAAAATCACAATGTTACTTAATGTATCAAACATTATATTTTACTTTTGCTCTGCATTACATGACTGATTTAAATTATCTTGTTTAGGACATACTGGACAGATTTATGGGAAAATATAGGAAATGATTATAATTTTTCCCAAAGTGAACGGTATACTACTTAGATAAAAGTCAAGTTGTCCTTTGTTGGCAAGCACATCACTAGGGAATGGCTAGATTGTCTTGCCTAAAACTCTCTATGTAATATTAGTTTGTATAGTCCGTTAGCCGAACCTCATTGCAAAGCACTAAATGTAAGAAGCTGAGAGCTGAGCTTCACCGCACTGGGTATGAAGTATAGCTATAGGTACAGAGATCAGCTAGTAAGTATATTACCTAATGCAGAGTGTAAGGTAGGTAGATTGGCAATATATCCTAACTAATAATTTAAAAATGAATTTGTTTGTTTGTTCTGCTGTCACACCTCAACTACTCAATCTATCATCATGAAATTTTGCATACACAATGTCAGAGGTACAGAAAAGGACGATGATAAGACAATGAAGAGGATGATAGAGATAATGGTTCTGCAGGACCGCAGGTGAAACTGCGGGGCGCAGCTACTTGATATATATGTATAAATGTGCTTATCCAGATTATTCCTATAGTATCTATCTTTATCTCTGTGCCAAATTTAATTCAGAACAACCATCATCTATCTAATATATACATGTGTACTTCCATTCAAACTTTTGCCTTTTTAAAATTAGTGTAAAGTGTGATTTCTCAGATACTTACTTACTGGGTCTAAGAAAATTCAATTTTTTTGTTCATACAAATATGTAACTAAGTCCACAGATTTGTTGTTGATAGTGGTTGTGATTCCTGTTTAGCTCATCCACAGTCAGGTTTCTAAAGCCAACTTGGAAACCATTAGTCACGTACGAGTCCTTGTGTGACTTGTTTGTTGGTAGGTGTTAGGCTCGAACGGCATAAATTACGCAGTAGGTACCTGAAACATTTTTCAATTTATAAACAAGAAAAAGTTTGTGACTTTTAGGTTAAGTTAACCTTGGTTATTTACAAATTATGTGGTCATATATAGTGATAAGAAAGTACTTAATACTTACAATTATCTCCACAAGTATCCTGGCGTCACTTTATTAACCCTGTTAGATTATTTTGAAGGTCTTATGTTATTAGTACATAGGGGCGATTGATTCGGAAAAAACTTCCAAACCGATCTTCCATTCCATTGGGTTTAACGACAAACGAAAGCCTTAGTAGTTCCTATTAAGTGTTTAATGTTGTTAATCGTGATAGTTTTTGTGGGCGTGATGACGGAAAGATTTTTAGATTTTAATAACCTCTATTTGTAAACAAAACAATGACTTATTTGGCTAAGTGCGTTTCGTTCCCCACAAATCCTTTATGGAATGAAAATGTTATATTTTATTCTTCTCACTTTTATAACTTGTAATAATTATCATAATATTAGTTCATTTGATTAAACATATCGATATTTAATTATTGTATGCCTTTAATGAGCAGTATGGTCCCGAAATACGTTTTATCGATTTTACCGGTTTTTAGCAAGCACAGTCGAGTAAAATGGAACGTAATTTGAGTGAGAAAAGCCTATCTCATCTCATGCTTGTTTGAGAATACCACATGGTTTGTTTTTAGGAGATTCTCCCTCGAGTTCTAGGAATCGAGATCGAGATGAAAAAGTCCTATCTCCGAATCGGGCCCCTGCTACTGGGTAGAGCTACTACAGAAACTCTCCTAGAATTTGATTAAATTGAAATTATGGAAAAAAGGTTAATTAAATCGTCAGTCAAGTAAATTGCAATCATTAATTGTATCAAGTTGCCGACTAAACAGATTATAATAAAAAAACATACAGACGAACATAGAACCTCTTCTTTTTGGAACTCGGTTAAAAATAGGTGTATCATAAGGATAAACATTAGATACTTGTTATCTCGGAAAGCTAAAGCGTTTATAAAATCACAGATGGAAAAGTTTATGGCTAGTTAAGAGTTAGACCTAGCTCTTATGAGCTCTTATGAGTTTTATCGCATCAACCTATTATTTAGAACCTCATGAGTTTATAAACTGAAGAATAATAATTAAGAAGAATAATACCTAATAACGGAATAGGTACTAAGTACAAATACGTGCAAGAAACGAATACTTAATAGCCAGTGGCCCTATTCGGAGATTTATTTCAAATCTCCGAATCTTCAAATCTTCAAATTTTAATCTCATCTTTTTTCATCCTTGTTGCTCTCGTTTGAAACGTCATAGGTGTGAGAGTGACCAAGATAAAATCTCATCTCATCTCACGTGTAGGAATAGCCCCCAGGAAGAAACCGCTCTTAGTAATAAAGGCGTCAGTTGTTACACTATAGTTTTAAGCGATGCCTACCATATTTCGAAATATAAGGGAAATCCGGTACGAGAACCTAAAAATGGATATTTATATGAGGTGCATGAATTAGGTGCTGCACACAATTCACCGTAGTCACAAACAAACGCAACCAGTCGCAACAGTAATCATTATTGTTGTCTCGTTCTTGCTATAGTTTCTTGTACGTCTCTCTATCTTTGTTGTTGAAACACGTAACATCGTACTGTCAACGGAGCTGTGTAGTGTCCGTTTGCTTGTAGATTTATTGGGTCCACGCGCTGTGCACTAGAAATTATATTTGTACCGCTTCTTCCTTATATTATTTTGATGTACCATAAACATAAACCTAACACAAATATAAAAGACAAATAATAAACAGAGCTGAAGTCAGTATCCGCGTGTAAATTACCCAAAAGGCTAGAAATGTCACCCCGCTGATTTCTTTTTCTTTGTCATTTGATAAACAATAAATAGTCTAAATCATCTATCCATCTAATAATAGTACTGGGATTTGTCAACACAGTCCTCAATTTATATTCTGATCAGCAAATGACATTCGAACAAAACGTGTCACAAAAACGGTTCGCGCAACGTGACGAGATCGGATCGAGAACCAGTCGTAATCTATCGACCAGTAATAACCTCTACTTTGTAATGTTATTTACGATCACAGACAGAATAATCAGCTGTCTCTTTCCGAGCCGAATTATTATTAGCTGTCTCTTTCTCTCTTGGTCTAGTCTAGACTCATTAGAAGACTATTAAAAAATTGGGGTTATCTACCCATGACAGTAAAAAAGCTTTACTGGCATAGCAGAATAAATTACAAGTTTTAGCGCAACGAAAAAAGCACAGGTTCTTTTGTAGAGCAATTCGAAGATTTAGAGTCAGATACATTTTTGTGTAATAAGGTGCGCTGGCGCATTTTTAATAGAGAATGGGATATTTTTTGATTGTCAAAACTGTTAAAAAAGTGTTCATAATAATTTTTAAGAGTCGCATGTTTGCCCATTGCGGGAGTGCACTATAAAGTAGGTACCTACCTACTTAAATCTAAAGTTACGACTATTAACATTGCACTATACTAGTAACTCTGAGGACTATACTAGTAACTTATTAGCATTTTTAGAAGGCTACCTAACTATCAATTAAAATATAAGAAATCAATATTCAGGGGCCATGGACATGGTTGCACACTCGGTCGTCTGACCCCAAACTAAGCAACTTGTACTATGGCTGCCAGAGACTGATAGATATACTCACATATATTTTAAATACATACCTATTTACATATTAACACCCAGACATAGAACAAACACAAATGTATATCAGATGAATGTTTGCCCTAGGTGGGAATCGAACCCAGGCCCTGAAGTTCAGAAGGCAAGTTCACTACCAGGTGAGCCACGGAGACAGGCAGAAAAGCAATATAGTGTAGATGGCTGCTAACTATGAAACTTTGATATTCACATTAAAGTCTATACATGCGGTGTGTAATAAATCTTTTTTTTTTACAATTAACATTATGAAGCTTTATAAATAAAGAAGAGTGAGTAGTGAACACAAACAGTTTAAAATGAGTCGATATAAATGCACCCCATGCCGCGAACACGGCTAATCTCCTTTTTAAATCCACCTTATTGATTGGTTTGCTTTGAAGCTCGTGTTATGGCCTTAAATTAGCCGTTACGATTCTAATTGCCATCTCGAATTGATTAAGTAACGGTTCGTACTTTTTAGAAGCGAGTTAATAAAGAGAAAGAAATGATCTCGTTACAATTCACAGGAAGCGACCAATTTTATTACAATGATTGATTTATGAGCGCGCCATAAAAATAAATTGGCAACTGTTTTCTTTTTGACGCCTGCGAACACGGCGAAATGTAAAAAAGAAAATCTATTTTTTATGGTAAGTAAGTAAGTATGTATTTTATATATTTTTATGGTTCTATCTAAAGGAAGGTGTATTGATCTTTTGAAGTTTTCAACCAAGTCCAGAATTTTCAAAGAGAGATGATAACAAATCACAGATTAACTAACTCACTGTCTCCAAGCTCTACTACGCTACGTGTTTATTACGATGTTAGCGTGTACTGTTAAGAACACAATTCACCAACTAATTTTAATTTTCCCGCCTTAATGAAGAAGTATGTGTTTGATGCAGTATGTTTCAAGTTAGCTGTTAAACGTACCTAGTACTTACTTTTTACAGTAAAAAGGTTTTATTGCTTGCAAACGGAACTCTCCCTTCGAGTTCATTGAAGCATTTAAATGAAATGATGGCCAAGTCAATCTATAGAGACTCACCACCCGTAGAGAAACCACAGCTTCGTATAAATTATTTAGACACACGCCCAAAGTAAGTAGTAGCCTATTGATTGGAATTTAATTTAAGCAGGTCCCATTCAATTTAACATAGGAGAGATATGTCTTGATTATGTAAACAAGTGTTATGTAAATGTCAACTGTTCCGAACAAGATATATATCTGAGAATTGCTGTATTACCGCCATTCAAAGATCTACAATTATGCAGGGTTTAAAAGGTCGTAATTATACGTTTTATAGACATATATGACATTAAGATACATTTTACGGTTTAAGGTGAAAGCATCGTATTAAGAGGTCGCATTTTACGGCTTGTTTTGTCGTTTCGAATTAAACATTTTACTTGCCGGCAACACTTTTATCTTTTTACAAATTGTTATGGCGGGAAAGTGTGACTTTAAGTTAAGAACTTTTAAAAATGTAAATTTATGTGAGATTTTCCGAGAGATTGATTACGGTTTAAATCTCGTTGAATTAAATCTGGCGTACAAATTAATACGCGTGTTGCAATACGTTAAACTGCGATGCGCTGCGTGATAAGAATTTATTTGTTTGTACAACCTACTCTAGAATTTAACACGTATTTTGTTTTCATGTCGACTTATATAAGCTATGGATGAGTAGGTGGGTTCAACAACTGGAACCTAAAATAAAGACAGTTAAGAAAAACAATATCAAACGATTTAAAAAAATATACCTACATCCCAAATTAAAAGAAAAATCAATTTTTTAAAACTGATTTTGTCTCCTACATACTACCGATAAATAGAGATAAATAAAACAACTCTGATATCATTTTGTAAATATTTTATCCAGCATTTTTTAATAATCTTTTTAATTCATTTTTTTCCTCTAATCATTCATAAAATTAACGACCAAATCATTTTTATAGATACCGACAAAATGAGATAAATTCGACAACATGAAGTTAAATAATGATAACAGGATGTTAAAAGTCAAATTAAATTAGGTGTTAAGCCAATTACGTTATTTTTTACACTCATAAAGTGTTATTACAATATAATATAAAGTTGTTACTTTGCGCGTACGCAGCTTTGCTCGATCGACTTTAATTAAGTAGTTCATTTCCGTTATATTTTACCTACGAGAAATCAATCAAAATTTGTAAAGGTTTTTAGATTAAAGGTATTCTACTGATGATGATGTTGCTTATAATATTGTCCTGGCTTCAGAGGGTTTTTTTCAATAAAAAATATTACATACATTACTTATAATCAAAAGCGGAAGTTTGTGTGAGTTTTTTGTCTATTACTTCTTCAGGCTCAAAGAGATAGATTGATTTTCATAAAAAATGTTATGGAGGTAGCTTATAACCTGGAATAACACATAGGCTACTTTTTAACCGTGGGTAATACCGCGAGGTGCAGCTAGTAAATTAATAAAAAGTGCATTTCAAAAGATATTAAAACTGTCTCATCAATTGGTGGACACATCTTTATAAATATGTATTTGCATAGATAACTTTTACAAAGCTCTTCATCGCATCGAACCCCAGATAGAATCTTATTTCTTATGCAGATTGGAAAAGCAACAAAACAGCGCGGTGTGAAATACGAGCGGCATACACCGCTACGAGGTCGGTAAATAGCAGCGCGACATCGACAACTTTATCGACGGTTTCGCATCACTAGCGCTAGTGCTGTGACTGCGGACACGACGCTAGCGCCCCCGAGGCAGCTCTCGCTGTGAATAGTGTAGGAGACGATGTGTATTTGCGTTGCTAGCAAAATGCTAACATTTGTTGATTACAGCTAACTCTAACATAGGTTTCCCATTGATAAAAAAACAGTTTACTTTAATAGCCCCCAGGTGCTGTTTTAAGAAATATTTATGTGAGTAGTTTTATTCTGTGTTCGGACGACCACAATACCTCACACAGTTAGTAAAGGGCCTACACGGTCGACAACCACGTCCACGGCAGTAAACCACCAGTCACCCACGCCAGTGGCCCTATTCGGAGATTTGATATTTGCATCTCACCTTTTTCGTCCTTGTTGCTCTCGTTTTAAACGCAATAGGTGTGAGAGGGACCAAGATAAAATCTCATCTCATCTCACGCGCAGGAATAGCCCCCCTGGACCCATGTCGGGACGCAGCTGTCGGTCGTGTAGCAGGCCCATTGCTCAATCTATACAAAATTACCAAAATACCTACCTACATAGGTACGTACATACAAAGATGAAGAGTAGAGCGTTACTTATTTGTTTATTTTATCCATAAACGTACGGCTACCTTTAGGATCATTTTTTTCTATTAAATTTGCTTTTTACTTTTCAATAAATAAAAACAATTTTAAATTCCATACACATGTAACAAAAACCGACGTCAACTCCCACACTATTCGCATAAATTCCATGCACGATCCCAAAGTATTTCGTGTCCATTTGTCCTGGTACAGCACGGCTCATGACAATTGCATTGTCCCATCAAAACATAATGTACAGAAACTTGGTCGTGCTAAGGTGCAATTTTGAATGCACACGCAAAATTGCAGAAATAACCAGCGCTGTAAAAGCCGCTGGACATGTCAGGCGGAATGCGAGAACAATGTGAGAACGTATTTTCACGAATAAAATCTTTTTAAGAAAAACAATTAAGTATCCATTTTTGATCATAAAAAGTTAAAATAGAAAAATATCTCTCTAAAACCTATAAGATTAAAATTAATGAATGATGATACATAAAGTCTCTACATAGTTTA
The DNA here is from genome assembly GCA_911728515.1 of Peribatodes rhomboidaria. Lineage (NCBI taxonomy): Eukaryota > Metazoa > Arthropoda > Insecta > Lepidoptera > Geometridae > Peribatodes > Peribatodes rhomboidaria. The sequence continues at coordinate 943,747 of OU452183.1, forward strand.
AAACAAAAACGCTTTCCGTGTCTGTCTCACTGTCTGTGAATCCGCTAACTCCTTCTAAACTACGCAATGGATTTTGCAGCGGTTTTCACCATCAGTTAGATAATTTTTCATTGAAGACTTATATAAACCGTGGGAAGGCAGGCGGGTCCCCAATAATAGATATATTAGGTACCTAGTAGAATAACAAATCAATGTTATAAGGACATTCTATTTTCGTCCAATACTGTAAGTTTCGTTTGCGGATCTATTGAGTCATATGCCTCGTTTCCCAGCAATACAACTTCCGCAAAAAGTGTCCGCAGTTTGCAAGCATAAACTCCGTAGCAAGTGCTGTCGTGAGAGCACTTGCTGCTCTCACTCAACTCAACTCAACAATATTTTATTCGGTCCTGTTTCTGCATATCCCTTCCCCCCTGAGAGAGAAGAAAGAAGAAATAATTCAGTATGAAACCCAAACCGTCTTCAATTATTTCCGTTGGTAAGCCAACAAACAGAGAGAAAGAAGAACAAGAAAAGAGAAACAAATCCCTTTAGAGACTCTTTACTTTCACATAAATATTTCATTCGTAGGCATTAAAAATAAATTGGTTTTTTCGCCATTTGCAAACTGCATTGGATTAAGTTGTCTGCAGTTTGCAGTGCAATGAATATCTGTAGAGGTGGTCAAATGAGCGAACTAAAAGTATTAAGGCGTCTTCGGTTGTTAAAAATAGTATGGTGGCTCCCCCACTCAACTTAAAAAATAAGTTTGTCGTTCTCTACGAGTTTTATTTCTGTGAATCTAGTTTGATTTGCAGTTTACGTCCAATTACCGCGTGTTTACAGTGCAACGAACTTTATCCAGTTGAATGAGGGCGCTACCATCGTATTTAATGAGCACCAGTGACAGTCTTATATGGAAAAAAATAGTTCCTTTATTTTGCCAACTCTGCTGAAAAGTTGGTCGTTCACCGCGTAATAAATGCAAACCGTAAATACTATACTCGTTCGTAAATATTACTGACTTTTAAAACTGACATAACAGCTAGGTAGTTGATGTTATTCCAGTAACTGGATCCAATTAGTGCTATGCATAATGATATGTCGTCTTTACATTACTCGAGCGCACTCGACTGAAAGAACTTGTTCAAAACAAGCCGATAATAATATAACATACCTATTGCATTTCTCAAATTATAAAACTTATAAATAAGGTCAAAAAAAAATTTTTTTTACTTATTTAGTTAATAATCAGCTAGATTTTACCATCATCTGTATGTGGTCAATTGTCCCGATTAGTTTTAAAAAAGTTATAAGAAGAGTGGAAACAAGTAGACGCCCCGCCTGATTGTAAACGGTAACCACCATCTATGGACGTCTGCAACACTAGCGGTGCTGTTGATGCTCTGCCAACCCGGAAAGAATTTCGAAGACATGCGCCCTTTTTAAAACGCTCCTTGTCGTACCTCGGCGGAAAGACCTTCGGGGGAAAGTCATACCACATTCTGCATTTTATATTTATTATTTATCATCAGCTTATAATTTCAACACACTCTAGAGTCAATCTGTCAATCTAGATATTTGACTTTGCTTTGTTAGGTATCAGTTTCAATGCACCAAACTGGAATAAAAAAATTACGATCCAGTGCTGTATAGGCAAGCTACTGGAACGATGTAAATTAACTATTACTCTCCACAGCTGGATATTTTAATTCGTAAATATTAAGTTCTTCTCTTGGATGTTTCAATTGACTTATAAATGCAGATTAGATGCAATTGCAGCGTTTTTGTAATGACTTGCTTGTGGCATTGGTTGGATATAAGTTGATTTGTTTGCTGCTAGCTGGTTATTTACAGACTTTTAATAAAAGTTTTAATGTTTTTAGTTAAATCCTACTTTATAAAAAAATATATTTTAGAAATACTCGTATATCACAATAAGAGTTACGTTTGGCTACACTCGTATAGTGGTAAAGCAAGCAAGCAAGTTCGTATAGGTCTCTGATGTCAGAGTTTCTAGGCCGCTCGAAGGCCTCTGAAATGGCTTGACGATTATTGTTATGGAACAAACAACCAGGGCCTACAATTTTACGTGTCATCCGATCCAGGGTAGCGCTCAGTATAGCAGTAAATTGTAAATATCATGAATAAAACAATAGCTTATCCATATACCGCCATAAACAACGTAGTTAGATTTATAATGTTCTAAATAATTTTACTTCTCAAAATGTTCATTAACTCTTCTTAACTGGGAGGTCAATAAAGCCATTGGGAATTTATCTAAAATAAAATAATGTACTTACTAATTGTTTTATCTCCACTGAGATGATCTTTCTACGATTGTTCTGAATGTTTGTAGACGCTTAATCATAAAGAAGATCATCATCATCATAATATAAAACAAAGTCGCTCTCCGCGTCTGTTCGTCTTTCTATCTATGTAAATGTTATTCTCTATTCTGAGTTAGCGAACTCCTCTTGTAAACCACTCAACGAATTTTGATGCGGTTTTCACTATCACCACCAGCTTGATAATTTTTCACGGCAGGTTTAAAGATACCGCGCGAAGCCGAGCGGATTGCTAGTTACAATTACAATTATGTATCTAAAAAAAAGTACTAAGTCACTTGACATTTTGAAATGTTGGCATTAAGGTCAACGATCGACGGTCGAGTTAATTCTTAAGGTGCTCCTATACTGGTCATATTGTTACTGCAATACTGGCCGATATTGCAACATTAACTTGAGTATGGCCCGGCCATATAGCCATACATTGTAGCATGGCTGATGATGACCGGGCTACAGTCGGCAATATTGCCAGTATTCCTGAGCCAGTTTTGCACTAAAAATATGGTCTGTCGGTCTAAGAGCACCCTTAAAGTAGAAAGAGTTAAAAGTTTGCGAAGTCAGTCTACACCTGTCTACACTAGGCAGATAATTATCTTCCTTTATAATGCCCACCTAATTACTTTAATAATCATCTATTTCTATGCTAACATGTTTAATAACCTCGTATGCTTGAAGGAATATGCATTTTCTTATGTAATATTCATCTTCATGGGCATTTTGACTATATAAGGTAATAGTAGATAATTAGGTATTTTATGTAAGATACTACGGTAATTGTAAAAGTTAACTATCTATAAGGCTTACGTTATTGGCAGTGTAAAAATAGTATAAGATGGTCGTTTTATCTACCCTATTAGGCGACCATGGCCAGTGGTTGTAGTTTTAGGCGTTTGGTAGCAACGTAACGTTTGGTAAACACTTAAAAGTGTTCTATATTTTAGAGTACCGTACGAAAACGGTAAAAAACAATTCTAAATAAACCATACGAAAATAAACGAATAACTTCTATAGAGCTTATTGTTTTTATTACTGTCAAGTAAGAATTCTTTACCGCGTTGATGTCTTTTCTATGACGTTCAAAATCTAGTGCTCGTAGCAACTACAGTGAAGAATCTTTTGGCCCTTGAGTGATACACTGAAAAAAATGGTTTAGTTGTGGCAACTAAATCTGTTTTGCTGCCTATGTCTTAGCTGCTGCATCAAATATCTTCGAAACACTGGCAAAGTTTTGTTGACTACGACGAAGACTGCTTAGCTACTATTCAAAATAAAATTTTGCTAGGAGAATCACACTCAAGTTGCAGTTACTGCAAATTACTTAACTGAGTTTACTAAATTTGTTATCTATATAAACAAAACAAATTCGAATGTTTCAATTAGCTATCAGAGCAAAATATTTTAACTACTTTAGGATAAAATATTTACCTGCTATTGCTAATTATTAAGATGGTTAGCAACTACTGCTAAGTATTGTTAAGATTGTTAGCTGCAACAGCTAAATTCGTTCAGCTAAAAACAATTTGCTACGCTAACAAAAAACTTAGCTGTCCCTATAGTTTGAAAGGATATTTGCTACTACAACTAAAATGTAGTAACAGCAGCTAATTTTTTTTTTCCGTGTATGAGGGCGCCGCCTTCGGCCGTACGGTGCCGTTTTGGTAGAGTAATCTCCTTAATTCATTAGGAAAATAACGTGCCTACCTATTAGAGTTGTAGGTACCTATATAAATAAAAGTATGTAGGTTTGGGATTTATAGATAACCTTATATGTTGATATCAATACGTCAAAATTCTTAATTTCAATTGTTAGTTCTGATTTTGGCGACGTGCCAAAAGATCCTTGTAGGTCGGTAGTGCAGGCCGACAGGCAGAGCCGAGAAAAGTTTTAAATGGCTTATGTTTTTTTATTCAGTCTTTTCTACTCAGCTAATCAGGGACAAGTTTCTATAGCTGTCAGTTGCTAACGTTCGAAGTTAGCTACTGATTGGACGAGCACAATAAATTCGTGACATTTAAATAGCTCGTATTTCGTCTCCGCAGCTGACGTTCGTCAGCGGTTGTAGAAATAGAAACGTTTGGAAGCTAATGCAGCTCGTCTAGGCCTCCAGCACCTCTAGCATGCGCGCGAAACAAAACAATTCTCAGCACTTTTTGTCGTGCGAGAACGTGACAAGGCTATATCTAAACATACGTCCGTCTCGGTAAAAAGAGTCGACATACCGTTGTCGCGTTGCGCATGCCAGGTGTTCAGGTGCAGGTGGATCATTCTTTGCGTGTTTCCCGACAACAAAATTCTAACGGTCACTTGCACTAAATATAAGAATTGCCTAAGTCCTTGCTTAACTAGGTTAAACTACTCTTGGCTAGCTCCTACCTAAGTTTTCTTGAACCTTTTTGCCATTCTTTAGGAGACTCGTAATGTTATGTGCTGATAAGTAAATATATCACTAGAAGTAGTTTAAAACTAGTTTAGCAGGGATTGAAAAGCTAAAAATGAGTACGGAAACGTGATCTCTCTTCATTTCTTTTGTCACAATATGTTGAACGTCACATGTCGCGTTGTTGCAGCTCGGGCGCACGGCACTGCAGCGCGCGGCCGCCGAGGGACACGTGGATGTCGTTCAACTGTTGCTCGCGCACGGCGCCGACCCCAACAAACAGGACCATGTCGTGAGTATATATAGATGTAATACGTACATACTTGGGAAGAAAAACTTTCGAAATAAGACACTAACACACACAGGACACTTATTTTAATTCCAACAAATGAACAAACATACTGTAAACTTCCTATATTGTCCACTATTTTGAGATAACCTAAGGTACCCATTTATTATTTAACCACTTTTTAAAAATTATTTTGTTAAGTAACTGGAGCCCGGTGTGTGGCAACAGGCTCGCCCCATGCCGTATTTGAGACTGAATATCGTCTCACGTTCGTGGTTGTTTACGAGTATAATATACCTCTGCCAGAGCCTTTGAGGGAAAGACGTTATGATATGTTTTGTGTGATGTTTTTCTTAGGATCACTGTCCCTAAATTCCGTCCGTTATAATTTCTAAATTAACCAAACCAAACCGACTCATAACAGCAAGTGGGCTAGGCGCAACTGTTCCACTTTTATTTTCATACTAGCCATACCTACACATAAATTGTAGTGGGTAGGTACTTACTACCTATACCTACCTATATAAATGTTATCGCTTGCCACTTGTCTCAACGAGTGAGGACCTATAGTTGTGGTCAGTAGACTTTGACAAACGTCAGCATCATACAGAATTTCATATTTAAAGTAATTTAAAGTAAGAACCGTGACTTTTGTTAATTGTATCTTAACTATTATTATTTGAGGGGAATACAGGTAGTAAGGAGGGTTAGTTGTCAAGTCTTAAGCTTTCTTTTTTGTAATCATCAGTACGGCAACACAGCGGCGCACGAGGCAGCCTGGAAGGGCTACTCGGCGTGCGTGCGCGTGGTGGCGCGCGCGGGCGCGGACCTGCGCGCGCTCAACGCGGCCGGCTTCACGGCGCTGCACTTCGCCTGCCAGAACGGACACAACCAGTCCTGCCGCGAGGCGCTGCTGGCGGGTGCGCTCCCGGACCTGCACAACACGGTGAGCGGACGCCGGGTTCATTATGCGAAAATGTGCTGTAGCGACAGCAGGAGCACAGCGAACACTTCGCTATCGGTTGCAAACTGTCACTAAAAATCGTACGACGGACGCCGATACACTCGTATAACAGCGCCACTAACAACAATTATGAATGAACAGAGAGTGAACTAGCGCTCAATTGCTGTCGGTTCTGTGGCCGCTGATACATAAAGCGTCTCCTAGATGGACGCGGTCTGCGATGGCAGCCAATGGTCGTTTGCATTGGCGGCCATAAGCCACCACCGCAGGCCGCGTCTGTCTGTGAGACGCCTAATATTTAGCGACATACAAGCGCAAAAAGCAACTTTGTTTTATACTATGTAGAGATATGTAACGTGTAAATATCTCTATTCCAGTATGGCGACACTCCGCTTCACACGGCGGCGCGCTACGGGCACGCCGGCGTCACCCGCATCCTCATCTCCGCGCAGTGCAAGGTCTCCGAACAGAACCGCAACGGAGACACCGCGCTCCACATCGCAGCTGCCATGGGCCGGAGGAAGCTCACGCGCATCCTGCTAGAAGCCGGTTGCGACAAGTCCGTCCGCAACCTCCAGGGGGAAACCGCCAGAGACATCGCCACCAGGAAGAATTTGAGCGAAATCGTACAAATACTAAACACCCCGATCGCAAAACAATCCAAGAAGAAACGAGACAAGAGCAAAGAGAGGGTGCTAGACGAACCGGACTCAGCCAAAAAGAGAGACAAGAGTAAAGACAAAGAGAAGAAGAAGAAAAATGTACATTTCGAAAACCCGCCTCAAGTCCAGTGGTCGCCGTACGGATGCCATTACTATCCAGATCCCAAATTCTTCCCGAAGCCGAAGTTGAGCTCGTTACCCACCGACCCTTTAAGGAAAGGCGAGCAGTACTACTTGGACTTGGCTGGAAACATCAAAAAGGGACCGATCGGTGCCGGATACACGTGCTACTGTGCTCCGTTCTTCAAGCATATGGAGGACAAATTAAATGAAGATAAGAAGGACCTGAAACGCCATATCGATAGAGCTCACGAGAGATTGGACCAAAAAGTGACGGATTTGGAGATGAAAACTCAAGGACAAATATCGGAGCTGACGAGGTTCGTCGCAGCGGAGAGAGCCCTGTGTAAAGAGAGGCACAAACACCTAGAGCATTGGCTCACACGAGGCATCATGTTCAGAGCGTCTGAGCGAGTCAAGAAGTTAGACTTCAGTCCTAAAGGTTCACTAGATATTCCTCCGTTGAAACGAACAAGGAGTCTAGAAATTCTAGACACGGATGAATGGAACCGAGTCCACAGAATCGTAAAGACGTTTAACAAGAACTGCGAACAGTACGACAGCCACGCCAAAGACTTGAACGATAGCAAAGCTACGTCCAAAAGCTCCGAAATTCTGGATAGAAGGTCCCCTAGTCCAAGACGAAGGCATATGAAAGGTTCAAAGAGCAGCGACAACCTCGACGCCGGGCCAAGTCGCCGGTCGCGGTCGCCTCGCAGGATCTCCAGCCCAGACCAAAATACGCAAAACGTAACTGCAGAAATTCACGTGAAATCGAATCGAGTGTCCGTGTCTCAGTCGCCTGTTTCCATGGAAGTGCGAGGGTACAGCCAGTATACGTCTCCTACTCGACGGCTCGAGGCACGGTCGCCGGTCAGACCACAGAGCGATCCGGACGACGGCCAGCGAGACCCTGGACCTTCCTGGAAGAGCCAGGTTCTTCAAAGAACAGTCGATGACATCAGAAAAAGAGCAGAGTTGGAGAAAGAAATGACCGAAGTTCTAGCGAGGAACACTTCGAAATCTCTGGATATTTCTCAGGACGGATACGTCAAACTAAGAAAACACCAAATGGAAGACATAGAACGAGCCCCGAGAAAATCCGTCCAGGAGTTAGTCGCTCAAGTGGAGCAGCAAAGGAGCAAATCTCCCGAACCGGTTCCCGCGCCGATGCCGGCTATAAGAAAAGTTCAACCCACCGATAACGTAGAACCGCCTATAGTCCCCGCCCCGCCGAACCCCAGCATCCTTAAAATGCCACAGCAGCCGCTCAGGCCCGCGCCGGTATTGAAGGAGAAACCACCAAAAAGCAAGCGATTCAGCTTGCACAACCTAATACCGTTCCCGACGAGGAAGACCTTCCAGCCCCCGCCGCGAGAGAACGGAAACCAATCGGAGAGCAGCGACGAGGAAGACAATCCAATCAGAAGCACGACTCAACCTTCACCGATGAGGAACTCCAGCCTGCTCCAGACTCTCCCGCTTCCCAACTACGAGGCCATCTCCAACAAGTCACCATCCCCCAGCCAGCCCAGCTTCCACGACTGTCGCCCGGTCATACCTAAAGACGCCTACTTCCACGAGATACCCAACCGGCAAATGCCGTACCGCGAGTTGGACCACCAGTACCGTCAGTACGACTACAACCAGTCAGGACTGCCCTCGGGACAAGTCCAGCCTCGCAGCCGAAACCCTGTGTACGAGGGTCACCAGACCGGGGTCTTCGATGCAATGATGAAGGACCACGTGCTGCGCGAGCTGGAGCGCGCGCCGCACTGCTACAGCGAGCGGCTCGACCAAAATACTGAGGTCGAAATAGCCAACCAAAGCGAGCACTTTCGCGGCCTGTACTACGATAACCGTGCGCCGTACTTCAGGGGAAGCTTGAAGCCGGCGCCGGACCACAGCCTGCTCCACACCAAGCTGCAGTCGCTAGCTATAAACACTCATCTGACGGAGACGCAGAGTCAAACGGACCGCGAGTCGCACAACGATTCGGGCTACAGCACTAAGGTGTACGGCAGCTCGCAGGGGCCCAGCCCCAGCCTGTCGGGGCACGTGGAGGGGGCGGAGGGGGCGCGCGCGGGGGCGGGGGCGGGGGCGGCGCTGGGGGCGTCCAGCTTGGTCTGACGAATGTATAACGTTATCCGGACAGATTAAGAATGAGATGAGTTTTTTCGCGTTACAATATTTCATACAGAGAAACATAAAACCTCCTACTTCTTTTGCAGTCGGTAAAGATTAAAATTTGACTTTGAAATTAGTGTTCTAGACCACAGAGGTCATGGTTATTGGAATAGAGTACCGTCAGCAAAAAAATTGGCTAACAAAATAACAAATATATTTTACTACCTACCTACTGTTTAGTTGGTTGGATTTAGTTATTTAACTGCAAAACAAATGGCGGATGTATAATATTAAATTTCATTTTTTATCTGCGCCGGATATCCGTTATTGTGGGTAGATCGAAAAATGCAATTTGTTTGCACGGCTATGAAAGACAATTGAACTTACAATAGTTAAGACTTGCCAGATTAATAAAAAACAACTCAGAAAATACTCGAATATAAGTACTACGTTAGACACGCATGTACCTCAGTCACTTTGCCTTTAAGTTTCTAACACCACCTAGCGTTTAAACTGGCAAAAAATTGCTGCAATTGATTAAACGTTCGATTTGCTTCAAGCAAGTAAACTTACGAAAGTGAACTTGCCTCGTTACAAAGAACAAAGAAGAGAATAACTTGTGCAAGGCAATTCTTGCAAGTTTTTTGTTGCCAGTTTAAACTTTGTCATAATTATAAGTCACAAAGCACGGAAAAACTTGACAAAAATAAAATCTACAAAAATAATTTTAAAGTACAAATAAGTAGGTAAAAGATGCCATGACACTAATTAATTGTAATTAGGTACACCGTGTTGATCTTAACTCTTAACTAGATAGATCTAAGGCTCAATTCTGAAGGAGTTAAATTGACAAGTCTATTCTTACTGGAGTACAGTCAGTAAAATACAGTAAGACAATAAGACAGCAGACGGGCCATATTTTTTGTACCGCAATACTGTACTACTACAATAATTGCGACAATATTTTGAGTGTGGCCCGGCCATATAGCCATACATTTCTAGCATGGCTGATGATGGCCGGCCTACAGTCGGTAATATTGCCAGCATTGCCATGAAAATTTGGCCCGTCTAAAAGCACCCGACATAAACATCAATAAATTTTAGTAGGTTTAGATTAGTCAATGAAGCGTTCAGAATTAGGCCCGTTATGTAAGTCACTTTTTTCGTTACCCACAAAAATATAAATATTGCTCTGTAAATAAATGTTTGTAAATCACTCGCTCGGCGAGTTGGCGAGTACCGAGCTAGCGAGTGTTTTACATACATGTATTTACTTTGTAGCGATGATAGCCTAGTTGGAAAAGACTCGCCTCTCAAGCCAGAGGGAACGGGTTCAAACCTAGCCGACGGCACGCACCAATTTGTTCATTGTTTGGACATATGTGCGTATGTCATCTGCTACATGACTGGAGCCCGGTGTATGGCGACAGGCTCGCCCCCTGTCACATTTGGGACTAAATATCATCCGGCGACGTGTGGGTGTTATATTACACCTCCGCCAGCCCCTTCGGGAGAAAGGCGTGACGGTATGTTATTGACTCACTACTTGTTTATCGCCGGCGGTCGGACAGGTGCCTTACATACGACATCTCAAAAGAAAAACACATAATAGTTACTGCAGTATTTGTAGAGTGATCAATAATTATAGAATTAAAATTGCTTTACATTGATTTTATTCAGAAAATGCGATAGTGGCTCCAACTCAACTTGATATTTATAACTAAAATCGTGTATTTATAGATTATTAAAGAGTGCCTGTAAACTTTACAATAAGTAGTAACTAGTAAACACACGTGTTTGTATTTTTTTGTGTAATAAATAATTTAATTTATTGTGTTAATTTTGTACTGTTTGTAATTATTGATAATTAATTTTCTACTGATTTATTGATTCTAATAAAATGCACTTGCAAGTGTCACAAACTAAAAACAATGCTTTTATTTCACACCAAAAAAAGGACGAAGCTATTTCTAGAATAATACAGGCAGTTACAAAATGCCCGTTGGATAATTGATGGGCATTTGATGGGCAGGTACACACACTTATAAGTATCCATACAAAAATACCAAAAAAAATGCCCGTTAAAAATAACAAGAGTTATGACCGGTTTAAGAACGCAAGAAAAAACGAAATTTTACAAAAATGTCAACAAATCTTTATCATATGTTGGCGGCTAATATTCTAAGAACGTAGCGAATAGTTCACAAATAAAACCGACGCGATTAGTGTCTGCGTTCGCGCTTTTAGGAAGGCGGAGCGCGATGTGTGTTAATTTTTTTATAGTCAACATTTAATTGAAAGTACCATAATTGCATCCTTCAGTCGATACTGTTTTATTGTTAATTGAAACACTTTAATTAGTTTTCTTGTATATTTTATTCACTGACGTGCACGACATAGTTGAGGCTAATAATTGAGGTTAGGAAAAAGAGCGCGTGTTCCCTTCCGCATCGACAGGTCTTTGACACATGACATTTTAAACTATACCATAAACAGATACTGGATGCACACCTCGCGGATACAACAGGGTTTTTGTAACATTGTATAAAAAACAAAGCTTAAAAAACAGGATTCCCGTCATCCATGTAAACAATTTCGATAAATCGTCTAAAATATGATCTACCAAACAAAAAAAAAACATTAAAATCGATTCATAATTGGCGTTATCGCATAACATACTTATAAAAAACATACAGACGAATTGAGAACCTCCTCCTTTTTTGAAGACGGTTAATAGTTTTAAAGACATGGAATACGGAAATGAAAAACAGATTAGCGGCAAAGAGTATATTCTTCAGTAATTCTATATGAAAATGTGTTATATTTATCATATATTTATATTTTGAACTTTTTCACACCAGTGTGCTCTGATACAAAGTTGTTTAGTTTACAATATACATACATACTAGCTTTAGGCACTAAAGTTAAATTACTGAATTAAAATTTGTCTACCATTTTTTTGTTGGTATTTTTGATAACATTATGTTTCAACAACTAGACTCACGTCAAGTAGGTAGTTGGATATATTTTTCAATAGGTACTTTTATTTGTTTTTTATATTCTCAACGCAGTTTCCTGACTGTCTTTGCATTTTTAGGAGGATCCTTGAAAATGCATTAGGGCGTTCCTAGACGGGACATATTTTACTGTAATACTGGCCTGGCCCTGTAGCCCGGCCATCAGCAGCCACGCTATAAATTAATGAATGGCCGGCCTAACTCGAAATAACAAATAGTAATGCCCAGTAATGCCCGGCCAGTGTTGCAGTCAAAACATGGCCCGTCTAGGAACGCCCAAATTAACATTGAGTCACCTTTTTGATCAATGCCTTTTTGTCTACGCTCATGGTATTTAAAAATATACTCCGCCAAGTACAACGTTCCGACAGAAAAGGTCACGTGTGCGACACGCAGTGACGTAAATTGATGTATAATCAAGACCGAAATAAGTAATTTACAGCCTTCGAGACTCAAACTACTCAAATATAAGGGAGATTTGGAACGAAAACCTAAAAATGGACCGCATAAATTAGGTGCTGCACACAATTCACAAACAAACGCAACCAGTCGCAACAGTGATAATTATTGTTGTCTCGTTCTCGCTATAGTCTTTTGTACGTCTCTCTATCCTTGTTATTGATACACGTAACTTAATACTGTCGACAGAGCTGTGTAGTGTCCGTTTGCTTGTAGTTTTACTGGGTCTACGCGCTGTGTACTAGAAATGAGACTCGCACCGCTTCTCCCTTATATTATTTCGATGTTTACAACAAGTTCGAAATGAACAATGACGAGTGACGTAGTCGGGTGTCAACGTCCGGAACGCCAGACCTTGTCTTTTTATATTAAGTCTACAATTATGTTTATTTCTGTCACGCTCTAACAGCCATTCTGTCCGCCCATCCCTTTTCCCTATAAAACTCCGTTAAACTTGTCCTATATAAAGGTATTCCGGACAAAACAGACGATTTCGCTCCTACAATCTTAACCGCTACATAATCTCCTTTTTCTATCTCCCTCCCATTCCTATAAGTTCTTATGTCTATTTCTCTTTTACCTTCAAAAACTTTACTACCTACCTCTTGAAAATTGCTAAAAACGCTGTTTTCTATCTCGCTTTCATTCCCAAAACGCTCTCTTTCTATCTCTGTTCTATTCCCAGAAGCTCCGTTCCCCATCCCTCTTTCCCGTTCATAAAAATCTCTTTCAACGTCACACTTTTCCCCAACTTTTTGCTGATCGAAAACAACCTTTATATACAGCTCATTACGGCCCACCAGTTGGCCAGTTTTCTTCACAGTACCCTCGACCAAGACTAGGTGTACGTTCCCTATTTCGGCTTCGTTTAGTAACTGACACTTCCGTCGGTAGACAGCGATCATGCGATTGTGGCGCTCCTTCTTCACGTGGTCTGGAACGTCATCTTTGTAGCGGCGGTAGGCGGTCGTTTTCTGGAAAGGTTCGTGTAGAATTTTTAGTCGATTCCAAATATATCTACTGTCTTAGAATAATCCTAAAGGTACTGATAGAAAAAAATAAAAGCATGCTTAAAAGCAGCACGCTCTGCTAAATTAAACGAAATAAAGCCACAAATAAACAAAATAAAATTTTAAATTAAATGACAGTTGGTGTTTGAGCATGCGCGCACCTTGTGAACACTTTGACAAGCATGCCACTGAGTAGCAATAGCTCATCAATGGCATGCTTTCGTGCTAGTAACAAGCATGTCTACGAGTATCTATGTACGTAGAGTTGGCGCCTAGCTGGAACTCAAGCGGCCACACTTTTCAACTTGCATGCTAACTTAGCGTGGCTAAGCCCGTGCAATAGAATTATACTAGATTTTTAACTGTCTAACAGCCGTTACACTATCCAATTTGAGTAGGCTAGCTCAGCTAGCGTAATGCAAATTGGAACATGTTATGACAGCTTCAAGTTACTAACCTCCCTCATGCTGTAGGGGGATATGTAATGAACGTGTAATGACAGCTTCAAGTTACTAACCTCCCTCATACTGTAGGGAATATGTAAGAAACATGTAATGACAGCTTCAAGTTACTAACCTCCCTCATACTGTAGGGAATATGTAATAAACATGTAATGACAGCTTCAAGTTACTAACCTCCCTCATACTGTAGGGAATATGTAATAAACATGTAATGACAGCTTCAAGTTACTAACCTCCCTCATACTGTAGGGAATATGTAATAAACATGTAATGACAGCTTCAAGTTACTAACCTCCCTCATACTGTAGGGAATATGTAATAAACATGTAATGACAGCTTCAAGTTACTAACCTCCCTCATGCTGTAGGGAATATGTAATAAACATGTAATGACAGCTTCAAGTTACTAACCTCCCTCATGCTGTAGGGGAATATGTAATGAACATGTAATGACAGCTTCAAGTTACTAACCTCCCTCATGCTGTAGGGGAATATGTAATGAACATGTAATGACAGCTTCAAGTTACTAACCTCCCTCATGCTGTAGGGGAATATGTAATGAACATGTAATGACAGCTTCAAGTTACTAACCTCCCTCATGCTGTAGGGGAATATGTAATGAACATGTAATGACAGCTTCAAGTTACTAACCTCCCTCATGCTGTAGGGAATATGTAATAAACATGTAATGACAGCTTCAAGTTACTAACCTCCCTCATACTGTAGGGAATATGTAATAAACATGTAATGACAGCTTCAAGTTACTAACCTCCCTCATACTGTAGGGAATATGTAATAAACATGTAATGACAGCTTCAAGTTACTAACCTCCCTCATACTGTAGGGAATATGTAATAAACATGTAATGACAGCTTCAAGTTACTAACCTCCCTCATGCTGTAGGGAATATGTAATAAACATGTAATGACAGCTTCAAGTTACTAACCTCCCTCATGCTGTAGGGGAATATGTAATGAACATGTAATGACAGCTTCAAGTTACTAACCTCCCTCATGCTGTAGGGGAATATGTAATGAACATGTAATGACAGCTTCAAGTTACTAACCTCCCTCATGCTGTAGGGGAATATGTAATGAACATGTAATGACAGCTTCAAGTTACTAACCTCCCTCATGCTGTAGGGGAATATGTAATGAACATGTAATGACAGCTTCAAGTTACTAACCTCCCTCATGCTGTAGGGGAATATGTAATGAACATGTAATGACAGCTTCAAGTTACTAACCTCCCTCATGCTGTAGGGGAATATGTAATGAACATGTAATGACAGCTTCAAGTTACTAACCTCCCTCATGCTGTAGGGGAAGAGGAAGGCCGCGTGATAGTCCACCAGCTCGAGCAGCTCCAGCGTCTCGCGGAACTCGTCCTCCGTCTCGCCGCAGAACCCACAGATCATGTCCGTCGACAGGCCCACTGCGCACACAACACATTATTACGTTTTTACTTTGCAGTTGAAAAATATGTTTTTCAAAAGAAGCTTGTGGCAACACCATACCCCAAAAAGCGACACTGATTGGCTGAAACGTCTAATTGACCAATCAGTGCTTGCGGAATAAGGATTCCTCAGTGGCTGACCAAAAACAGACTGATAAAGAAAAACACACCAGACACCGGCCTCACCGGGATAATCTATATAGTTACTGTTACTGCTAGAATTTTAACCTGAATGGTTTAATAATGTCGGGCATCAATATACAACTACGCTGTGCTAATTAAAGTGTAACAGTCAAGAAGACAGACAGTGTTTCATTAGAAGAACTTGGACGCCCGCCGCTGGGCGACCTATCCTTTAAGCTTTTAGAACATCTGATTAATGATGATAATGTAGTAGATTAGTTGCAGAATCGTGAGCTGATAAAAATAGGCCGAAACAAGACCCAGTCTATTATAAATCGAACTTCCGCAAGTGGTTCTAATTTCGCTTCTAAGACTTTACTCAAACATACACATTGAATAAAACGAAATATTAACTAACTATCACTGCAAGTTAAACAAGCTTTTGATATGGGATATACGTCCCAGATATACTAGCAAAATGCAATTTTAAGATCTCACGCTCTAGCAGCCGTCTTGTCAATCGAAAAACGTTCAGCCTCCCAAATCATAGAACCAATTATTGCCAACATTCACCTATGCATCGAATGCTAGCTACATACAACAAGATTTGTAAAGATTTAGATAAATTTCACACTACATCTAGCGATATCAATTTTTTTTAAATCTATTGAGAAATAAGTTAATTTGTGTAGCTTTTTAATTAATCTATTTTACGTTTACCGAGTAGTGAAAGTACTCTATTAGTCAATTAAATTAAATGCATGCAGTGTTCATATCAAGAAGGTCGTACATTATCTTAAACTACTTTACTACTGTTTAAATTCAACGGATGTGTTTGTAACGGCTCGTTTTGTGAACCAATTATAAATAAAAATGATTTGTTCTCTGGACCTTGCACGGGCCAAATAAAAAGACGCCAACAGTTAGGTTCTAAATGAACAAAATGTATGACGCAGCCCTAGTAAAAGACGTACCTGTCACGCACACTAGTATTAAAAAGTTGGCCTGTCACTTTTCGTTCATAGACAGTACGAAACTCTCTAGAAATATAGGTACTAATAGATAAAAGCTTGTAATAATATTATTAAAAGAAGAACAAAAAACCCAACTGCAAAATGTTGTATTCTATGTCACAAAAATCCCATACATCCATACAATATACCCATTCATACATACACTCGAAAAACATAACCCTCCTTCTTTCGCAGTCGGGTAAAACATAATTATTTGTTGTTTAATGAAGTAAAGGAAATAAATTCAGCTGTGACCCGCGCCGAGCTAGGCCACAGTAATAGAGCAGCCTGACCTCCGGGTATGGCCTCCCGCGCGCGCTGCACGAGCGCCAGGTAGGCCTCCCGCGAGTGGCCGCGGCGCATGCGCGCCAGCACGGCGCTGCAGCCCGACTGCGCCGGCAGGTGCAGCATCTTGCAGATGTTGGCGCGACACGAGATCACTTCCAGCACCTGACGGGGGAACCAGCAACGATAAGCCTTTTTAGCTAAATCCATGATGCAACAAGTATACATTTAAAATTTAAATAAAACCCCCAAAACCGATTTTCATCAAACATAGCTTAAGACACTCCCGACTAACACAAACAAAAAAAATAATCGGTTGTTTCGTTCGGGAACTATATGAAGCCACAGACAGACAGACGTCAACAAACCTATATACACCCTGTCATTTTGCGACGGGGATTAAAAAGTGGAGGCCAACAGAAACTGATGTTTCCTCTTAGATTCCCACTAGTGAAAAGTGGGGTACAAGAGGAAGCTTTATTCTTCTTAACCCCGAGGCGAAAAGAGGGGGACAAGAGAAACAACCTAAAGACACAAGTTTTTGGGAATTGACACCTAACTACGTCACTCGTCATCGTCTCTCTCGAACTTGTTGCAAATTACTTTCCGGTCTTGCTTACGCATCGGTTGACGTAAGTGCTTGTTGCTCAAGTGACATTTTTTGTCTAGGAACGCTATACCTGGCGGAGTATATTACTATGCCACTGTAAAATCTATCTGAAGTGCTGTCTATAACAAACCGTTGTCAGTCATTCTACCGCCAAGCAGTTAGTAGAATACACGTTAGTGTCCCAGGATAAAACATGTCTTTCTAGCCGATTATAGCCAAGCCGACCTTTGATTAACATTACCAATGAAAGCACAGAACATAACGTGATTTACCACCAGCAAGGCCTGCACGGGCCAGAGACAGATTGTCTTTCAACCGTTTTTCATCCACGCTAAGATGTGACAGAGCTAGAATACGGATACATACGGATATGTTTGTCTCTTTCTCGCGGGATAAGAACGGTGGAAAGACAATTTGTCTCCGGCCCGTGCTAGCCGTGCTCATAAGTTCTTTGAGGCAAGGATATTTACTTGCTGAGTAATATTGGCTTATAAATTCTCATACTACTGACGGGTTACATACTTTATTGAATCTTGCAGTTCAATATGCAAGACAGAAATGCTCTCACCTCATCGGGGAAGTCTTTAGGATGCGCGGCCGTGAACCTGATGCGCATTTCAGGGTCTACTGAGGACACTTGATCCAATAAGTCGGCGAACCGGAGTCCGCCCACCTTCGGCTTGTAAACTGTTTTGAAACCTGGAAAATAATGAGTCTTAATATTAAAAAAATATATATATATTGTATTTGCCTCAAAATAAGAAAAGTCCTTACATGCTTTAAATTATGTACTTCTAGTATATAATTTATAACTTCTATTCAAATATAATTATATTGTAAGGTGTCTTGCACATAACTGCTGTATCCCAGTCAAGTTCCGGCAGCTGACACCTGGACACCTAGCCCGGCAGGAGTACTTATTTATTAAATGGAGGAACTTAACTGGAGACGACACTCTGCACACCCCACGTCCTCTACACTAACCTGTAACGTTACTGCTCTCCGTCCCGTTCACATCCCAGTAGCTGACACCTGGACATCTAGCCTGGCAAGAATACTCCTTTACTGAATGGAGGAACTTCTTTGGGGACGTCACTCCCACACCCCTCGTTCTCTATAACCTAACCTAACCTGCAACGTTACTGCTGTAGGTCCCCGTCCCGGTCACGTCCCGGTAGCTGTTCACGTTCTGCCCGAGCAGAGTGAGCTCCCGCACTCCCCTCGCCGCCAGCTCGCGCACCTCGCGCAGCACGGAGGGCGCGGCGCGGGAGCGCTCGCGCCCGCGCGTGAACGGCACGATGCAGTACGTGCACATGTTGTCGCAGCCGCGCATTATAGAGCTACGATTCAAGATTTCGTTATTTAGTGGCTCATCTGCAAGAGGCTTTAGCAATGGCGTACCCAGACTTTTGTTGCTGGTGGGACAGAAGTAGATGTACTTACTTTTTTATTTCAATAACTTGAATTTTGAGCTATAAATTAGCAACTAGGGTGTGGCCGACGCCACACCTTGCGTACCCCACCCACGATGGGGCATGGGCTTAAGGCTTAACGCACACTGCGAGTAAACGCAAGCGGTTTAGGAATAGATAAAAACGCAAACCGGCATAATATATGAACATGCGCTAAATTTATCTCAATCCCAAAAAAATTGCATGTTGACAAACCGCGATCCAAATGTAGCAGCAAGATACGTTTTTAAAATCAGACACTGAAAAAACAATAATGCAAGCGCTTGTATAGAAAGCTACGCATATGTGAAATTTTTAGACCTGCGATTGAACATGTGCGTTTAATTGCAATGATGCTCAGCCTTACTCTAACTAAACAGAAAATCAGTCTTGCCAACTTAGCAATGAAATAGTGAGACATAGTAATACTTTTAATAATTCATAATACTTTTAATCACAATGGCATGTAAAAAAACGAATAAATATAAAATTGTAGCAAGTACTCACATAAAAGCCGACACGCTTCCTTCATTCAATCTGACCGGCACGACATCAGCGTATGTCTCGTCGAGTGAGAGGAGCACGTTGACTGCCGTCTGGCCGTTCTGGGTGAGCGCAAGCAGGCGCGGCAGGTCGCGATAGCTATCTGGGCCGGCCACTGGGGTCAAAAATAAGGAAGGAAACATGTCTGAGAGAAAAGTTAATGCACAGCCAGGGTCAAACTCATGACTTCCATGTGGGAAGGTGTGGTCCATTCCACTCTGCCATCAACGCTCAAGGTGGATAAGGCGACATGAATTACACACGATTTATATGCCAGCATTCTCGAAGTAGAGTAGGTAAACCATTTATTTAATTGTTACTGGACACTAAATAATATAGTATACAGCCCCTAATGGACATCCTTTTTAAAATCAATTTACATAAGCTGGATAAAATACATGCATGCATGATATCAACCTGTATCTCACCTATATCAACAGCCTTTTCCTTCTCAATAAGTTTCTGTTTCAACCTTTCAGCCATGCATCCTAGAATACCAATCTTCACGGCTCTATTATTCTTTGCCATCGCACGTCTCTTGAACCCTCGCAAATGGTCTAACCTGTGCCATATCTTACTTTCTGCTCCTTCTCTTATTGCACACGTCATCACAAGGAATATATCGGCTTCTTCTTCCACTGTAGTCTTCTCAAAGCCTTCTTCCTTCAATATAGACCATACTATTTCGGTATCGTTCAAGTTCATCTGACATCCATATACGTCGAAGAAAACTTTCTGTTTTGATGTTGTTTGATCTTCATCGGGCAAGTAAGGTATATTAGGACGAGCTGTTAGAATTGGTTCAGAATTTCCGGCTATAAATTCCTTCAACCCTGGTCCCTGTTTGAGTTTATCTCTGATTGGAGTTTGGATTACATTGTCGGAGTAGAATCGACATTTCCTGTACGAAGATCTGTTCAAGTGTTTTATAAGACGCTGTGAACGTTGTAAAAACCACATTTTACAGACTTTTTGTCACACAAGCAAGAGATTTACGATTGAAACTCAGTTATTTCTAATTCAGTTTCTCAACTTCAACTCCAACTTTTCTTAATGGCCTCTGTGATGTTGCCACAATTCTGCCAATGTCTTGTGTGCAGTTTTGTGCTCTCTGATTGATAATGGCCGGTAGTATTTTGGTGCTGCGTATCTATGAGAGGCGCTGATGATTAGTGGTCTTCAGTTTCTTCTACCGTTGAATGATGAATATTCTTGGCACTTCTAACCAACTACAAGGGAAAAATACAGAATGTCACAACAACATGGATATTTAATTAGTAAAATAAGTATGTAAATAAATAAAGATGTCTATAATAAATAGTAGTATGCATAAGTATCAAAGTTTAATATTATTCATTTTAATAAATTTGCCTAAGACATTTACAAAAGGGGAAGACACAAGGGAGAGGTTGGAGAAATTAGAGGGACGAGAAACATCATCCGGGATCATGTCATATAAGAACCAACGACATCTAGGCCATTCAATAAAAATGTGATCAGTTGTCCTTTCGGATAGTCCACACTCACAGAGGGAGTGATTGTTTATTCTAATTTTAAGAAGAAACACTGGAGTACAAGCGAAACCCAAGTGCAAGTTACAAATAGTTGATACTATCTGTTGGTACATTTATTAAATTGGAAAACCATGGTTTTGATGGGATAGTGGTTTGGATTTGTCCATAAAATGTGCCTTTTACGGTCCTAGACCTCCGCCAGAAGGAATTCCAGAGTGTTTGTAATTGTGGTTGAGACAAGATTGTGGGAGTAGACATGAAAATAATCATGAGGTCGATCGGGAGAAGGATATTATCGTATGCTGAGGCGACATCTAGGAACACAGCCACGAGGTATTCCTTGCTTTTTATTGCGATGCGAATGTCTGTAGTCAATACACTGAGGCTATCAGCTGTACTCATTCCCTTTCTGAAACCGAATTGAGACTTAGGAAGTAAGTAAGTTATTGTTCTCAACAAACCATTTGAGTCTGTTTTTTATAAGAATTGGGGATCTAGTCTGTCAGCATATGCGTCTATCCAAGAGTAAGGGTCGTTTGAGGTTGGATTTGTGACCTGTGAATCTGTTTCCAGACTATGTAGGACGGAGTTGTTGGGGATAAAGTTTCGCAGAATTTTAGCCATCCCTTTTCTTTTTGTTGAGAAGTTTATTTTATATCTTGCAGATGTTCTTCGGAACCTAAGAAAGTTATCAGTTGTCATCTATTCCAAGTAGCTTCTGCAGAGTTATGCTCATGAACAGCTTTAGTATATTCAGAGTTCCACCAAGGAGGAGACTGCAAGTTATTTTTGTGTTTTTTTTTTAAATGGGAATAGATGCATCTGCAGAGGACAGTACATTATAGTCATTCCCCCGGCTAAGAAGGAGGATCTGCCATGATATGGATGGGAACAGAGAAGGAGAGCACAATGTGAGATCAACTGCCGATTTGGGACTTGGGAAAGGAAGCACCCTATGCATAAAAGAACCGTCACTGCAGACACATAACTTAGCTCCCTCTAGCATTTCAGATATATGGTGTCCAAATGTGTCACAATGGTACGAGCCCTAGAAGAGTTGATGAGCATTGAAGTCGCCCATTAATATTACGGGAGATGGGACAGAGGCAATAATTAAGAGGATATCTGAGGATATCCATATGAGATATGGGGAGGTATGGGGAATATAAATAGATTTATTGAAATATTAAATGCACATACATATACAAAATTCTTCATTTGGAACTATGATAAAGGTACATTAATTAAAGTGTATTGATGCTACCCGCAGTAGTTAAAAAACTGTGTCGTGGGTAACAACGCCCACCTCCGGATTAAAGAAAGTGTAATTTTACAGCTACAGCGTTTATATCTGGGCTGTTATCAGGGAGCATGATCTGTGTGGATGTCTGTTGCAGACTTACAAACAGAGCACACCTGGCCCTTCTGACCTGGCAGTCATCCCAAAGACACAAGAAGCCCAGAAACAGGAAACCATGTCTCCGACACAGCCACCAGGACGGGGGCATATTTCCTGATGAGGATGTTTAGTTCAGGAATCTTCTGGCAACAACTTCTGCTGTTCAATTTAATTATATGACATAGGTCTATTGTCCTGTTAAAGAAGGGAGTTGAGAAATCATTTTAACAATGTTGGTCAGTAGGGGGTGAATTTTAGGATGTCATACTTACTATGATAGTAAGGAATCGGACATGAAATTGGTCTTGAGGTTCATATGTAGGAGCTTGTAGCGTAGCTACTTACTTACAATACATTTTTTCGTTGCACGACACTTAAACATTCATTTTTGCATTTTTAGTTGATATTTAATTGTCTTCGACATTAAATAACAAATATGATTTTGTTTTTATTTACGTTATTGAGCAATGACTTTGAAGTCATGTAAGTTATTAGACACTGACAGTGACAGTTAGCATGTTGCTGTCATCCGTTTCACATTTCCGTCCGACGGATCAAGTCAAATAATAAAAAAAAAAAAGATAGGAGAATAAAATTATCTATTTTCTATCTATTTTTTATCTGGATTATTTTACATAACCTTGTTGGGAAAATGGAAAGTAAATAAAAATAGTTTTGCGTACAAGACGTATTGGATTAAGTGTGGTGACGTCATACGTGGATGCGTGAGTCGAAACGGTTCCAAAGTGACAGAATGATTTTGCTTTTTTGAAGGGCATTCTATTGTGATAGCTCGAGTTGAGTTTTCTGGTCTTTTCTGGTCGAGACAGACAAGGTGAAAGACATGGTGCTCCGGAACTTCGTCTGCCTTAGGGCAGAAGCATTTAGAAAGAGGCGTAAAAGGTTAGTTTTGTGATGGAATGAAACAATCATTTCAAATTGTTGTGATAAAAGTTGATCTCAGAATTTTCCCGATAAAGAAGACATGTGATTCTGATTCTGTCGTCTTTTTTGTCCATAGCCTCTTCTGCCCGGATTGATCAATTCCCCACTGACGAACTGGCAACGACTACGGCACCCCGATTCCTGCAGATGTAACTGCACTGCATGTCATTTTTTTTCTTCCCACTTGCGGACCCAAGCCACGTTGCTTACCGGCAAGCATACACCATTGTATCCACTTGCGGATGTTAACCTCCAAGCGTACCTGCTGCGTCGTGAAAGCAAGTACCACACGCAACTTATCCATGGATTCACAAGTAACCCCTTTATTTTGTTCAAAAGTCATAGCCACAAGGTTACTTTCTCTATGACAGGTATGGTCATATTATTCTACTAATTTTCACAATTTCAAGCCTTCTGGACAGAGTGTAGACGTATGAGACAGTCCTCGTTTTCACTGTATGATCTGCGCTTTAGTGAACATAAGTTTTGAATAGAAATACCTTTTGTTGTTCTAGTAAATCGCTTAGCTACCGATTTACTAGCCTTGATTGTGAATTAACATTTAGAATCACATTAGTTTATATTACTTTAATATTACAGACAGTATTAGCACCAGAGCTGTAATTTCATAACTACATTCTAAGCGATTTGGTTTTAATAGGTTCGCTTCAATTTAAGTGTGTTAAAATATAGTATTAAATAGTATTTAACTCTATAACGATTAAGGTTGTAGAATTTTAAGCTTAAGACCCTTCTGGTCATTACAGAGTAAGAATACTTGCTTTAAATTTAAGAAAATTGCATGTACTTTAAGTAATTATGGTTCCGACCAATAAATAGTTTTGATTTAACCTTAAAAACAAATCTTTTAATTTTGTCCTCACACAGCAACTCACAGATAAACAACAATACGGTCTTTGGTAACAGAGGTCTTTGTTCTTATCGACTTAAGCTTATCCAGGTTTAATTTTGTTTTTGTTCGCTTAGGTAGCTGCGACACCTTCCTCAAAGGTACAGTTAGCTTCAGCTCTTCAAGCTCTTTAATACAGGTGCAAAAGTTTCATTTGCCACCATTTCTCCTTTTGTCCCATCTCCCCCCCGATAACGTGGACCACTTTTCACCTCAACCTAACTTTAACCCATATTAAATAATCAATATTAAATTAAATTTATTATTATTTTTTTTTTCCACCACGTTACAATGGCGCCCGAATTTTTTTAGTATTTGGAGTTGTTTTGTGAAGGCAAAATTATTAATTAAAAAAATAATTTTGAAAATTTAGTTTTTAAGCAATTTAACGGTGAATTGTTTTAAGTTTAAGATCGATTTATAGGTTATTACACCTACTATTGTGTTAAACTACACTCTCTGTCTAAAATTTCTCAAATTTAAAACTGAAACATGTCGGTTCATTCTGGAACACTCTCCGATGATGAGGCCACGTTTGTCTCACCCAACCTTAGTGTGTCTTTAGTTGCTACTCCACATATACGTTTGAGTTCTGCGGGACAACGGAAAGTTCGTATTCCCATTGGTACGGTGAACACTCATCGACGTTTGAACCGTTTGGTTCGTTTTGATTATTTTTCTGAACATTTAGTGACAGCTGTTTCGTTTCCAACACAGGGTCACTCTACTTATGCGACAACCACGTCTCACGCACACGCCACTACACATAATCCGCAACGCAAATTTAATAATTATTATTTAGTTGTTAATTACCTTTAGCAAATCCAACTTTTTCTAAACAGTATCGTTAATTTAGCCACGGAATATACCCATTATTTCCTTGCGACAGGTCGAGAAATTATCATGGACGGTACATTCCATGCTATTTTGAAGGATTTACTCGCTTCCATTGATGATGTCTCGATCAATGATGGCAATAGGGATAAGGTTCAATTGGTGAATTCCACGCGAAGGTTTTCCTTCGTATTTGGCTATTATTTTTTTGGACATGAGTAGCACATTGTTTGAAGTCGTGTAACTTGGTATTAGCAAACCAATTTTCTTAGATTTTAATTTAACTTTACGGCGGATTAGTTTGAATTTCGTGAATGAGGATTTTTTTGAGATGAATGTGTGGAAATAGTAGTGGACAGGATGAGAGATTGTTATGAAAGTGGTATGAAAGTTGCAGAGTGAAAGGATCTGCATAGTATTTGTCACTCTAATCGATCCGCGAGTTAGATTTATAACAGAAATTGTCTGCTAACAATTTTTTCTTCGTTTTCGGAGGTATGGCTTTTTGCCATATTTTTTGTTGCGGCAGTGCAGTTAATCGTCTTTCTTTTTTTCCGGTTACTCCTGCTGTTTTTACGGTTAACTACGTTAACCTCTTTTTCCGAAAACGGGGGTATTGTAGCGTAGCTACTTACTTACAATACATTTTTTCGTTGCACGACACTTAAACATTCATTTTTGCATTTTTAGTTGATATTTAATTGTCTTCGACATTAAATAACAAATATGATTTTGTTTTTATTTACGTTATTGAGCAATGACTTTGAAGTCATGTAAGTTATTAGACACTGACAGTGACAGTTAGCATGTTGCTGTCATCCGTTTCACATTTCCGTCCGACGGATCAAGTCAAATAATAAAAAAAAAAAAGATAGGAGAATAAAATTATCTATTTTCTATCTATTTTTTATCTGGATTATTTTACATAACCTTGTTGGGAAAATGGAAAGTAAATAAAAATAGTTTTGCGTACAAGACGTATTGGATTAAGTGTGGTGACGTCATACGTGGATGCGTGAGTCGAAACGGTTCCAAAGTGACAGAATGATTTTGCTTTTTTGAAGGGCATTCTATTGTGATAGCTCGAGTTGAGTTTTCTGGTCTTTTCTGGTCGAGACAGACAAGGTGAAAGACATGGTGCTCCGGAACTTCGTCTGCCTTAGGGCAGAAGCATTTAGAAAGAGGCGTAAAAGGTTAGTTTTGTGATGGAATGAAACAATCATTTCAAATTGTTGTGATAAAAGTTGATCTCAGAATTTTCCCGATAAAGAAGACATGTGATTCTGATTCTGTCGTCTTTTTTGTCCATAGCCTCTTCTGCCCGGATTGATCAATTCCCCACTGACGAACTGGCAACGACTACGGCACCCCGATTCCTGCAGATGTAACTGCACTGCATGTCATTTTTTTTCTTCCCACTTGCGGACCCAAGCCACGTTGCTTACCGGCAAGCATACACCATTGTATCCACTTGCGGATGTTAACCTCCAAGCGTACCTGCTGCGTCGTGAAAGCAAGTACCACACGCAACTTATCCATGGATTCACAAGTAACCCCTTTATTTTGTTCAAAAGTCATAGCCACAAGGTTACTTTCTCTATGACAGGTATGGTCATATTATTCTACTAATTTTCACAATTTCAAGCCTTCTGGACAGAGTGTAGACGTATGAGACAGTCCTCGTTTTCACTGTATGATCTGCGCTTTAGTGAACATAAGTTTTGAATAGAAATACCTTTTGTTGTTCTAGTAAATCGCTTAGCTACCGATTTACTAGCCTTGATTGTGAATTAACATTTAGAATCACATTAGTTTATATTACTTTAATATTACAGACAGTATTAGCACCAGAGCTGTAATTTCATAACTACATTCTAAGCGATTTGGTTTTAATAGGTTCGCTTCAATTTAAGTGTGTTAAAATATAGTATTAAATAGTATTTAACTCTATAACGATTAAGGTTGTAGAATTTTAAGCTTAAGACCCTTCTGGTCATTACAGGGTAAGAATACTCGCTTTAAATTTAAGAAAATTGCATGTACTTTAAGTAATTATGGTTCCGACCAATAAATAGTTTTGATTTAACCTTAAAAACAAATCTTTTAATTTTGTCCTCACACAGCAACTCACAGATAAACAACAATACGGTCTTTGGTAACAGAGGTCTTTGTTCTTATCGACTTAAGCTTATCCAGGTTTAATTTTGTTTTTGTTCGCTTAGGTAGCTGCGACACCTTCCTCAAAGGTACAGTTAGCTTCAGCTCTTCAAGCTCTTTAATACAGGTGCAAAAGTTTCATTTGCCACCATTTCTCCTTTTGTCCCATCTCCCCCCCGATAACGTGGACCACTTTTCACCTCAACCTAACTTTAACCCATATTAAATAATCAATATTAAATTAAATTTATTATTATTTTTTTTTTCAACCACGTTACAATGTTTTTTTTTTTTTTTTTTTTTTTGTAACATGGTATGCAATGCAATGCAATGCAATGCGTTGCAATGGCATGCCATTGTAACGTGGTGGAAAAAAAAAAAAATATAAAGAATTTATTTAATTTAATATTTATTATTTAATATGGGTTAAAGTTAGGTTGAGGTGAAAAGTGGTCCACGTTATCGGGGGGGAGATGGGACAAAAGGAGAAATGGTGGCAAATGAAACTTTTGCACCTGTATTAAAGAGCTTGAAGAGCTGAAGCTAACTGTACCTTTGAGGAAGGTGTCGCAGCTACCTAAGCGAACAAAAACAAAATTAAACCTGGATAAGCTTAAGTCGATAAGAACAAAGACCTCTGTTACCAAAGACCGTATTGTTGTTTATCTGTGAGTTGCTGTGTGAGGACAAAATTAAAAGATTTGTTTTTAAGGTTAAATCAAAACTATTTATTGGTCGGAACCATAATTACTTAAAGTACATGCAATTTTCTTAAATTTAAAGCAAGTATTCTTACTCTGTAATGACCAGAAGGGTCTTAAGCTTAAAATTCTACAACCTTAATCGTTATAGAGTTAAATACTATTTAATACTATATTTTAACACACTTAAATTGAAGCGAACCTATTAAAACCAAATCGCTTAGAATGTAGTTATGAAATTACAGCTCTGGTGCTAATACTGTCTGTAATATTAAAGTAATATAAACTAATGTGATTCTAAATGTTAATTCACAATCAAGGCTAGTAAATCGGTAGCTAAGCGATTTACTAGAACAACAAAAGGTATTTCTATTCAAAACTTATGTTCACTAAAGCGCAGATCATACAGTGAAAACGAGGACTGTCTCATACGTCTACACTCTGTCCAGAAGGCTTGAAATTGTGAAAATTAGTAGAATAATATGACCATACCTGTCATAGAGAAAGTAACCTTGTGGCTATGACTTTTGAACAAAATAAAGGGGTTACTTGTGAATCCATGGATAAGTTGCGTGTGGTACTTGCTTTCACGACGCAGCAGGTACGCTTGGAGGTTAACATCCGCAAGTGGATACAATGGTGTATGCTTGCCGGTAAGCAACGTGGCTTGGGTCCGCAAGTGGGAAGAAAAAAAATGACATGCAGTGCAGTTACATCTGCAGGAATCGGGGTGCCGTAGTCGTTGCCAGTTCGTCAGTGGGGAATTGATCAATCCGGGCAGAAGAGGCTATGGACAAAAAAGACGACAGAATCAGAATCACATGTCTTCTTTATCGGGAAAATTCTGAGATCAACTTTTATCACAACAATTTGAAATGATTGTTTCATTCCATCACAAAACTAACCTTTTACGCCTCTTTCTAAATGCTTCTGCCCTAAGGCAGACGAAGTTCCGGAGCACCATGTCTTTCACCTTGTCTGTCTCGACCAGAAAAGACCAGAAAACTCAACTCGAGCTATCACAATAGAATGCCCTTCAAAAAAGCAAAATCATTCTGTCACTTTGGAACCGTTTCGACTCACGCATCCACGTATGACGTCACCACACTTAATCCAATACGTCTTGTACGCAAAACTATTTTTATTTACTTTCCATTTTCCCAACAAGGTTATGTAAAATAATCCAGATAAAAAATAGATAGAAAATAGATAATTTTATTCTCCTATCTTTTTTTTTTTTATTATTTGACTTGATCCGTCCGACGGAAATGTGAAACGGATGACAGCAACATGCTAACTGTCACTGTCAGTGTCTAATAACTTACATGACTTCAAAGTCATTGCTCAATAACGTAAATAAAAACAAAATCATATTTGTTATTTAATGTCGAAGACAATTAAATATCAACTAAAAATGCAAAAATGAATGTTTAAGTGTCGTGCAACGAAAAAATGTATTGTAAGTAAGTAGCTACGCTACAAGCTGAGAGGTATGGTTGGGACCTTTGGAGTGAGTATCCATTGGGAAGAGAGAAGGAACCCTGGGCAATAATATTTTGGTGTGCAGTTTGATCACAAGCTTTTTCAAGAGGTGCTTCAGGGCGAGGTTTTTGGTATGTCATTTTTTTGTCCCACTATACTGTGGGACAGTTTAGTGTGAGGGAGGAGGGGCTGAGAGGTTGGGTCATGTGCACCAATTGCTACTTGAGTAACTTGGTTAAACATCCAGCTTACTTTTAGTGTTTGGCCACAATCTTCATGGTAAGGTAAATCTTAAGATATACCATCACAGGACATTATCATTTTTATGGTTTTTTGTCGAATTTGCTCTGGGCATGTCCGGCTGGTGGAGTAGTAGTGGGCAGAGCAGTACAGGCATGTTGCCTCTGAAACTTGCACTTTATAACTTTCCACAATGCATTGGAAGCATCGGGGTTCGGATTGGCATTGGGCTTTAACATGTCCAAATCTAAGGCAGTTCATTCATTGAATCGTTGGAAATTGGTAGGACTCAAACTCAACAGTCAGTGATAAATAGAATGAGAATATTCTATTTGGCCACTGCTGGCCCCTGAAGGTGAGGACAACTGTTTGTGTTGGCTCTCATGTTATTTTTCATCTACTTTAGTTTTCTATTTAGTCTTCTGGCCATAAGAACATAAGAGTTGCCAAGAATTTGTAGGGAATGTACAAATTCATCTATTGACCAGTCCACAGGGACCCCATACACTAAGCCCACCCTATTTACATTGTAAGTTGGAATTATTGCTTCATAGTTGTGTTTTTAGAATGGAGTTGGTCAAAGATTTGTTGGCAGCAGCTGCTGCCTTGAATTGAATGGAGATTTTGTTCCTACCTACTTTTTTCACTCCTTCTTGACAGACATCCTCAACCATGTTCATATGCAGAAATTAGCCAAACTTAAAAGATCTGATAGTTGTGCCTGCGGTTGGATCCAGCTCCACTCTTGATACGTGAACAATGTAAAGGCCAACATCGGCCTCCTTATTTTGAATTATTCCAAGAATAGATAAAGCTGAATGCAAGTACACTGTTGAATGCAAGTACACTGTTTGAACGGAGGCTGATGCTGTATCTTGGTTTGTAATCATTTTCGTTGCCGTTGGGCGCTCGGACTCTGTTGTCGCTTTTTGGGGTTTCTAGGAGTCCCACCCGAAATCTTCATTAATACAGACGGGTCCGGTGGGATCGGGGGCTCCGACACAGGGGAAACGACTTCCATGTCTATCAATCGGTACAATAATATTAAACACTCACCGAATCTATAGATACGTTACATGGACATAGAACACAGAAAACGAGCAAACACGTGTGAAGGCCTTCGTCTTCGTTCGTTGATTACAAGCAACTTATAATCTCCAGTTTTTTTCTTTTCTCTTTTTCTGGAAGAAAAAGATTCTTCAGTTGTAACCAAAAACCTACAAAATTAAAAGAAAATGTTTTTCACTCAGCTGATTTTGATAGCTGCCATAAAATGGCAGTGACATGGATAATAATGGATAAAATTCAAAATAGATTTTTCCTTTTTTTTCTTGCTGGCAACTTTATAATAAAAAAATCATTTCATTTTTTTTTTAATTTATTGGCAACTGGATACAAAATCCTTAATGCCTAACTTAGTAATATTTTTTCCTTTAGTAACAGATGATGGGATGATGATGATGAGGTGATGATGAAGACGATGAATCCCTCCCCTTTCCGTATTCCAGTAAAGTTATGGATACTTTACTGAAACTTTAAGTGAAGTTTTGTAGAGAACACGAAAAGTCGCGTTTCGCAATGTTTGTATCATTTGCCTACAGTCGTGCACGTTGACGAACCGGTAAACGTTAATAATCCATCATGGTTACACTTCAATACTCGAAGAATCACAAGTTTTAGAAAATAATACAAAATCACGACACCATCTTTTCGGTTCCCGCCAAAAACTCCCCAAAATCATTTCATTTCAATCAGCGTTGCCAGATTATGATTTAAATCGTATTCGTACGATTTTTGGCCCGTTTCAGGGGGGCTATTCCTGGGGGGGCTATTCCTGCGCGTGAGATCAGATGACATTTTTATCTTGGTCACTCTCACACCTATGATGTTTCAAACGAGAGCAACAAGGATGAAGAAAGATGAGATGAAAATCTCAAATCTCCGAATAGGGTCCCTGCGCGTGAGATGAGATGAGATTTTATCTTGGTCACTCTCACAATTTTTTTTTAGTTTTTAAACTGGCACTGTATTCTGAAATTGGTAGGATAAAATTGAACTGATTGAAATAACTTCCTCAGTTAAGAGAGTGGTGACTAATGAGAGAGTACTTGGTAAGTAATAATGGGCAAACAATCAATTTTAAAGCTACGTACGTTATAGCACAAATCAAAGAAGTCGTACAATCATGTATGGTTTAGCAGATGCGATAGTACATTAGTATAGAGTATAGACTGATTCAAACTGAATGGCAGCGGTGTAGTGCGTCGCAAGCGAAACTTTGCGGGGTCTTACCTCCTTGACCCGGACACCTTCGCTTTCACTACTGCTTTATTCGCGCCTGACTTCACTTTTTTTTTTATGTAGAATAGATCAGCGTTTGACCACCAAGTCGCCTGATGTTAAGCGACGTTGTGGTCTAAGATGAAGCACGACGACCTATAATGTCCTTTTTTACTCGTCTTGAAGTTTTGTAGAGTGAAGAAGTACAAAGACGGCAGTTGAGTGAGGCGCTATAAGTGCACTACTGCTCAGGAGGGCTATTCCTGCGCGTGAGATGAGATGAGGTTTTATCTTGATCACTCTTACACCTATGACGTTTCAAACGAGAGCAATAAGGACGAAAAATGGTGAGATGAAAATCTCAAATCTCCGAATAGGGTCCCTTAATGGCGGCTGTGAAGACGGGTCAGTGGCCCTATTCGGAGATTTGAGATTTTCATCTCACCTTTTTTCGTCCTTGTTGCTCTCGTTTGTAACGTCATAGATGTGAGAGTGACCAAGATAAAATCTCATCTCATCTCACGCGCAGGAATAGCCCCCCTGCATACGATCGCTCTCAAAAAACGTTTGGCAACACTGATTTTAATATTTCAATGAGAGTTTTTGGCGGGAACCGAAAAGATGGTGTCGTGTTTTTGTATTATTTTCTAAAACTTGTGATTCTTCGAGTGTTAAAGTGTAATAATGGTGGATTATTAACGTTTATCGGTTCGTCAACGTGCATGAGTGTGGGCAAATGATACAAACATCGCGAAACGCGATTTTTCGTGTTCTCTACAAAACTTCACTTAAAGTTTCAGTAAAGTATCCATAACTTTACTGGAATGGGGAAAGGGGAGGGATTCATCGTCTTCATCATCACCTCATCATCATCATCCCATCATCTGTTACTGAAGGAAAAATTATTACTAAGAATCCGACTGAAGGACGAGTATCCATGGTCATGAATAATTAAAAAAAAAAAAAAATATTTCAATGACAGGAGTTTTGGCGGGAACCGAAAAGATGGTGTCCTGTTTTTGTATTATTTTCTAAAACTTGTGATTCTTCGAGTGTTAAAGTGTAATAATGGTGGATTATTAACGTTTACCGGTTCGTCAACGTGCACGAGTGTGGGCAAATGATACAAACATCGCGAAACGCGATTTTTCGTGTTCTCTACAAAACTTCACTTAAAGTTTCAGTAAAGTATCCATAACTTTACTGGAATGGGGAAAGGGGAGGGATTCATCGTCTTCATCATCACCTCATCATCATCATCCCATCATCTGTTACTGAAGGAAAAATTATTACTAAGAATCCGACTGAAGGACGAGTATCCATGGTCATGAATAATTAAAAAAAAAAAATATTTCAATGACAAATTGACAAAAATGGTGGACGATCTGTCATGAATGTTTTCTAAAATTTGATGAATCTGGTTCCCTCAAATCAAAACTAAGATAATCCACGATGAGTGGCCGACACGACGACTATAAAGGTATTCGAATGGCATGGTGTTCATAGATCTTGCTACGACCATCACTTTGTGTTCATTTTAATTATTATTATTTTACTCAAATTGGGTATTGTTATTTATCTTTGCCAGTGTTTTCACATTGGCAGGGTCGTCTCGATCCACGCGTGATGATTCTAGGCAGCACAAGGTCACTCGCAAGGAGCAGGAGAGGCGGCGCTCGCGGTCCCCCAGACGTCGCCCTTCGCCCCCGAGAGGCAGCAAACACTCTCCTACAAGGACGAATAAATTTTCTGAATCAGACAAATCGCACAGTCAAGAGCGTGATCGGAGAAAATATGAAGGTACAAGAATATTTTTATTTTGCAACAATATAAATCAAAGTTTTTCCATACAATTAAAAAGTCTTCTCAAACAATCTTGTATGGTGTATCTGTTATATTAACATCTTCATTAGCATCTTAATACATAATTGTGATGGCACAGAGACCCAACATGTCTTCTAAAACAAAGAAATATCACCCTTCATACTTATTTTATTAAATCACCAAATTTTCTGATGGTGTAACTGTTTTTATCAATATTTTATTATTCAGTTGTCACATTATTTTCAGAAAACAGAAAAAAGTCTGCCTCAGAGTGGGACAGCTCAGAAGAAGACGTGCCAGCGCCGCCGCCGCCGCCGCGCATTACTCCCATATCTATTGAATTGGCCAAGCCCAAGGGTCCTATCAAGATGAACCTCGCAGGGCCTGCAAAGAGTACAGCGAAAAAACCTCTGGTAGCATCGGTGTTTAACGATGATGATGATGAAGTAGAAGAGATGCCTGCTGAGGCAAGGATGCGGATGAGAAATATTGGCAGGTGAGGTCCTACTCATGATAATACAGCCAGTGATTTTCCAGTTTTGCCAGATTATTGACAATACTGGTGTAGTCTTAAATACCTAGTTTGGCAGCAATCAAGCTTTTTGGAGAACCTATGATGTATCAATATGTTCACTGCTGTGACTCTCGAACACGAAACTGCCGGTAAAGTTAAAAAAAAAAAACAAAACAGTAGGGGGCTAACTTTGTGACATCATAACTTCACATGTCCCCATAACAGAACTCAAGATGACCGGCAGTTTCGGGTTCTAGAACCAATGACAACACATCTTTAGCAGTCATAGGTATCTCGAAGATATGGCTACGGAAATCGTGAAGGAGATGACTTTTTGTTCATTTGCCTATAATTTAATCAGACTTTAATTACAGCCTTGTGATTTTTGAGTTTTTCGTAATACATAAGATGAAATGAATGAAGTAAAATATAACACTGAATGCAATGGAATTATGCAGTCCTATATTCTTTTATCATAATTTCAGAGAGACCCCCACATCTGCTGGACCAAACTCTTTTGGTAAAACAAAGCAAGGCTTCTGCGACGCCAAGAAAGTATTTGAAAAGAACCTGAAACAAGCTTTGGAGCCAGAGAAACCTCCATTACCTAAGTTCCCTCAGACCATCTACAAAATCAAGGGTCCATGATATGTTCATGCAACTATAAAAATAGACCTTATTTACACTACCTAAGTTTTGGAGAATGTGAATTTGTGAGGGAAGGTTTTGTGTAATAAATGTTAGTTGTGGAGAATTATTCAGTTCTTTAGCAAAAAAGACATCATGCAATGTATGGATCAAGCTTCGCTGATGTTTTAGACTGAGTAATCTTTTAATAAGTTTTATTCAGGGATATGAAACATTTTATGAAATTCTTAGCTAAAGCTTTGAAACATACCAATATGTTTGGGATAGTGTATACTTCTTAATAAATGTTTTCTTCAGCTTATTATAGCAATAAAATACTTTGAAAAAGAACAATGCAAGTACATATAAATAACCATTTTCTTCATATCTTTTGCTTGTGGAAGCAGTTCCATCACTTTAATTCCTTATCACAATGAATTCATAGTAGTCTACTGTTAGCAAATTTACTATACCAATTTGATACTGTTCATCTTTTGTGTAACTTTTAAAATTATGGAGAAAATAAAATTTTCATGTGTAGTGCTTGTAAGTACTCTTGTAGTAAATAGGTAATACTTATTTTAGCATTGTATTAAAACGTAAATACATAATTAACTTTAATCTAGCTTGTTTTATTTTTCACCAATTTCGAGTGCAGCTTTGCAGTGAGAAGTTGAATATATCCATGATAGTTTATTTATTTAATGAAAGGCAAGCGGCTTACGGCTGATGTGGCTATAATTCAGACTGTTAAACGAAATAAGGCGGATGTCACACTGCTGCTGCATCCTGCTATCTAATCCGAAGCCACGGAAACTAGCAAGTGCTTCTCCGCACAGAGATGTTAGTGTGATAAAAATCCAGTAGTTTTTTTTTTTCGGACACTTCCACACACGGTCGCCTGACCCCAAACTAAGCAAAGCTTGTACTATGGCTGTCAGACTGATATACATACCTAAATATTTTGAAATACATACTTACATAGATATTTACACCCAGACAGAACAAACACAAATGTTTGCCCTAAGTGGTAATCGAACCCACGCCCTCAAGCTCAGAAGAGAAAGCTGTAAAATCTCAGAAATTCGAGACTTTACAGCAATTACAATTAAATATAGCAATACCCAGTGCTGTGTTTTGCACCCTCTCGGCGCACAATGTCACGTTCTCATAATGTCACGATGTCTCAAAATGTCACAGTCTCAAAATGTCACGTTCTCAAGATGTCACGTTCTCAAAATGTCACGTTCGCAAAATGTCACGTTCTCAAAATGTCACGTTCTCAAATTGTCACGATGTCTCAAAATGTCACGTTAACACGGTCGCGTATTTATTTCAATTTGTTCAGCTTTTTGCTCAACCAAAAAAAAAATTAACCATTCAAATAGAAACAAAAAGACAATCGAAATTGAAAAACTAAATAAGATGTTCGAAATGGAATACAAATACAAATTTAAAGATATTTATTATAAACCATTTGCAAAATATACAAACACTGTGGACCCCGCACTTCGAAAACCCAGTATCGCGGGCGTCCACTTGACCGTCTTTACATTAAGTTAATGGGGAAACTAAAACAAATTAAAATTTAGAAATTTAAAGACAAAATTGATATTAAATGAAATAAAATCGGACTGACAATTAGAAAGATAAACAGGGTGATTGTGAGTGTGTGTGAGTGTATGTATGTGTGTGAAGTGTAAATAACAAAAGACGATCAAAATTTGAAAACAAAATACAATCGAAATGGAAACAAAATAGACACAAACAAAAGACGGTTGTAATAAAAAAAAGATGTTCAAAATGTGGAAACAAAAGACTTATGTTATTTCGTGTTGATTGTCTTTTGTTAAAATGACTTTAGGAATAATCCGTTAACATTAACTATATCGTACACTGAACATTTTTAAAAACTAGTCATTATGAGCTACTAGACATTTTTAACTTCAAGTTAATTAACCCTGAGTTTAATTTTGCACCTACCTTATGCTATGCTTATGGTAGGTGCGAAATTGACTTTTAGTCCCACTTGCAGAAGTTAGGGATTTAAATTCTTGAAAGCAGGGTTAGTTAACCCAGAGTTAAAATGTTTTAATCGAGTGCTGTCTGGCGCCCACGGGCAAATTGGTCCCCGAGGAGGTGGATGATGACGATGTGTCTGGTGTTCGATACATCGTCATCGAGGGGAAGAGAGCGTAAGCTCGGGGAGGTGCCCGAAAGGGCTAGCGCTGTCGGGGCCGTGGGAGAGTACGAAAGCGTCCCCTTAGCCCCGACATTTTGCGCCAAGGTGGAACACCCTTGGGTTTTTAGTGGGTAGGCCGTCAGTGGCGGGATTCTCACATAACCACCCTGTGCCCGCACCCGGGCTGTTGGTGGTATCCATAAAGGATTTTCCCAAGGTTAAAAAAAAAAGGGTTAAAAAGATAACCCGAGGTTACGCAAGTGGCTCTTAAAGGATTACTGTGCAAGTGTGACATTGTGAAAGTGAAATTATTAAAAACGTGACATTTTGCGAACATGACATTGTGCGAGTGAAATTATTAAAAACGTGACATTTTGCGAGTGTGACATTTTGAGAGTGTGACATTATGCGAACGTGACATTGTGCGAACGTGACATTTTGAGTGTGAAAAAAAAACGTGACGTTCTGCGAACGTGACATTTTGAGAACGTGACATTGTGCGCCGAGAGGTTTTGCACTTACCTTAAGCACAAAACACACATCTGAGACACACATTGAAATCTGGTTGTTTTATACCAAAATTTATTATTATTATCTTGCTTACATTTTGGCTTTCATTGCCATTAGTCGCAGTTCTATGATTGAACTACTGCCACATCCAGCATATCCAGCAGTGCCCCAAAAATGCTGTGGATCATCATGATCTTGCCTAAGATGAAGCCAGCAGTATGGCTCAAATATAAAACTTATTCTACTCAATTACTACTAGTCTGCTCAGATCACAATCCACACAAAAAAGGAATTAAGAAAAACAACATATTTTTAAGAGCTTTTATTTAAAAACTACTTCCTCTGCACATTCTGTGGGCGGTTCATGTCTCGCGGGAAGTTGCTCTTGGGTGGTGTGCGGATACGTCTGTCCTTCTTTGACCTGTTGCGCACTACTTTGCTGTGGATTGCACATGAGACGCAGTAGTGGAGCTTGGCGTACAGCTTGGGTAGCTGGAATGCTGTAAGCAGGAAATAATATTAGATTGGAAACTATAAACGAATGGTAATAAAGACTTCGCTGAATGTTTTTTTGATACAATGGACTAGGCATGCATTTGACCACAGACCCGCCTGATGAGAAGCATTAAACATAATTGGAGGTGTAGCATACCTGCCTAAGAGGTGCTTATTTATTTACTGGTAAAATTTGGATGGGATATTTCAGATGCATTTTTGTAGCAAGGTATTTTACATTGGGCAAGTTCTATAGAGGTTTCAGTACAAAATTCCTAAACAGTTATGATTCATTAACATTTTAAAATTATGTTAGAAAGAATTCACGAAATTCATAGGTTACTTTCATGGTTTCTCTTAATTTTGATTAGATTTTCTAGAAACATAGAGTAAAGGTAGCTGGAAATATGAGGAGGCAACTTACATGAGTAGACGGAGGCTTCATTGATATCCCTGACGGCAGCCGCTTCAACAATATTCCTGATCACAAACTTCTTGATAGCTTTATCCTTTGGCACGCAACGCGCGCAGTTGGTGCACCTCACGGCCTTGACGTGGCCGCGGCCGTGCTTGGCGCGTCCTCCATTGCGGCGTTTACGAGTCTGAAAACAAAAAATCCACCCTGAAACCACATGCTGGTTACTGGTGTCGATGAC
Source organism: Peribatodes rhomboidaria (assembly GCA_911728515.1). Taxonomy (NCBI): domain Eukaryota; kingdom Metazoa; phylum Arthropoda; class Insecta; order Lepidoptera; family Geometridae; genus Peribatodes; species Peribatodes rhomboidaria. The sequence continues at coordinate 982,310 of OU452183.1, forward strand.
GCGTGCATCTTTTGCATCGATCCAATTTTAGCAGTACTACTGTAAAATCACAATACTACATCACTCATGCGAACTTTAGGATGCGATTTCAATGAATTAGCCAGGTTTTAAGAATTTATTTTCCAAAAAACTTTACGCACCATGTTTCTAACCTCCGAGGCGGTGAACGAAGAACGATAAAAAGAATGACTTTTACCAATAGACAAATGACAACTTCAACAAATTTCTTTTGACATTGAACGATTTCCGGTCACTGAACTGAGTTGCCATATTCAAAAAAGTATGTTCTCATTTACAAAAATTTAATATTTTTATGTTTTTTTCTTTTTGTTCATTCATTTTGTTCATTACAGAGCTATCAACAGAAAAAAAAATCGTCTGTCACGAAGAATTTATTTCATTGTAATATTTATTTTTGTTGCAAAAACTATTTTAATAGAACAAAATAAAATTCATTTCGCTTTTTAGTATACTCCAATTTCATAGAAAAATTATTTCAATGTCGTCGCGTGACCAAATACGTAACTTTATTTACAACATCGTCATCGTGTGATCGTCCTAGAAGTTCATATTATTTGTCTCAAAACAAATTTCCCCAAAGCTATCGTGGAGTGCAATGTTGTGCAGGTAGTGAATAGTGAAACGCGTGTGAAATGTCACAACATGGATGTCCGGAGAGACTGTCGAATAGATCTAAAGGGTTCCAGGAGGAAGGTGGGAGCCAGCCCACGATGGAAGTGCTCGTGGAAACCCTCACGGGGACTGCGTTCGAAATGACAGTGTCTCCTTCGGACACGATATTCGCCATCAAGTCCAAGATATTCCGGGTCGAAGGTGAGTTCCGGATTCCTCGATCGCTGTATTACACAATCTATAGCTTGTTTGACAAGGCATGTCGAGCGTGCGTCATCCTCGCGCTACAAAGAACGTCGGGGTACGTCCGTGCGCCCCGGACTCCGCAAATGCGTAAACAACGCACCACAATGGAGCATGCACTTGATATGATAACATACCTACATAAATGTATACATTTGGAAACACATAGTTTCAGTATCTCAACATACATTTGTAATCCAATTAAGTAAAATACCTTCCCTTAAGGGTAATTTATGGTAAGCGTAAGCTATAGTGCATAGTAACAAGCTAGCAGTGTGCAGCTATATAAGGATAGCTGCTATTTATGTCCTACAATAATATAAAACAGGGAAGACAAAATAAACAACAGCTAGATTTTACAATAACAATGCATCCAGTCAGACTGTAGGCATTGCAATCTATATTTAAAAAATAAACATGGGAAGGCATTTTTAGAAGACTAAATTTATTTATTTAATATAATGCCACATCTTTACCCCGAAAGGGCTGGTAGAGGTGTACAACACCCACATTTTGCCAACAACTTCAGACCACATTACATGATGACATTAAATTATGGCTTATTTACAATAGTTTGAATAAATAGTGTTATAATATTTTTTTTAAAACCAAAAATATATAGCATATACTTTGGTCACAAACATCAGCAGTATCCTGATATTAAACAATTATAAACAAAGATTCATAGATTGCGGACTAATGTGTACTCATAAATTGAGTGCCTCTTAAATGCCTAAGGAGACAGACTAAAACTAGTGCCTAAACAAGAAGTAGGTGCACTCAATTGATTCTTGAAACAGTTGAAATTATAAGATACCTACTGTCCATACTATACATGTACATCATAAGTGGTTGCTCAATGACATGGAATATGTTTCTGTGGCTATTTATAACCCACACCAGGTACTTAACGGGAGTTATTGTGAATTATGAGCAGGCCAGGTAGTACCGCTGAAGACACAGCATATGCTATAGTACAGAACCTCAATTCTACTGATCAATTGTTTTTAAATTGCTAATGAATTGCCTCAAATTGACACTTTTTGTATGCTAGCAGTGTCAGAACTAGGAAATTCATTAACAATTTAAAAACAATTGGTTAGTAGAACCGAGGCCCATTACTAGTACAATACCCAGTAGTTAGATTTGTAGCTGGATGGACCATCTGAAACATTGTGTTTGTGTAATTTTATTATTAGTAAAGATATAAAGTTAAGAACAAATATGGAATTAATTTGTCTAAAAAGTAAGCTTCATCCCTTATCTATTTTTAGTTAACTCATAATATTATATTTGTGATAAAAATATTTGATAATTAATCTATGTGACACTACCATTTATATTGATATATATTTTTTATAATTTACCATACCATTACATACCATATCATTTACCATATTTCACCAAAACTGATCAAGCTGTGTGATGTAAGCTGTGAAGCTGTGTTTTTGAAAAAATCAGTGGGATGAACGAGATACAGTTACTTTTACAAAATTATATTATTGTCACATGTAACCAGCAAATAATTATTAATTAAGCACAAATTAATAAATATAATGAGTATTATTTCACTACATAATATTTATGAATAACTATGAAAATTCTCAGTTGGAAATGTTTAAATTGACATAGTAAATGTGAAAAGACTATTTCTGTATGACTCATAAATTCTATGAAGCTATATAATTTACGTAAGTCACTTGCTTGTTGTCAAATGTATCTTCACTCATTCACTGCATGATAGCAATCATGCATGTAATTAGTGCTCAGGAGTCCGGCCAGTTTTAGTCAATTTATTAATAACTGTTCACTTTAACAATTAAAATCTTTGTGCAAATACACTATAAAACTATGCTATGTGTCTACTATAAATTTGTGAATGTTAAATATTTGATAAACTTTTTACTTTTATTAAAATTATTTCTTTCTGATGCAGAAATGTCTGGTAAAAAAACTTGTTTTAAAATGGTATGTCAATTTCCTTTTCACGCCGAATTAAGCGTGCATGTAACACAGTTTTTTTTTTGTGTATACAGTTATGAGCCTCTATATCAAATTTTCAAATGGTTATCCTGCTAATTTTGGTCACTAACCAGCACTTTCCATCCCTATATAGGTGCATTGGAAACCCTGTCTTGTATTTGCTCATCCTTCGGCGAGACTAGCGCGCAACAGACGTCCATTCCACTCCGCTACTGATGCTGTGCATGTTACCGTCCTGGCATAACATCAAACAGGCAGAAATCATTGACACGAACACGTGAAGCGAGTACATGTTATCAAGCTAAAAATACAAACAGCTGTTTAAAAGTAGCTCGGGCGATGGAAATATTTGGCAGGTGTTTAGGATTTTTTGCGTGTGAACATTTTCCTTTCTGGGAAAGGTTACATTTAGACCTAGATAGATATCGGTCCCAAATTAGTTGACAGTGTCCACAACTCTAATAAAAACCAACACGGCACGAAGCTAACTGTGTTGTCCTGTGTGGGTTCTTATTTTCGCTGGTGTCGTCGTAAGCGCTGTTGGCTCATTTTGTACCGCGTCTATAGCATCTGTAGGCATCTAAGGTCGATTAGCCAGCTAGCAGTATCAGTACCGGGGCAAGGCATTAACATAAGTAGGTGCTTTCGACACGGACCAGGGTGAGCGAAGAGACGGGCAGAGGTAGACGAGCGATGTTCTAAGAGTAGCGACCCTAGACTAGTATTGCATTACTTACTGGTAGACATTACGAATCATCAGTGTAAGCATAACGAAGCACTATATAGGTACCTAGGTAGTAACGAATTGACAATAGACGGAAAGCTGTTTACAGGAACCGCAGGCGAAAAACCTAAGCTGGGGCTGAATGACGTGCCGAATGACAAATGTTACTCACCGGAATGTCAAGTTGTTAAATTGAAATAACTAACATTCCTAACTATAGCTATTCCGAAAAATATCTGCGGAGTTTGCCAATTAGAAAACAAAAATTATGTAGGGAAGCAAAACTTCAAGTTTTTGTTCAGTAACAACGATAGTGGCTCCTTGTAAATGACTTATTTTAGGTCTTGCTTATGCATCGATTGACGTCACCACGTGTTTCATAATGCTATACCTGGCGGAGTATATTATCATACCTAACATGAGTGGCACCTTCACTCGGTTCCAGTTAAATTGGTCTCACTGTAATTCGGTTACGTTTTGCATTCCGCCATAAAACGTTTATTGATAAAATCTTTATCGGCGCATTCCGTTGTTACGTCGCTCGTACTTGGTATTTCATTCAATTGTAGGAAATATTTTGATATAGGTATTTATTACATAACTTTGTACGTATCTATGAGCATTAGATTCTTGAACGGGTTTTCTACTGCTGGAACCAAACTACTGATGCTGCTACTTTTCTATCTTATGTAAAGGCGGTATGTTTTTACATTTACAAGGTATGCAAATTAGTCCGGTTAGTATGGCGCGTATAGTTGCCGGCGCGTCGTCGGTCCCTCATCAATTGAGGAAATTAATAATACGCACTTGTCACCCGAATCATAGAAGACTAGTAAACAGTTGATATCACATATCTAAAACAACCAGTTGGGCGGCTAAACACTGTTAAACTATGGCTCTGTGAGCTGTAGACCTCGCGGCCGACGTCTGTCCTCCTGCACAGATTAAAAAATGCGACCTGTAGAGGACGGAGATCTGGACAAAAATCCAGGCAGAATTCGGACATACGAAAGCATTTTTGTCGATGCTCACGCTTCGCTCGCAAACGCTCGCTCGGGTGATAAAGAAACTTGCTCAACCCTGAAAACACTGACATCAATAACACTTTTCAGCGGCTGTGCAACAGTCTTGAGTGCGACAGCTGGTACTCCACTAAAGAATAGCATCAACCCACCTATCTGTTACTGTTTACTAAATACAAACAAGCCGGGTATTTTAAGCGGTTTTTTGTATGTGGAGAAAGTACAGCATGATGTCACGGAGCCTTGGCCCCGGGCCAGGGTGAGTCACGAGCGCGCCTGTCTCCGCTGATGGAGTGTTTCTATCTGATAACTAGTTGTTACGCGCGGGTTTACCCCATCACTCGATATGAACTCACTCTCGCAGACCTAGCACGCGCGCTGCTACAAAATCTTCTCAACAATTTTTGTCGTGTGAGAACGTGACAAGGCTACGTGTAAATAAACGGCTAGATTGTTATAAGAGTCGAAAATGTTTTTCGCGGTGTGCCTGCTAGGCCTGCTGCTAAGTCGCTTGAACCAATTTCCTTCAAAAGTATCACATGTAACTCTTTTGCCCTTTAATGCTCTATAAAACGTTTAATTCGACCTGTCACAACAAACAAAACGACATGATAGACTACCTACTTTGCTTCAACATTTATAATGCATGGTGATTCCTATTGGACACCTGACGATTCTCGTTAGATACTAATGTTTTGACCGGGTTCCGCCTACGTTTGGTTTTTATCTGTTGCTCCGATTTTGTGAAATGAGCGCAGTCGAATCTATTTACATGACGAAATGTTTTTGAATTGGGTTTGGTACATTAAAAGTTTTACGCACTGACAATGGTCAAGAGTTTGATCGCTATTACGCTATTCTGTAGGTATACCTATACGCTCTATCGTAAGAAAAACTGCTCTTCTCGATATATTTATATGATTAACGCTTCATGACAATAAAATATGAGAACAAGCGCAAATTTTGAGTTACACTGTAACTTTAATAGACAAAGCGTGGCGCTAACTATCAGCGGTTTCATCATCCCGGCACTCCATTGTAAAAATAAGTAATAATCTAAACACTTTCTGAAACACCAAACAATGCTTAATAATCCCTCAAATATCAGCAATTATTCTTTGAGAAAACGTTATGATACTAAACTAATTATTTGTTTCGGAAACTTAGTACATAGTAGGTACGCATGTTCAGTGAAAATAATGTCTTTTCTTATAAAGAATAGGTCAACGTTTGACTACCAACTCTCCTGATGTGAAGCGACATTGTGGCCTAAGATGAAGCACGAAGACCTAGTAGATACTTATTCACTCGCCTTAAAGATACCTAGATTGTATAGTTAGTCGGAAAAACAGATGGTGGCAAACGATTCCAGTCCCTAGCCGTTCGTATTAAGAAGGTGGACGGAAGGTGGACTTGTAATTATGTTATATCTGATAATGCAATTTTGAATGAGGAGTAGCGCTTTTGAGTATCTTTCCATAACAAGAAGCCCTAGAGAACGTATAAATCCTGCTTCCGATAGTATCGAAGGTCAGGACGCTTCGCCAACAAAGTTTATTTATGTTATATAATCAATTTCCTACGGCGTTAATCCTATCTGACATGATATATATTATACAATATTACATGCTTGTTACGTTTTCACGCCTTAACTATTTAGCTGTCTGAATAAGGCCTAATAATCGATGTCACAGTTGAAAGCTGTCCGTCCTCGTTGCAGGCATCCCCGTGTCCCAGCAGCACCTGCTGTACAATCTGAAGGAGCTGGAGGACTCGCGCAGTCTCCGCGAGCTGTCCATCGGCGACGGCGCGCGGCTGCGCCTGGTGCTGGGCATGCGCGGCGGGCCCGTGTCCACGCGCCGCCTGCCGCCGCCCGCGCCCTCGCACGCCGAGCCCTGGCCCGACATCGAGCGGCTGCTGGACTCTAACAGGTCACTTACAACACAACACTCTCACTACTTCCTAACTCAGCCTGGTGCTGGGCATGCGCGGCGGGCCCGTGTCCACGCGCCGCCTGCCGCCGCCCGCGCCCTCGCACGCCGAGCCCTGGCCCGACATCGAGCGGCTGCTGGACTCTAACAGGTCACTTACAATTTTTTTTCTCTTTTTTTTTTATTATAAAAAGTTGCGATTATAGCCTAGCTGGAGATGGCCCGCCTCAAGCCCGAGGGAGTGGGTTCGAACCCAGCCGACGCGACGGCACGCACCAATATGTTAATTGTGTGAACAACTTGACTGGAGCCCGGTGTATGGCAACAGGCTCGCCCCGTGTCACATTTGGGACTGAATATCGTCCGGCGTGTGGGTGTGTCCGGCGTGTGGGTGTTGTACGCCTCTGCCAGCCTCTTCGGGGGAAAGGCGTGACGATATATTATGTGTTTTTTTATATATAGAATAGGTCGACGTTGTCCACCAACTCGCCTGATGTTAGGCGACGTGGTCTAAGATAGAGCACGAAGACCTGGAAGGTACTTATTCACTCTAACCTTGAAGATATCCAGGGTGTAGCTAGTCGGGTATAGATATGATAGCAAGGAGTTTTATTCTGTCTCACGGCGCTCAATTCTGTTTGTTAGTGCTTTTTACATTTGCGATTCAATCGCACGTTTGCCGCGCTGCTGGCATGTTTGCGAAAATATTTCCGTCATTTCCTCACTCGTTAGAAATATCATGAGGACATTATGATTTTATGACGGGAATTCCTCGCGTACGATTAATTATTCCGACTATAGTTTCAATCGCATTTAATCGTACCTGTGTAATTCCCGTAACATAAAAACATAAAATGTGAAAACTACGTCAGGTTGGGTTGGGTTAAATATCATGAGATTGAAAACTTCAGAGAAGATCACTAGCGCACCGAAATACTCTCTATCTAATATTAATAGTTATGCCTTAAAAACCAACTTATAAGTAAGTTTAACTTTATTCCAGAGACGAGATGGAGTGGTCCGGCAGCGGGTGCAAGGTGACGGTCCTGGTGTTCCGCGACGGCGAGCGGGTCAACATGCTGCGGGTCAAAGAGAACCACGATGGGACCTACTCACCGCTAGATACTAACAAATGTAAGATCTCCATACATACACACACACCATGCAGACTCATTGCCCTCTTATCTCTAATGGTATCTTTCTAATGGTTGAACTTTGAGTCCTGTTTCTCCGTGATCCATTCGCAACAAGAAACGCATACAAATAGATTAGTTCCAACATGAATACGAGTACTTTGCAAAAGGGGCACAAAGTCAAATTGCATTTCTTTCATGAGCATTACTCTCTGCAAAATGTAGCCTATGACACGCTTGAAATAAAAACGAATCCAGCAACATACTAGCAACTTTTATGTAAAAAGCATAGCACACTGACAAAGTTGTATGTACTTATACTCGGCAGCGAGTGTTCGTAACTTGCGCTTGCGCAGTTCTCCGCAGTCACTCCAGTACCACCTATTAGCTCACTAACTGTGATTGTCTAGACTCGGCGTCCCTCTCGCACCTGTCAGAGGGCGGCGGGTCCCCGGCGGCGGGTGCGCTGAGAGAGAACGCGGTCACCATGGGCAAGATGCTGGAGCTGCGCCGCCGCATGGAGTCGCTCACGCTGCAGCGCACCGCCTGCGACACCGGCACTACAGGTACGTACTACTACGTAGTCTCCCGCCGGCAGAACCACTCGCCAGAGTCACGAAAAAGGAGACCACAGGTGGGTTGAAAATAATTAAATGAACACCAAAATTACAAATAAGAATGCTGAAATTGATCAATACGACAACCCCCTAGATTATTTGGTAGCGCCGTCTCCCTCATAAACAAGATGTCCCAGGTTCGAATAAAAAAACTGGTTCTAAAAGTCCATAGTCTATGATGATCCTTATTTTCCCTCTTACATTTCTCATTTGTTGACCGTGAAAGACCATAGGAGCAACGGTCATCGCTTGTCCTGCGCTCGCGCTAACCTACTCACGTCATTCGAGCAGGAGGGTATACGATTACCATGGCCACCAAGCTCACGCAATTAATACAGCGACGTTTATGAACACAAAGTAACAAACTAATAAACATTACCTAGCTACTTAACCTATAAGACCCCGGGCCGGAAGTTACCTTACTTGCTATGTGTCCAGGCGGCAAAGCCGAGATCCAGAAGACCCGCAGCGAGGAGACGCTGCCGACGCACCTGCGGGACGAGCCCGCGCTCCGCGACGGCCTGCTGCTGCGGGGCGAGGCGCCCGCGCACTACGCGCCCTACGACGCCGACGACTGCTTCACGCTCCGCCACGACACCAACTACACCAGGTACTGTTGCACGGACGGCTCGGGGTGCTGCTCCGGAGATCCCGGAGCCCTGCATTAGGAGCCGAAGTGGGCGTCCGGGGCGTTTTAGTAAAGCCAATCCTACATAACCCGGCTGCATTCCATGGTAACCCGGTATCTTTGAAAATTAATCCCCCAAAAAAGGGTGTTGGAAAATTGATGTACCGCAGGTAAAATTGTAAATATTTCCGTCATTTTGAAAATTTACCAAAAAACCTTGGGAAAAAACACTGTATAATAACGCTCACAAAAAATGCGACCTGTAGACCGCGATCGTCGGCCGCGAGGTCTGCAGCTCGCAAAGCCACTACATTTCATGTTTTTACATTACATTCAGTTGTATAATTAACCATATTTTACCGGCAGGTACTCATATGAGTGCGGGTTCGGTTCCCGGTACACGCTGCTGCCGCCCATCGGCGCGCGGGACGAGCGTGCGCAGGACGCCGACACGCGACTCGCGAGGAGACAAGTAAGCTACACACCACACTACACTACACTACACTACACAATCAACTGATAAGGTCAATGACCAGCAGGTGACACGCAAGGAAACAGATACACACTATATGTTACACAATCAGCTGATCAGTTATATCCCCCTGTCAACTGATTGTGTAATATGTAGTGTAGTGCCGACACGCCAAGTGATAGGTATACACTACACACAATACACGAACAGCTGATAAGGTCAATGACCGACACACGACAGTCTAGGAGACAAGTATACATCACATATTACGCGATCAGCTGTTAGGGGCAATAACCGCTACTGGGAAATGTCAGTGTAGCCGCGCAGAGAAGTCATTTCACACAGATGGACACATTTAAACACATTTATTTATTTTATTTTATTGTACAGGGAAAACAGACGGCTGCTAATTTTACACAGTAGATAAACGATAAGTGTTAACACAAAAGCCAAAGTAGTTTTCACTTATAAACACTTAAACAGTTACAAGTAAAAAAACCCTCTAAAAATACATAAATTAATTAAGTACCTCATACAAATACTTATATTTACAAAAATATTTTTTATTATTTAAACGTTTATTTGCCATTTTATTTTTTGTAGAACCAGTTTAGAAATGAAATTGTTAAAAGTAATATATATTTAGTGGTGATTAATATTATAATGGATGTGAGTGACAGCATGGGGTAAACTATATTAATAATCAGAATCATTTATTTCAGGCACAGGTTATAAAATAACAACAAGGGCCCATTCGATAAATACCTTTAATTTAAATTGCATATTACAAAATTTAATTGAATTAACTAAATCTAATATATTACTTAAAAAGATAATATTAAAAGGACATGGGTTCAACAACCTTCTCAGTACCGCGCGGTCGTTGACCTAACGGTTCGACTACCGTCCTTTCTCTGGTGTCGTGTATGTGATCAGGTTTCCTCCCCGCAGAGCCGGCGCGAGGGCGAGGAGGCGGCCATCCTGGAGGAGTGCCTCCCGGGCGAGGAGTGCCGCGAGCCGCGCGCCGCGCACCCGCTGCAGCCCGTCGCGCAGGACTACGGTGAGGAACTGCACTCTGTCCCCCGATTATGTATCCCATTGAATCTACCGGTTTACATGAGACATCAGTGCCTTTTAAAGTCAAAGTCAAAATGTTTTTATTCAATTTAGGTATCAAAGATACACTTATGAACGTCAAGGTTATTTAAATAGACTCGACCGCCTTGTTCGGATAAAGAGTCTCTACTCAGATCCTTTCTCATCCACATCACCGCAACAGCGAGCCTGTTTTTCTTCGTCCTTATGCACGTTGTACGTCACTGGAGAAACACCCCAAGAGGGACGTCAGTGCAGAACTCACCGCCCCCATCTCGAATGTCAAGAGTCAACATGTTTTTATTTGATCGGGTATTAAAGGATACACTTATGAACGTCAAAATCTCATAGTAGACTCAACCGCCTTGTTCGGAAAAAGAGCCTCCACTTAGAAGAACAGGCAAGAGACTGAGGGGCACTTTTTTTCCAAAAAATAAATAGATTAATGTCTCACAAATTTTGGCTTACAATTAGGTAATATCATATTTTATCTAAATACTCGACTCGACAAGATCTAGAGCTATTTCACGAATTCCGTAGTGGTATAATTTACGGATATGGTAAATTATACCACTACGTATACCGTATAATTTACGGATATGGCAAATTATACTACAGCGTTCTACATAATCAAACGCTTGAGAAAGTTCTCAAAAGACACCGATGGCATCCTGTGAACTCTCCCAAGCTTCCGTTACATGCGTAACTAATCGGACTCCAGCAATTGTTGCTGATCTGCTTTTCGTTTCGCCGAAGTGAGTGATGAGAGTAAGAAGCTTGCGCTCGTCCCTCAGGCGAGCTGGTGGGCGGGTGCGCGTGGCGCGGGCACTCGGCCTCGGCGCTGCAGCTGCGCGCGGGCGGGGGCGCGGCGCCGCGCGAGCGCCGCACCGACCTCGACGCGCCCTTCTCCTCCTCCACCTCCGACCTCGAGAACCTCAAGAGGAACAGGTGAGTGCACCTCCGCTTCACGAGCTTCGCACCGACGTCTCGATACTTCAAGCCAAAAATGGTCCTCCGGTGCTTGTCGATAAATATAATCATTTCCATACCAATGGAGTTGTGTTTTGTTCCAAATAATACTGCTACCGAGCTAAAAATAATATAAACCACTACCCATTTAGTGTAAGTTAAGCTAGGCGGAAGAGTTAGATATCAGTGTCACCATGTATCGAAATGAACCTATGAAAAGTAAATAATAATAATAAGATTTTTTATAATACTAGAAATTCGCTTCGAATAGTGTTCCTTGACCAATTTTACTCGTATTCGGATTAGGATAAGTAATGATACTTATTTCATTGTTTTTGTACATTTATTTATAAGTAGCCTTATAATTTACATACATATGTATTTATTTAAACTACTAACACTTCAAAATGTGTAAATTGAAATAAAAATGATGACCAGAAATTGAAGGTTTTTAAAAAAAATTTTACGCCTCAACGCCAAGTACAAACTCGGAAGAATGACAATTTACTGTTGATGGCATTGATTTAACAATGTATGTTTTGTTTATGTATTGCACCCATCGCGTAATGAACTTAATAACAAGTATAGTATATTCAAGTAGTACATTATGACAGTCTTCGTAATGAGACTTTACATCGTGAGATGTAAAGTCTCATTATACGAAATAACAGTTAATCATTACGTCATAATGTACTACTTGAATTTCAGAGAACTCTGTGTCAGGAAATTAAAAAAGCTTGTTGTTATTCTAGTTATTTTAAATTCGTTTTGTTTAACTTAATAACTTTTACAATTCAATAAAACTTCATAATTTCGTAATTTTCTAAAACTGTAATTTGTGTCTTGTAGAAACACAAAACTAAATAATAAATCCTTGGACAATCATTTACGTACACAAATACATCCGAATGCGTCATGTAAATAGTAACGAAACAAGTACAAAACAAACTTGTTTTTATTCATACAATGTATTTACGTCAGTCAATGAAATAACTTTGAAATGACGCACCGCCTGCGCAGCAGTAGACGTTACAACTGGACACACGCAGCTGTAGTATCTGTTTCCATTCGAATATATGTAGGACTAGCTGCGCCCCGCGGTTTCACCTGCGGTTAAAAAGTGTATCCTATGTGCTATTCTAGACTATAATCTATCTCTGTGCCAAATTTCATCCAGATCTGTTCAACCGTTCTGGCGTGAAAGTGTAACAAACATCCATCCATTCTTACAAACTTTCGCGTATATAATATAGGATTCTTGGACATTCTACGTCGTAATCAAACTTATATTTTATGGGGCTAGCATTAGCGAGCACAGAGTGTCTGCTTCATTCAATAATGCTTTCCTATGTCCGAATTCTGTATGGATCTTTGTCTTCTTCTACGGGTCGCATTTCTTAACCGATTCTCTTGAAATTTTGTGAGCAGCTTCGATGATTTTACAATATTTTTTGCCGCGTCAGATTTTGAACACATTCGAATATTTTTTCATCGTCATTTTGAAAAAATTACAAAAACTGCCTTAACAAAAAAGATTATCGAACCTACTCACAAAATTTCACGTGAATCGTTTGAGGACCTGAAGTGGAAGACAAACGTCGCGAGGTTTTCAGCTCATAGCCACTAGTATTTTATTTATGACTAAAGGCTTGGAGTCCGCCTCTCAACAAAATTTCTTCATGATAGCTTCTCTCATAATTCAAATAAAACATCGTCTAGGGTTCCGGGATTTGGACGGGAGGGTCACTCGTCATCGCAATCTTGTGTCTCGAACTTGTTGTAAATCACTTATTCGAGTATTGCTTATGCTTCAATTGCCGTCACTGCGTGTCACCCACTTAACCTTTGTTGTCTCGGAAAGCCTGGCGGGCTATACTATTATACCATGGGCACCATGGGTTCTCTACACGCAGTAATAGAAGTGATTGTTTAAAGTTGTTTGTTGTCGGTCCCTCAGCCGGCTGCTGCCCGGGCTGTCCCGCGCGCGGCCCCGCGAGCACCTGCACCTGAGCGACGAGGGGCTGCACCTGCGCCGCGAGCCGCCGCCGCGAGACCAGCCGCCCGCCGCCGCGCTCTACCGCCGCCGCGACCTGCCCGCCGCCTGCGAGACACGCGACTCACAGGTACACTAGACATACACAGGTAGCCAAGTAGCGACCAGCCGCCGCACGCCGCCGCGCTCTACCGCCGCCGCGACCTGCCCGCCGCCTGCGAGACACGCGACTCACAGGTACACTAGACATACACAGGTAGCCAAGTAGCGACCAGCCGCCGCACGCCGCCGCGCTCTACCGCCGCCGCGACCTGCCCGCCGCCTGCGAGACACGCGACTCACAGGTACACTAGACATACACAGGTAGCCAAGTAGCGACCAGCCGCCGCACGCCGCCGCGCTCTACCGCCGCCGCGACCTGCCCGCCGCCTGCGAGACACGCGACTCACAGGTACACTAGACATACACAGGTAGCCAAGTAGCGACCAGCCGCCGCCCGCCGCCGCGCTCTACCGCCGCCGCGACCTGCCCGCCGCCTGCGAGACACGCGACTCACAGGTACACTAGACATACACAGGTAGCCAAGTAGCGACCAGCCGCCGCCCGCCGCCGCGCTCTACCGCCGCCGCGACCTGCCCGCCGCCTGCGAGACACGCGACTCACAGGTACACTAGACATACACAGGTAGCCAAGTAGCGACCAGCCGCCGCACGCCGCCGCGCTCTACCGCCGCCGCGACCTGCCCGCCGCCTGCGAGACACGCGACTCACAGGTACACTAGACATACACAGGTAGCCAAGTAGCGACCAGCCGCCGCCCGCCGCCGCGCTCTACCGCCGCCGCGACCTGCCCGCCGCCTGCGAGACACGCGACTCACAGGTACACTAGACATACACAGGTAGCCAAGTAGCGACCAGCCGCCGCACGCCGCCGCGCTCTACCGCCGCCGCCGCGCTCTACCGCCGCCGCGACCTGCCCGCCGCCTGCGAGACACGCGACTCACAGGTACACTAGACATACACAGGTAGCCAAGTAGCGACCAGCCGCCGCCCGCCGCCGCGCTCTACCGCCGCCGCGACCTGCCCGCCGCCTGCGAGACACGCGACTCACAGGTACACTAGACATACACAGGTAGCCAAGTAGCGACCAGCCGCCGCCCGCCGCCGCGCTCTACCGCCGCCGCGACCTGCCCGCCGCCTGCGAGACACGCGACTCACAGGTACACTAGACATACACAGGTAGCCAAGTAGCGACCAGCCGCCGCCCGCCGCCGCGCTCTACCGCCGCCGCGACCTGCCCGCCGCCTGCGAGACACGCGACTCACAGGTACACTAGACATACACAGGTAGCCAAGTAGCGACCAGCCGCCGCCCGCCGCCGCGCTCTACCGCCGCCGCGACCTGCCCGCCGCCTGCGAGACACGCGACTCACAGGTACACTAGACATACACAGGTAGCCAAGTAGCGACCAGCCGCCGCCCGCCGCCGCGCTCTACCGCCGCCGCGACCTGCCCGCCGCCTGCGAGACACGCGACTCACAGGTACACTAGACATACACAGGTAGCCAAGTAGCGACCAGCCGCCGCCCGCCGCCGCGCTCTACCGCCGCCGCGACCTGCCCGCCGCCTGCGAGACACGCGACTCACAGGTACACTAGACATACACAGGTAGCCAAGTAGCGACCAGCCGCCGCCCGCCGCCGCGCTCTACCGCCGCCGCGACCTGCCCGCCGCCTGCGAGACACGCGACTCACAGGTACACTAGACATACACAGGTAGCCAAGTAGCGACCAGCCGCCGCCCGCCGCCGCGCTCTACCGCCGCCGCGACCTGCCCGCCGCCTGCGAGACACGCGACTCACAGGTACACTAGACATACACAGGTAGCCAAGTAGCGACCAGCCGCCGCCCGCCGCCGCGCTCTACCGCCGCCGCGACCTGCCCGCCGCCTGCGAGACACGCGACTCACAGGTACACTAGACATACACAGGTAGCCAAGTAGCGACCAGCCGCCGCCCGCCGCCGCGCTCTACCGCCGCCGCGACCTGCCCGCCGCCTGCGAGACACGCGACTCACAGGTACACTAGACATACACAGGTAGCCAAGTAGCGACCAGCCGCCGCCCGCCGCCGCGCTCTACCGCCGCCGCGACCTGCCCGCCGCCTGCGAGACACGCGACTCACAGGTACACTAGACATACACAGGTAGCCAAGTAGCGACCAGCCGCCGCCCGCCGCCGCGCTCTACCGCCGCCGCGACCTGCCCGCCGCCTGCGAGACACGCGACTCACAGGTACACTTGTGCATTACTTCTCAATATCTCTACAAAACATCGTAAGGTAAACATAGCGAATGATCTCCACAATGACCACATTTTTGGTCCACAATGGTCTAGCTCCAAACACAAAAAAGCTATTTAAATTTAAAACTTTGCGCCGTAAGCAAAACGTTGAGACTTGAGGTCGTGCGTTGTGTCTGTAACAGCATGTTTACGTCTCAGGAGCGACTGTACCTCCGACGCGAGAGCACAGCGGAGCCCGCAGAGAGCCAGGAGCGACTGTACCTGCGCCGCGAGACACCGCGCGAGCCGCCGGCGGGGGGCGCGGGGGCGGCGGGGGGGCCGGCCGCGCGGGGGGACGCGCCCGACCTCAAGGAGAAGAAGATCAGGTGAGTTCCAAATTATGGCTAAAATTGTCATGCGTCTGAACACTGACTCGCCTGATGGGAAGCGTCGACATGATCGAAAGTGTAACACGCTTGCCTAGGAGATACCTATTCACTTTACTCTTGAACACCCCCGCATTGTATTTAGGTGGAAAGACAGACGCAGGCAACGAGTTCCACACCTCTGCAGTTCTTACAAGAAAAGTTGACTTGAAACGCTTAGTGCGTTTTGTTGGAATCTCTACCATGAAAGGGTGTCTCTTACTGGTGTGCCTGGTACAATTTTAAAAAAAGAACGGTGATGGCTGGATGAGGTGGTGCAGTTCTTGTGCACACTCGCCGTAGTGTATTCTGTAGAATATCGACAGACTGGTCGGCAGACAGATAGTACGCCTTTTTAGCTGAGGAAATTGGGACTATGGTCGAGCTCTGGCGGAAGGGCTGAAACTTAGCATGAATGTAGCTTTTCATATGCGCTCTTTTCTTCCGAAGTAGAAACACCTCGAGAACTAATTGTTTCGCCCGGTTTCTCCTTCCTTTCTGTCCGAAAATACAGTTTTTTTTTTAATTTTCAAGAAAACAGTCCTAGCTATGAGAAATGTGCTAAAGGTTGATTCGTCTTTCGTAAAATTATCTACAAATCTGTCTTTGAATACATCTTAATATGACTTACAGTTTTCAAGATACGCTAACATCATTTGCAGACCAGGGAACAAAAATTACAATATCCGTTTAGTGTTTTTGTTCAGCTGTACATCATACACTTTTACGAGCTTTTAATGTCGCTGAATCCGATAGCTACGAGAAAACTGTTTAAGAACAATACGTTCCTTGTGAAATGGTGTGATTAGTCTCTCAGTTTTACGATCGTTCCTGCGACTGATGTCTAAAATGTACGTGTTCTCGCAGGGTGCGATGCAAGCTTTGCCTTAAGCACCTCCGTCTCTTATTTCCACATGTGTCATTGCGGTGGAATCATACCTTCTGGGAGGCTATTCCTGCGCGTGAGATGAGATTTTATCTTGGTCACTCTCACACTTATGACGTTTCAAACGAGAAAAACAAGGACGAAAAAAGATTAGATGAAAATCTAAAATGTGGACCTGGACGTGGACGTGGATTTTCACAATATTGAGGTCATCAAGCTCATTTTTAGTGCCTTTGTCCGTAGTAAGCTTGAAGCCAGCTCTTGTGTATGGCATCCGCATGAGGATAAATATACCCTTATGTTGGAAAAGGTTCAAAAAAGCCTTCCACAGAAACCTGTATAAACGAAAGTATGGATACTATCCCGTTCATGTATCCTACAGAGTTTCTGCTCGGTTGCCTAGGATACAAGTCATTAGAAGTTAGGAGGCCCCACGACCAGCTGATGGTGATGTGCAAACTTATGCGCGGTAAAGTAGATGCGCCAAACCTAAATGACCAGCTCTGTCGTCTGAATGTTCCCGACGGCTACCTTCGGTTTTGGAAACTTAAACTGTTTGCTGTGCGCTGGTGTAGGACGGTAGCCCATAGGATGTCTCCGTTACTGCGATTCCTTGCCACATTCAATGCTCTCCTTGGCGCAAATCCAAAATGCGATATATTTGATGGTACTTGGAATGACATTATTAAACAGATTTTGACATATTGTGAGGTGACTTCGAAAAGTGCTGCAAAGTCGTTTCACTTACACAATTAAGAATTAGCTACTTAAGTAAGCTATGTATTGTCATTAAAAATTTTAATTGTAGTTGTAATTTTATCTTTTATCTTCTGTTATTGTAAAATTTTGACATTTTATTTTAATCTGACATTTAATTGACATTGATTATTATAATTCGTTTATTATTAGTGTTATTCGTTTTATCGGTGCTAATTTGAAATAAATAAATAAATATCTGTGTATTTTTCGTATCCGAAGTCCGATGCAGGTGGGGCTGCAAAAGTTTCTCCGTCTCGTAATTCTCCACGTGTCTCTGGGGTTTCGTATCTGACACATAGTTCTTGCGATTCATGTGTAACGTGCACGTGTGTCCCCGCACGGTGCAGTGCAGCTGGGGCCTAAAGCACCTCCGTCTCCCAGTTCCTCACGGGTCCCTGCGACAGTCTCACGTAGCACGTATTATATATGTCGGCACCAAGTCGTATCCGGAGCGCAAGCGCCACCTAGTGGCACTCGATGGAGTCAGTGATTACTCGCGCGCCATCGATTCGTGACAAGACTTTTCCGGTTGGCGGGCGGCGCGAGCGGTCATCTCTGAACCATCGCGCGTTCTACGATACGTACCTACTTCGTTAAATGTGTCTGCTTATCCACTGTGCTGTAACTGTTCGAATTATAATTTGATTAAGTGTACGAGCGTGTTTCCTTCATCCGACACTACCCACCAACGCCCACAGTAACACAGTTAAGAGGATGAGTGCTAGTGATGATGACGAGGACCACCGCCCTCATCCTCCGACATATATATATAAATATTCAACTGTGACGTGTAACTATAGGAGTTATCAATAAATTCTGATTTCTGATTTATTGTTCCCGCAGGGTGCGGTGCGGCTGGTGCCGCAAGCGGCTGTCGGTGTCGACGGTGCACGCGTGCCGCTGCGGCGGCTCGTGGTGCGCGGCGCACCGCTACAAGGAGGTGCACGGCTGCTCCTTCGACTACAAGGCCGCGCGCGCGCCGCCGCCGCGCCCCGCGCCGCGCCTGCCCAAGATATAGCCGCGCGCGACGAGCTCCAAGGAGGCGGGTGACGTGACGTCGGCGTGTGGGCTGAGCGCTGCCTTATCTTTTTGTATCATGGACACGTCCGCGCGCAGACTCGCCGGCTCCCCGTACCATCCGGCTCCCTCACACTTAACGGCGGCTGTGCGCGTGCGCCGGGAGTGGGCCTGCGCTCTCCTTCTCGCTCCTGCGCAGCGTCCGCGCCTAACTTCTCAGCCGCCACTCGGTTCGTGTCGGCCGGTGCCCGCCGGCTCGTCCTGCACGTCGAGCCTTGGAAGGAGACGGCGGCGAGAGCGCTCTCTCTGTCGCACGCTAATGAAACTCGTGCGGAAGAGAAAACGCTCTCCGAAGCTAGTCTCTTGTAAGTCTCCTTTGAGATCGATGTGCAATATTAGTCAGCGGGTTGTGTAGGCTGCGTATCCGCGGGGGATGAGCGCTGCGAAATTGTGTAGCCAGGGAAATACCCACCAATAAATAGCTTCACTGAAATAAATAAACAAATCAAATTTCAATTCAATTGGGAATCAAGAATACACTTATAAACGTCAAAATTATAAAAATTACTCTACCGCCTTGTTCAGAATATATGACGTAACCCAATTGATGGATTCTTCGCTACACATTCTCGTTCTACTCGTTTTCTGGCGAAAAGGCAGCCTCAAATTGCGTATCCGTTGAATTTGAGCAGTATGAAAAAAAAATCCACCAATAGCATCACTTCATTTTAGAACCAAATGTTTCCATTGGTGTTTTTTGTCCCGCACCGCTCATCTCTAATAGTACGCAGCTAGATTGACACAGCGTTGTGCTGCACGTTACAGTCAAAGGTAAACAGCGAAGTAGGATTTTTGCATTACAAAATACTTTCTTTGTTCAATGCATACGTCACTACTCATTGCAAAAAAAACGAGCAGGACAACGCCTTGCGAATCTTGTACTGTACGGCGCGACGAAACAGTTTAGTAAATTAATGACTGTTTCTCGAGACTACTACAAAATGAATAGATAAGTAAATAACTTTTATAACAGATGATTAAAATAAATTTAATGACATAAAAAATAAACAAGAGAAACGAGTCAAATATAAAAACTTATGTAATAGATGACCAATCGTGGTATTGACTGATTCTACAAAATAACTAATGTTTTTTTACATTTGTAGAAAATCAGTAAAATAAAAAAACAGTAATTTACAGAATCAGTCATTCACAAAATAGCATATTTCAAAAATGTGTCGTCATAGACCTGGTAGTCATTTCGAGAATCGGTCGTTCTTAGACTAAACGAGGCCGGCGAGTCTGCGCGCGCCGCTCACCGCTCCGGTACTTTTGAAACTGTAAAATAACCGAGTGTGAACTATACGACAGTAACTAGCACTTAAAATTGGCCTAGACTAACTTTTAACGATCACTTTTGAGAAATACCGCACGCAGAAAATCTAATATTCTAGTAGAAGAGCGGTCGAGTGACGTTGACAAGTGCGAGGGAAGTAGGTAGACTTTAACAAAAGATGGCGCCGACGGTCGCCAGTAGGGAGTAGCGCACGACACGACTCGGTGTGACGTCACATCGACACGCATTATCAGACAGACTCCGTCTCACTCGCACTCGGGCACCAACTAGGATGAATGAATGTATCGCGTGATGTGAAAGTTGTGGGCGCATCGAAGGCGCCAGCTTTTGATCTGCGAGGCCGCGGAGCCCGACACACCGGGCCCGGTGTAAACGATGTGATATCATATTTTTGACCTAAAATTAAGATAAAAATGTTAAAAATCGTCTGCCATGTGTGTGTTTGTTTTTTGTAATTAAATAATAGTGAAAAAAATAAATTGACAAAAAAATTATAGTGACCGTCATGTGCGGTCGGCTCGAGCACGAGCGGAGTCAGGTGCGGCGCCCGGGGCCGGCGGGGGCAAGGGGGCGGGGGGGAAGGGGGTGTCATTTCAGTCTCATTTTATGGCGTTGCGTTGCATTCGTTTTCTCTTCACGCGTTGATACCACCGTTCTCAACTAATTTTGAAATACGAAAACTTATGTGCGTCTCTTTTCATGCCACTATGTAAAAGATTTGAGATCTGTCGAATTTAGTTCAGGAAGTGGTAAAAACCGTAATGCAAAAATGCGACTGAAATTCAGTGTTGAAAACTGACTTTTACGGGAAAATGACATCTCAAATAGAGATCGCATTAGATTTACCACTCTTACTCACTATGAGCTCACTCAAGTTACTCAATTAAGTGCGCTTGAAGTGAGTCGCAGGTACCGTTCCCCCGAGCCGCATCCCGCCGCCGGCCCTGCAGCAGCGAAAACCCTTATGATCGCGCCGCGGGCGCACAGCAGCCGACACCTTTGCGATATCTCATTTTTCCTTTAGAATATTGTATTTATTTAGTACATTATCAAATTAAATAAAAAAATATGCGTTTCCATTTCATATTTTTAATATTTTTCGCATTCGTCGAATGCGTTTCGAATCGATGTCCGCTTTTCATTTGCCGTTTTAAACTATAAAACGTATGAAAAGTTGAGTCTTCATTTCATATTGAATTATATTTTGATTTGTAATTAATTATTGTTATCAATCCGTGTTGTCCTTTAACTATTATAAGGCTGGGCACAGGATGCGCTGTGGCTACGACAAAAAATCATTGAAATATTTACTTAGACCGTGTTACGTGCAACAGCGTTTATCCATTTGTACGTCGTGAAAATCTATGCATAACACTGATTTTTTATTTCAACGATTTGTACCGCGCGGCTGCCGCACGCATCGCGTGGCCAGACCGTAAGGCCTATCAGATATGACTTGTATCGTTTCTTTCCTTATTTTTGAGCTTACCACTTCTACGTTTTTTTTCTTCATATTTTAAGCGATGTTGTCAAAAAAAATTTTTTTTTTCAATGTTTTTTTGTTCTTTTTTGTCAAATGTACTAAAAAGTTCCTAAAATAAAGTTGGTGTAGTAAGGTAGCGTGCGCCCGCCAGGTGGCCTTGTTATTGTATATTACATTGAATAACATAGAGTAATGAATGCTTTGTAATTATATTATTGATTTTATTCACTACTCACGCCCGGTGCAGATTATTGTATTATAATATGATGACATTCTTGACTGTCGACAAGTTTCGTTAAAAACTTTGAAATAAATTAACGTGATTGCTATAATCTGACAATTAAACGTAGCCTTCTACATATATTGTTATATTCGCTGTAGTTTTACAGCATTTTTGTTATATTATAACCAATTATATTAGCTACTATATTTGTGCTTTGAAAGTTCAAGGCTTTCTGTAACAAATCTTACGAGTAATATCGTTGGGGATGGAATCACATAATTAATTGTTTCTAAAATATGGATAATCTTACTCCCTTACAAATAAGCGTTGTATAGAATATTGGAATATTTATAGTGTTTTGTCTTTTTCTTTTGATTTTTTAACTCGATCGAAAAAGACAATACTGTATAACTATTCCGAGGTTATACAACGATTATTACTAAGGGGTTATTCTCTGATGCATGCTGTTGTGTCGCGTAACTCAGTAGTATGTCTGAGCTGACGGTGTTTAGTTTTAATAGTTTAAAAATTCTAATTAATAATTTTACTATTAGTTATTATTGCTTGTGTATACATAATTGTGTATTGTTTATTTTGCTTTCCTTAAAAGTGTAAAGTTTGATTCGCTAAGTTTCTGTGATAGGCCAGATGTAGCGATTTCTGATGTGTATGTATGTATAGGTGAATGCTATTCTATTTAGGTTGTTTTATTTAATTTTGACTTCGAGAATGTCATCTTAGTGTTTATGTTGATAGTTTGAAGGTTTGATCACTAAATGCTTATGTTTAGTCGGTTTCGTGCAATCATTTCGTGGAGTATGTTGACGCGTACTATTGTTATGCTTGTTTTGTAGTTTTGAGTCGATTTGAGTCAGTCGCCATGCATTCCGGACTACCTCACTGGCGTTGGACCATTTGATCTTGATCGTCGTTGTCTTCCACTCTCTTTATGGATGGGTACCTTATGTCTCACCTGTTTTCCTTGTTATTTATTTTCCTTTTTTTTAATTTTTTGTTGCTGTATTGAAAAACTTTGAACTCGATTTCATTAAGTCATTTCGGACCTACAGAAATGATACAAAATTTCGATTAACGTACCAAGTCCGTCCAGTAGTTTACAAGTCTTATTAAGTGTCCCGGACGCTGGACGCTGTCCTAATAGTTCCCAAGTAAAATGTGCATAATGAATCCTAATCCTTTGTACATTGAGTACACAATTATCTTTTTGTTCTATGACAAATTTCGACTAGTGTTGCATCTGATATCAAATTGAATGTGTAAATTGGTTTGGTGATCAAATCTTTGTATGCCTTATCTAACGGCTCTAATTTAAATAAGGTACTTGTAAAGTTATACCGGTGTTGTTATTGTATTTGGGACTAAATGTTGAAGCGTGTTTTCGTATTTTTTTGATCCTTCACAGACGGCAGACTTTAGCTCGCTGGCTTTTGTTTCACGCAGAATTTTACTCTTATCTATCTCACGCAGAGTTTTAACGTCCGCGAACTAAAGTGCGCCGTCTGCGCTGGTCGTTAGATGAAAGGTCATCACTTACAACGTGCAGATTTTGGCATGACGCTTTTTTTATAATAAAAAAACTGCTTTGTTTATATGTTTTTGATTGGCTTTGGCATACAATTTGTAGTGATTGTACACTGTGTGCGAAAATTACAAAGTCTTTATCTCTTTGATCCAATGTAGCTCGTTTTCTTATAGAGCAGTTCGAGAACAGACGATATTATTCGATCGCATATAATTATTTGTGTCGTTGATTTGAAACAACGATTAGCAAGTTTACCGAAAAACAAACCTAATTCTTAAAACGGCCAATTCTACAAATGTTTAATAATCGAAATAGTCAATTAAATAACTTGACCGTAACTGGAAGCTATATATATGAGAGTGCATTTCCGTTTCCGTCGAAAGTACCAGCGTTTTCGTACTTTTAATGCCTTTTAACCGGAAATACTAGGTGGCGCCACCTCTGCATTCGCGCTTTGTGAAAATATCGGGCGCCATTTGTCATCATTGGCGTTTTAATTTTCGTCGAAGTAACATCGCCGCAGCCCTAGCAGCTTGCGTCGTGTTGCATAATTAGTTAATACAAAGTGATAATTTGTTAATAATTATGTGGTAAAATACTGAAATGTAGTTATTTCCCAAAAATAACTCGGTGTTAAGTATACATTTTACGCAGTAAGTACCACATTATATTTCATTTCTTCAATTCATTTGTTCGAAATGAGTGATTAGAATTCATTATAACGGTTTTACCGTTCGATTAAATTGATATTTAAAAATTTTAGTGTGCCTAAATGTTTTTTAACATTTGTGGCTTACAAAATGGCGGTCAAACGACGCCTCATAAGTGTTTTTCAGATAATATGTAAGTTTATTACCAGTTTTTAACATAGTTTTGCTTCCAGAAACGTATAAAAGTTTGCCGCCCAAGTGGCAAAGCACGGGCCGCGACCGTGGTTCAGTGAAAGGTGCGTAACAGCGTG
This sequence comes from Peribatodes rhomboidaria, assembly GCA_911728515.1. Taxonomy (NCBI): domain Eukaryota; kingdom Metazoa; phylum Arthropoda; class Insecta; order Lepidoptera; family Geometridae; genus Peribatodes; species Peribatodes rhomboidaria. The sequence continues at coordinate 1,006,684 of OU452183.1, forward strand.
CTTTTGCGATTCTACTAGTTCATCGATATTGGTTGACGTGCTGGCCGATAATTGAAGAAATTTGGTGAGTGAAAAATTCTCTTTTTAAAGACAATGGATTTCAAATGTTGCAACAGTGTATCAATTGCTTAACTACGAGTCGTAAAAATAACTCGACCTTATCTAGCGATCTATCTGTTCGTTCGCTTTAAGTCACTATATATTTTTGATACACCATGCCAAATTTTTTGATTACATGTTTTTAGCGGCTAGGTAATGCCTATTATTGTGGACGTAAGAAATCATAATCCAGGTGTCACAGACCTGGGAACAAACAATAGTGGGGGAAAAAATATAATATCTTACGTCACCTAGCTATATGCTGAAGACTTTTAATTATTTAAATGCATATAAAGGCAAGAAGGCTTTCTTAACCTTCTTTTGAAATTGTTTTTCAAATTGTGGACTTGATCTTTTGACATTGCGTTTGAGTTTAGAGAAACAAGTATTTTATTTTGATTTTATTCCCTTTTACTATATTGTTATGCAAACAATCAGTTCAACATGCATTCGCATGGTTATAATAGGGAGATACGGGAATACCTGTACCTCCTTAAATTGAAATATGTAATCAATACAGCATACTCTGAAATGCTTGTAACGATACGCCCTCGCAGGGTGAATCTCTTTGCAAATATCATATTACATTGCTTTAAGCAATCAATACATCATACATCATTGTATGCTTGTAATAAACCACCCTCGCAGGGTAGGTAATCTTTTGCAAAAGCCACCCTCGCAGGGAGGCTACCTATTTGCAAATGTCACTTCACAGAATATTGAATCAAGCGATCCATACATACACTATTATTTAGTATGCTTGTAACGATACGCCCTCGCAGGGTGAATCTCTTTGCAAATATCATATTACATTGCTTTAAGCAATCAATACATCATACATCATTGTATGCTTGTAATAAACCACCCTCGCAGGGTAGGTAATCTTTTGCAAAAGCCACCCTCGCAGGGAGGCTACCTATTTGCAAATGTCACTTCACAAAATATTGAATCAAGCGATCCATACATACACTATTATTTAGTATGCTTGTAACGATACGCCCTCGCAGGGTGAATCTCTTTGCAAATATCATATTACATTGCTTTAAGCAATCAATACATCATACATCATTGTATGCTTGTAATAAACCACCCTCGCAGGGTAGGTAATCTTTTGCAAAAGCCACCCTCGCAGGGAGGCTACCTATTTGCAAATGTCACTTCACATATTATTGAATCAAGCGATCCATATATACACTATTATTTAGTATGCTTGTAACGATACGCCCTCGCAGGGTGAATCTCTTGACAAATATTACATTGCTATAAGCGTTTTAACACAATGTATTTTAATATATATAAGTGAGTATCTTTTTTGCAAATATCATATTTCATAGTATTAAGCAATTAATATAACATACAATGTATGTTTGTAATAAATAAACCACCCTATTTGCAAAACTTGAACGATAGTTGCGCAAATGATATTTGCAAAATATCAATTGCATGATAAACGTAGCACAAACTTGTTTGGTTGTAACAAACCATCCTCACCCGATGAGTATTTCTTTGAAAATACAATATTTCATTGTATCAAGTAAGTATCGTAGGCTTATTACAAACCATCCTGACAGGGTGATTTTTTGATCTTAATAATGTTGTATGTTCATAACAAACAACCATCGCGGGATAAGTATCTTTTTTGCGGGCTAATATTCTTAAAACCTAGTTTTAAAGCTGGATGAAATATTTCAAACGTATTTTATTGTTATTGTAATGCCTAATCTGTCTTTTACTCTTCATGAAACTATAAACATAGATATACTAGCTTGTAACAAACTACCGTTTCAAGGTAAAATAAAAATATACCTCATGCAAAAACTACCCTCGCGGGAACGTCTTATCAGAACAATGAAATTGTAAGCGCGGCTTCAGGCCAGTTTGAAATCAGTCTGAATGAGAAGTTTTCGTTATGTTCTTATTATGTTCCCTGTGTAACGTTAATTTAATTGGAAGTAAAGTCACCACCTCAAGGTGGGTTGCATAGTATTGAATCACCTGCAAAGTGAAACATGTTCTTTCAAAATTTCGAAGTGAGTCTTGCCTCTTACTTGTTTATTCTGGCATACGACAAAAGTGCTCGACGAGCACAATAACCTTTAGGAGTTCATGCAGTATTTCCTGCGACTCCAATCACAACGGAGATGCCTGCTACTTGGTTTAAAACGATGTTTTATCTTTTCGATTCTTGCAATTTAGGTCACTCTAAAAATGACATTCTGTTACGCATAATGTGACGAGAACGAATGTTGTGCTTTAATTATTTCTTTTGGAACAGCCTCGTAATATGTGAATGTGTGGCCCATTGTCTGTCATACTAAGTGCGCTATCGCACTGACACTAGCAACCTCGTTTGCTCCCTCCTCGTAAGCAACGTTTCAGAATAACACAATTATAAGTATTTAAAATATGAAATTAGGTAAATATTTATACAATCAAATAATAATTAAAAAATAAATAGTAGGGTCGGGCGCTTATATCAATTATTTTTGCACGATTTGGACTTGATCATTAGAAAATTGTATGTTTCAAATTGCCATAAAACCTACCTACCTATAAAATGTTTGCAGTAAATAAAGATGGTACCTCGCAAGTACCATCGCCTATTCCTTTTGATTACCTACCTTCTTCGAATGGTGTTTCTTTTCTTATCTTACGACGTGACGTGTAACTATTATAGTTATCAATAATTCTGATTTCTGGCTTATCGTAAGTTGCTTAACTGAACTACCAAATTTTCTTAGGGCAATAGGTATCGGAGCAGAAATCCTTCCTATATTGCATTTGTTAACGGTAATTCCGGTAATTCATAACAAAATAGTGTTATTAAAGTAATAGATTATTTATTAGACGACGTTTATGGTAAAATTACTGACGTCTTTGAAAGTCTGGCGTGATTTTCATGTTATATTTTACAAAATCATCACAAACACTGATGATTAATGCATTGACTGGGACACTCACTATCAAAAATTCAGTACATCTCTATTGAAGTTAAGAGATGTGAAAGTAAGCCTAATTTTCAATATAAACGTTAGTATTGGCATAAGCTGTCTAAAACTTGATGAATTCGATTTCTAGTCTAAAAATAGGCATATTGAAAACCCTAATGGTCTTTGGACATTATCTTAATTCTACATACATATATTAGCTGTCTACCACGTATAACTGATTTGTCAAGTCAGTAAAGTTTTTTCGAATAATAAATATTCTTGGTTTTCGTTAAATATGCGTAATATACTCAACTGTTCTAAGCCTTACGAATTTATCTCTTACTCACATGAGTTACGGTAGCTTAATACAATTGTTTACGTAAACACTAAAGTTTATTTTGCCATTTTAAAACAAATGCCGATTACCAGAGTCGGTCTGGTTGAAAGATATTTCTATCGATCCGGACATTTACCTGTCACTTAAATTGTCACCCCACTTAGTTATGGTTGGCTAGTTAAACACTATCTATAGAAAGAATGGTATCGCTGTATGTCCAAGAAGTAGTTTGTTGGCGGTCGCCTGCGATAGTACAAAAATCTTTCGATCAACGACCCATTGTTGATTTTTATAACCATTTTTAACCACTTACATAATATGTATGCTTTTGTATACAAACTTAATGCAAAGGCAAAGTATGACATAAATATGTGTATTTATATATTGCCTTAACGTGTCAGAAATTCAATGGAATGGATGCCCAAAGCATTCTATACAATACGATATTATACAGATGCTGGTGACATACATTTTACAGATGTAAAATTTACTATTTTAATATACGCAATTGTTTCAGACCAATAGATCAGAAATAACATAATGCCTTGTTACCGGTTTAATTTTATATATGTTAACAAAATCTACCTATTGCTAATATTGCTTTTACCATCTTTGCCCTTAGCTTTGCCGTTTTACTTACGGCGGTAATTGAGTTTTTGGGAAAAGCCTTGATGTCATGCACTAATATAGTAAAAATTTTTAATTTACTACACTTGAAAGTCCTAAAGTTAAACCTTACATTCAAGTTGTTTTTACAACAACATTTTTGATTAGATATTTAATCATTATTAATATTATTTATAGCTCACATTGGCGTTTCTTTTAACAATAAGGTTAATAGTCCTACTGTAGGTGGCACCACCAGGCAATACCAAACAGACTCTCATATATATAGCTTCCAGTTACGGTCAAGTTATTTAATAGCAGCGTTTTACCTGAAATAAAACGCATATTAAAATACTTACCTAACTGGAAGCTATCACTTTAATTTCTGCCTGGTGGAAATTCGGAAAATTAAGCCAATGATGACAAATGGCGCCCGATATTTTCACAAAGCGCGAATGCAGAGGTGGCGCCACCTAGTATTTCCGGTTAAAAGGCATTAAAAGTACGAAAACGCTGGTACTTTCGACGGAAACGGAAATGCACTCTCATATATATAGCTTCCAGTTAGGTAAGTATTTTAATATGCGTTTTATTTCAGGTAAAACGCTGCTATTATTCGAAATGAGTTGATAGTCTAATTTACCGTTCTAAGGCATTTGTGGAATTGGTATTTTTGTGAATAGGTCCTTTGTTTTCATTTTCCATTTTTGTGTATTTTGATCATTCTACGCCTAAAGCAAAAGGCCTAATTGCCTCTAACAAGGTGGAATGTCCACGTTTGCGAGTGATTACACTGCCTGTACTAAGGGAGCATTTTCGATTAATTTTGGTTCTAACATTTGCTCTAGTTTACTAAAATTGTGAACAAGTGTGTTAATAACGAGAAAGTAACATTGTACAGTAACGACGATCTTTCATAGCTCCTTAGCAATAAACATTGTATAGCTTCGGAGTTTTTAAACTGTTTTGTCATTTTCTTTATTTTTAATTTTAGAAAAAAGCGATGATAGCCTAGTTGGAGAAGGCTCGCCTCTCAAGCCTGAAGGAGCAGGTTCGATCCCAGCCGACGGCACGCTTCAAATTGTTCATTGTGCGTATTGTATGTCATCTGCTACATGACTGGAGCTCGTTTTATGGCGACAGGCTCGCTCCCTGTCACATTTGGAACTGAATATCATCCGACGACGTATGGGTGTTGGATTGCACCTCTGCCAGTCCTTTCGGGGAAAGGCAGGACGATATGTATGTTATGTAAAATTTTAGAACTATCGAAAAAGACAAAACACAGTTTATTTAGTCCGAACCTATACAACGTTTATTGCTAAGGGGGTTTCTGCCCATCATTTACTCATAGCTACCCAGAGTTGAACATAGAAACTATTTTTAAAACGAGTAACAATATTTCGACTCTAAAGAGATATTATGTACTATTATTTCTGGCTGGGTGTGCCACATATAATTTTCTTAATAGATTTGTATATTTAAGTTTATAGATAATTTTTACTTGGGAGAAATAATTTTGGCTGATTTACGAAAAATAAAATATTTATAATGCGAAAGCGAACAACGTTTATTATTTACAAAAATCCTATTTATTAGGGCTGATTCATACTGAGATGCCAGTGCTTGTACTAGCACGTTTACTTAAACATTTTTTGTAGTGACTGCGCTGATATCTCAGTGTGAATTGGCCCTTATAACAACAATATCCTTACACAAGTAAATACGAATAGACATCTATCTTAAAAATATGTATTATAACATGACTACAACAATATATTAGTTTGGCAAATGGATAAGATTTGAGTGAACAAATAAACTGGTGGCTCTGTGAGCTGCTCGCGGCCGACGTCTGTTCTCCACAGATCGCATTCCTCAACCGATTCTCGTTAAATTTTGTGTGCACGTTCGCTAATTATACAGATTTTTTTTGCCAACAAACAAAAACATTTCAAGAGAATGAGAAATGAGAGTGTGCACAAGAACTGCACGACCTGATCCAGCCATCGCCGTTCTTTTATAATTGTACCAGGCGCACCAGTAAAAGACACCCTCTTATGGTGGAAATTCCGCTAAAACGCACTAAGCGTTTCAAGTCAACTTTTCTTGTAAGAACTGCAGAGGTGTGGAACTCGTTGCCTGAATCTGTCTTTCCACCTAAATACAATCCGGGGGTGTTTAAGAGTAAAGTGAATAGGTATCTCCTAGGCAAGCGTGTTACACCTTCGATCACGTCGACGCTTCCCATCAGGCGAGTCAGTGGTCAAACGCATGCCTAGTCTGTTGTAAAAAAAAAAAAAGAATCGTTTAAGAAATGCGACCTGTAGAGGAAGACAGAGATCTAGACAGAATTCGGACATTTGAAAGTATTTTTGTCGGAGCTGAAGCGTAGACTTTTCGCTCGCTCGGTCGACAAATACATCATTTGGAAGTCATACTGTTACGTCTCTAGAGGAATTCGATCACCCGTAATAAATAAAATAAATGTAACATTGAGCACATGAATTATTGCTTAAAAATACTAATTAAAATTAAGTACACAATCTTGTTTTTCAATTTTCGAAATTAAGTACATTAAAAGTAGACGTTATAGAATTTAAATTTTGTATGGCAAAAGATGCCAGACCGTATGTAAAACACCTTTGGAAAGTACCTAAAAGATAGCAGTAAATGCCATTTCATATAGATTTAAAAAAGACAACCATGGATTCAACAGACTCGAGATACCTCACTCACACAAAAAACACATCACATGACCTGATCATCAGTCTCTCTCAAAAAACACTCGAAGATCTCTACAAAATTATCTATTCCCTCTCTAAAATTATCGTCTACAACCCTCTCTTCCTCCGCGTCAAAGAACGCGTGCGCAAAGTCTATGATCTTCACCGTTCCCCAGGGGTTGGGGGTGGGGGAGTCGTAGCACAGTTGGTCGAGCGTCGCGCGGTAGTTCATCTTGATCTTTGACAGCTTGTCCTCGTAGTTGTGGTCGAACGAGTGGTTGTGGTTGAGACGTTCCAACGCGTCCGTCCAGGGGGAGGAGATGGGAGGGGGAGGAGAGAAGGCTTTCTGTGCGATGGTAAGGGATGTGAGGGGGACGGAGTTCAGCTTCTTGTACACTGGGCCCTGGAAGATGAGAATACATTTGTTGTAGGTGCAGATGAAACAATTATTCAAAAAAATATATAGGTATACAGGGTTATAGGTAAGTCACCAAAAACCTCTTAAGAGTTCATTGTACTCATCAATATGAACAACTTTTACTGTGAAACCAATCCTGAAATCGCGAAAAAAACAGCTGTTCCATACAAACAGTTCATTGGCCTGAGACAAAATGTATGGAACAGCTGATTTTTTTTCGCGATTTCAGAGTTTGCCTCATAATAAACGTTGTTCATATTGATGAGTACAATGAGAACCCTTAAGAAGTTTTTGATAAGTTACATATGACCATGTTTAGTAGTTTTAAACGGTTTTATTTATTTAGCTTGACCAGGTATATTCGTTGGGTACTATTCTTATTTCGATTTGTTTCAAATCTTGCGACAGCTTCTTCAACTACTTCTACTACCGTACTCCTAAAATAAACTTCTACTAAAATATTTTAGTGTGGCTCGTAGTAATACATATCTAGTATGACTAATGATGGCTGGGCTACAGTCGGCAATACGGCCAGTATTGCAGTAAACATATGGCCCGTCTAGAAGCGCCCTTATGTAACTTTGCAAAAATACTGAATTTTTGCGACAATACAACATTTATAAATTATAAGTAATTAAAACCGTTTAACTCATTTTTTTCTTGTAGTAAGCATATTTTTTCTTGCTGACTGCTTTGACTGTACAGTACAGCTTGTAACTAAAACTGAAAATATCAATACAAATGTGTAGTAATGAGTAGTAACCTTGGAGGAGAGTTGTCCGCTGAAGGAGGAGCCCTCGACGCTGTGCAGCGAGTGTATGGAGCGCCGCCGCGCCGGCCGCGCCGCCGGGCAGGGCCGCGCGCGCGCGCTGCCGAGGGAGGTGTTCTTACCATGATCCAAGAAAACAAGGTCTAGTCTAGCATTCAGCAAACACATAATGACGTCATCGTCATCCGCCTCTTTCGAACTTGTTGTAAACGACTTATTTCGCTCTTGCTTAAGCATCGATTGACGTCACTACGTGTTTCCGAACGCTATACCTGGCGAAGTATGTTATTATACCATGGTTATTACGAGCTAAAAAGTAAGTAAGTTCTTTTCGTGAAAAGTATTCACGAACGCAATTCGTAAACTATTTTTTTTTCCAATAATTAATTTGAAATGTTATTTTATTTTTACATTTCAGGTCAACCAACGACCTTACAATAACAGAATAATAGTTAATGTAATTTAAATACTAAAAAAAGGAATTGATGCACAAACAGAATGATTGAATAAATAGAATGTAGACGTAACAAAAAATAATAATAAACAACACCAAATAATAGAATTAGAAATAAGAATAAACTAAAAAACACATGAAAATTATTTGTATCACAGATGAAATTTATCGAAAAATTGTCGCTTAATGTTATACCAGCTTTCTTCTTTCGTTTGTTTATTTCACAGTTGCAAATAACTTAATGAGCTTTCATGTTTCGTAAGATAGTTAAATTACAATTATATATCAGCCGTTTTGCGAGTATCAGTCCGGTATCGGAAAGGTGACAGCTCACAGTCAAAAGTGGTTCAGTTAAAGTCCGTTGATCTGTAAACCGCACCCACGCCTGTATGCGCCACAGCTCCAACAGGAACCGTACTTACATACACACAGTAGAGTTACTGACCCGTCGTCAGCCGCGCAGCACTGGCGCAGCTTGTTCGCGTCGTATATGAGCAGCAGCGAGGCGCAGTACAGCCGGAGCCGCGCGCCCACGTCTGTATGTGTGACAGCTAACTGTAGTTACATACACACAGTAGAGTTACTGACCCGTCGTCAGCCGCGCAGCACTGGCGCAGCTTGTTCGCGTCGTATATGAGCAGCAGCGAGGCGCAGTACAGCCGGAGCCGCGCGCCCACGTCTGTATGTGTGACAGCTAACTGTAGTTACATACACACAGTAGAGTTACTGACCCGTCGTCAGCCGCGCAGCACTGGCGCAGCTTGTTCGCGTCGTATATGAGCAGCAGCGAGGCGCAGTACAGCCGGAGCCGCGCGCCCACGTCTGTATGTGTCACAGCTAACTGTAGTTACATACACACAGTAGAGTTACTGACCCGTCGTCAGCCGCGCAGCACTGGCGCAGCTTGTTCGCGTCGTATATGAGCAGCAGCGAGGCGCAGTACAGCCGGAGCCGCGCGCCCACGTCTGTATGTGTCACAGCTAACTGTAGTTACATACACACAGTAGAGTTACTGACCCGTCGTCAGCCGCGCAGCACTGGCGCAGCTTGTTCGCGTCGTATATGAGCAGCAGCGAGGCGCAGTACAGCCGGAGCCGCGCGCCGCGCCGCGCCCACGTCTGTATGCGCCACAGCTCCGACAGGAACTGCAGCAGTAGTGCGCGGCATAACCCAGTGCCTACGCCGTTCAGGTAGTTGCGGAGAGCTGGGAGTTAATACAGCACTTTTGAAGAGTGTCACATTCAACCGTTCAATCGCAATAGATAAGACTTGTGGCGACGCATCACAATAGTCACCGCGTCACCAACTGAATCTTAGGGCCATAAACGTCAATAGGGATAGGAATGTGCAACGCGTCCTAACATGTTATCGATGATCCGCTACCTGCATTCGATCCTTATTAGCGCTCGCTTATCGCAAGGAAGACTGGGTCAAGTGTGTGAGGCATGCCGAGGAACTTCAAAACACTGACTTACAGAAAGCCAATATAAGAGATCAAGCACCATTCATAATCAGTGTACAGGATGATACAGAGGACGAAAATTCCGATGGGGAAGAATAAACGTTATTTATTTAGCATTCATTACAAACGGCCTTTATCAGGGCCACAATACTATCTACTATGGTTCTATCTGATTTTATTCTTATCGATATGCGCCTATAACTATCTTGCGCACATCACTATGCGACTCCATAAGACCCACAAGTGCGAGCGAGATAGACATAGTGAAATGATTTATGGCTGAGTTGGTAACGCGGTGACTTTGTCGCTACTCAGATCTCTATTTGAAACTGATCCGCAGCACCGCAGCGCGGCCGTCCGCCAGTCGACCGCCGTTGTGCTCGTAGAACCGTTCTCGTAATGAAGAGGACTTAATGTCGTAGCCGACTTAAACAACACCGCTGCCACATGGCAAAATTCTTGTTCATTGAAATGTGAGCTTCAGGACGTCCTCTGTAGACACACTTTACATTGATAACCGTACCACTCGGTAGTTGACGTTTCGCTCTTTCCGACCTTTCGCTTGTGTAGGAGCGGTGTTGAACCCAGGTCGTCTGAGTGACTCTGTTTTGCGCGCGCAAATAATTTTATTCTCGCATATTCTATCGTCCTTCGCTTTGACTCTTCCCGTCTTTCGCACTATTCTGTCTTCTGACTGCCTTCCATTTCGCGTATATTGGAACATTACATACTTTGTATTTAATTAATAAACTGTGAGTTAAGTAGAAGCGTAGTTTTCATTGCACCACGCGCCATTTACTTGAAAACTTATAATATTATCCATTCCTTATACGTAATTCCACGACAATAGTCTAAGAATGCTTGAGAAGTATAAACCCAGTCCGACTTCCTATTCTTTTTTCAGTTTTTTATTGTCTTCCAATGAATTAAACAAGTTTGCACACAAACAATTTATTTTTTTATTTTTACATTTCAGGTCAACCAACGACCTTACAATAACAGAATAGTAAATTTAATTTAATTACTAAAAAAGTCATTTAAAGGGAGACACTTCTAAGAAATATAGTAGAAAAAAAGGAATTGACGCAGAAATAGAATGATTAAATAAATAGAATTGAAGTAGACGTAACAAAAAAATGAAATAATAAACAACACAAAATAATCAATTTTGAAAAAAGAATGAACTAAAAAAAAAATTATATAAAGATAAATAGATAGATAAAGCATAGTATCAGTACTCACTAACAAAAAGAAAATACAAGAAATTTATTTGTATCACAGGTTAAATTTATCGAAAAAATTGTCGCTTAATCGCTTCCTAATAGTAGATATACTTAAGAAAAAGATATCAATATCGAGTTCAGGATTTTTACATACTTTGTTGAAAGTAGTGCTAGCACGCACGATAAAACGATATATACAAAACATGTTTCGTCGATAGTTAGTCGCTGATCGGGAAGGACGAAATAGGGAGACAGGTCCACGGCAAGGTGGAGTGGGGGCGAGTATGTTAATTCTACTAAGCAAATCTGGGCAGTCAATGGCAGATGTAACTATTTTTTAAGCATAATGACATCGGAACAATCGCGACGTTGGTTGAGTGGAAGAAAATGATGTTCAGCACATGACTCAAGATAACTGACAGATTTCGTTTTAGTTCTAAAGTTTAAGTAGCGTATAAATTTCCTTTGAATACTTTCGAGTCTATTAATATAAGTTGCGTATCTGGGATTCCATATTTGGGATGCGTATTCCAAATGGCAGCGTACAAACGTACTATATATATAGGATTTTAATAGTTTTAGCAGAATTGAAATCTTTTGTAGATCTCATCACAAAGCCTAGGGCTTTAGAGGCATTTTTTACTATAGATAAAATGTGCTCGTCAAAGACACACATTTTGGATTTTGGATTACACCAAGATCCCTTACTAACGATACGCGTGGCAATAGTTGATCCTTAAGAGAGTAATTAAAATGAATAGGCGCTAATTTGCGGGTGAAAGTCATAATTGAGCATTTAGAGACATTTAGATCAAGTTTATTGGCAAGGCAATAGGAGTCAAGTCTCTCGAGATCTTGTTGAAGCAGCAAGGCATCGGATGGACTCCTGATAGCCTTGATGATCTTCATGTCATCGGCAAAGCTCAATAAGGTTGAGTTTAAGAAACAGGCATCAATATCAGCAACAAAGATCAAAAAAAGGAGGGGCCCTAATAACGATCCCTGCGGGACGCCACTCGGAACACACATCCACTTGGAAATGTAGTTACCTAGTGCTACCGCTTGCGAGCGATTGTTAATGTAAGATGCCAACCATCTCAGCAAGTCACCCCTTATTCCGGCGGATTCTAATTTAGTTAAAAGTAAAAAGTGATCTATTTTGTCGAATGCTTTTGCATAATCTGTTTATTTTACATCAACTTGTGAGTTATTGTTCATTTGCTCGGTTAGAAAGTCATTAAGTGCAATCAAATTAGTAACAGTAGACCTATGTTTGAGAAAACCGTGTTGAGATAAGGGAAATGTATTACTCAGAGCTGAATAAAGCTGCTCGTAAACAACCCTTTCAAACACCTTCGCAATTACACACAGTTTAGAAATTGGTCGGTAATTGATAATAAATTAATTTTTAATAATAAATAAATTTACCACGTCTAAAGTCCCTTGTTTAACAATAAATGATTCTGATCCTGATTCTGTTTGTATCTTGGCGATAATCGCGATCTGCGAAAATTGAATTTCCAAAAATTCAATTTTCGCGTCGCTTGTGCAATGCAGCGTTGCTTATGGCATATTCCATAAAATGACAGTGAATTTCAAAAATCTAAAAAGATCCACCTTATGAGTGCAGCATAGAGTTGCTTTTCACATTTCGTTCTTTAAGCAGACCTGCTTTGCGTTAAGCACTCGGTGGGCTAGTTACCTACTCTTATACAGGGTTACTGGTAATCTACTAGCATCCTTTTAAGAGCATATTCTGTTAATCAGAACAAACAACTTTTGTTCTACAGCTTTTTCCAAAACTCGACAAATTTCCTAAAAAATAATTTTTCAGTTTTTGTGGTTCTGTCTAATTCTTCATAACTCTTGTCGGCACGCGGCTCAAATTGCGCGCGCGCTTTTTACATACAGTTAATCGTGTTTAGACCGGTCAAATTGTTTCTTTAAATTTTGTATGGAAGAAATTAAACACGAATTTTTAAAAGTCGTAGAACAAAAGATGTTTGTTTTGATGTACAGAATATGCCCATAAAAGTATGATTACCAGTACCCCTGTACATATTGTACTACTCTATATAGTTACCGTCGATGACGTGTTGTCCCTGCAGCTTCTTCCCGTAGTCCTTGTTGTACCGGCACAGGCGGCCCGAGCCCAGCCGGTACACCTGGAAGCCGGGGATGCAGAACCCGTACTGCTGTCTGCACGCCGCGTACTTCTGCTGCTCGCGCTTCATCTTTTCTTCCGTCGCTAGGGGGTCATATGTTATTTTACCTGGAACAACAAATGACAATTTTTGTGAAGAAAGTTACCCATTAACTTTAATTGAATGTTTAGTTTCAGATTTATTTTTATTTGGTGTAAATAAAGAGTTTTGTCTTGTATTTTAAAGCTAAACCAAAATGTTGACTATGGACTCGTGAATCGTCGTCGTTTAATTTTAAGCGATAAAATTTATCTTTAATAAATTGTGTATTTGTTTGATAATTTAAAAGTCCTCGTACATACGTAAATATTTTGAGTTAAAAACATTTTGCTGGCTGAATTCGTTTGTAAGTTTGACGAAATTTATGCATTGTAAATAGGCTATATCTCTAGTGTCAAGATCAAGACTTAAAATCATGATCACAAGAGCAAGACATACGTCTAAGAAAATATCAAGCCAGAAGTGGCATTAGACGAGTTAAACACTTTGATTACGACATGTTGTTCAACATCTTTTCTGCAAATGTTGTATATAATTGATCATGTTGTATACAAATAATTGATCTACAACCTATAGGTAACTATTACTATAACCTTATTTTTATGCATCCAAGAACAAACCCTAAACTCAGAAGCGGGATCAACAAGTTGAAAATGACAACTGACCAATCTTAACATCCATAATACACGGCTCCAGCATCCTCGTGCACAAGTCCTCCATGATAATATACTCGAGCGTGAGCCCCCCGTGCGTGTGGTGAGTGGTGCCGAAGTACTTGGGGATGAGCTTCCTCAGCTCCACCAGCTCAGCCTCGGTTGAGGTGGAGACGCGCGTGTAGAAGTCGATCTCGCGCCGCTGGCACGGCTTGAGGATCGGCTTGAGGATGGTGCCGTTGTTGCATTGGAGAAGACCTGGAATGTATGATCATTTAGAACAAATACAGCGGAACAAAAGTTATTTATTGTAAGGTGAATCTTGGTTTAATTGGTTAGTTGGTTGGTTTACTTGGAAGATAATCTGGAAGAGATCGCTCTTGTTCTGGAGAAGCACTGGAAGGTTGCAGATTATTGCATTTTTTCAGCGTTATTATCCTTGTGGCCTTTTTGGTTTTAATTTCTGGTGTAAACTAAATGGATTATTTCTAAGATAGAATAAATTATTCGTGTAATTTCTATACGGCGAAACGTCGGTGTCTGAGCCGACCCGCCTGTTTAAATGATAAATGTTTCTCATTTAGGTTTAATTTTAATAGCTGCAACACACTTCCTAAACTGTGCCTAACAAACTAAACACCGTCTATCCTCTCTGTCACTCACCAAGATAGTTGGTATCCTCTGTCTTCTTGTGGCCGGCGACCTGCTGGCCGTACTTGTGCACCTCGAGCGGGCCCGGGTGCGCGGGCCAGGCGATGGGCCGCGCCGTCATCTCCTCGCGCCGCTTGATGCTGTAGTGCACCTGGTAGATGGACCGCTGGCGGCGGACGCTCTTCTTCTGCGACGCTGGCTCGGAAGCATTGCTCATTTAGATCGGAACCTGGAAGATACAAAGAAAAGTTTATTGTTGTTATCCATTAAAAATCTACGCACGAATTTGAACCTGCATTGATCCAAAATTGGTCTGGAAAGAGATGATTTTTTAGTTTATATGATCTGAGGGTTGGATCCCAGCTTTGATTTAATTTAAAAGTTTTTTTTGTGTAATTAAAGATGTCTTCTTTTACCTAAGAACCTTGGTAGCCGTAAAATCGATACAGCTATTACACAAGTAAGTACATGCAGATATAGCTATTGTTATTACCAACCAACAATAAAAATGCGAACAATCATGATTATTTGCCTAATTAACGGTTCTCTCGGTTCATTATTTTATTTGTTCCAAAGTGGAAATTTATATTTTTTATCCTGTACATTTTTAAAACTTTTATTATTTTGAATCAACCAAATAATAGACACGTGTTCACTGTGATCTCTAGGCGGAATAACAAAAATTTTAAGGGTAATTTGCATTTTAAACTGAATTTTCAAATCGCTATTTTAATAATAAGTTTACGTCAAAATATCCACGTTGTGCTTGAAAGTCACAGAAAAAATATTTTACATAATAATTTTTATTATAGGTACAATTGTAGTTCACAGTTCGGTACCTACGAGACTCTATCAAATAAATTATATCCACCCCCACAACCCGTATGTTTTAAGCGTTGATAAAACTTACTGGGATACTACTCGTTACTTGGATTTGGTTAAAACAATTGTCGCAAATATTTATTTTAAACGCGTGAATTTTTCTACTGTCCTAAGTCTATCTAAAGTGCACGACTACTCATATGGTTAAGTTAGTTTTGCACACACAATAAGTATGTAGGTAAATATTTACACGTTACCTAAATGGATAGGTCATCCGACTCATGCGATGAATGTGAGTTTCTACCTACCCATGAGTTGTTTTACATGGAATTTTATTATTTATTTGTTTCGTATTGATCTCATTTATTTCGCTTTAGTTTCCTCTCAGTAGAGTTTACAATAGGTAGGATTAGGTCATAGGATCTTAGAGATAATATGAATAGAGTCGTTTAACAAAAACTATTGATCAATTCCGATATGAGAGGGGTGCGCGGGTGGGGTAAGTCAGACCCTAGCGCAGAGTATGCACGGGTAAATTGGTAATACTCAGCACCACAAAGCGAGAAAATTTCGAAATTTAATTTCTAATACTTATTTGATAAAATATTACTAGGTTTCTCAGATGAATGTCAAGAAAAAAATTAACGTGGCCCAAACAATTATGGTTTAGAAGGAAAAAAACCTATTTAAACGCAAATGGGCTAAAACCTATTTAAACTTGTATGTGCATATTTCCCTCTTTTTTTTAATTCGCTCATTGCTAAGGCTCGTGACCATCTCTTTTTCACGCTAGATCCGCTTAAACTGCTCTACATCTTTGTCCTGGTGAAGAGCATCAATCTTCTAGCTAGCTAATTCTTTAGCTAGCATCCAAACTCCGGCGCCAAAAATGTATTACCTACTTATAATCAATTTACGATAACATTCTTAATAAATAAAATCATAGATACTTTCCGTGTTTTGAAATCGTACTGATAACGCTATCTAGTCATGATTGACAATGACAAAGATTCACAAAGACCAAGGAAACTTAAAGAAAACTGGATAATACTGGCTTCAGAAAACTTAATTGAATTAAGCTTAGCGGCAAGCCAGACCGAAAATACGTAAGACAAGGCCGCGACAATGTATGAAAGAGATGCGACGCAACTCTTGACGCAGAAAAGATTATAGGCGGATTAGACGAGCCACGAGCCAAATCTATCATCGTTCACACACTACACGAGCGCTCAGGCGCGCTAGGCGGCGAGGGCGAGGGCTCGGCGCGGCGCGAGCAGCTTCAACGGCAGATGGCATATTCACATGCAGATTCGTCCGCGGCGGATTGGTTCCCGTCTGAATGGTGGGCTTTAGGCTGCGTATCCATCGGAGATCTGCGAGGAACACGAGAGTTGCACGAGGAAAAATAAACCAATGAGACCACTTCGCTTTATAAAAATTTATCCTATTGCTACGTTCTTCCTCGCTCATCTCTGGTGAACACGCAGCCTTATATTATTGTTTATTAGCAAAAGTGACCACAAAAACCGCTATTTACACACTACACACACACACAACAAAATTAGGTACCTATCGATACGCTTTCGGAAAACAATTATTACATTAGTGGGTTCATTTAGTCATCCTCAATCAGTAGTCACGTCTAAATAATAAATAGCAAAATTATTAGTATTTTTGCAAGGAGAAAAATAACGAAAGATCCCGAATGTCCACATCTCATCGGGCCATTTTTTCTGGGTTCTGGTACATCTCGCCTTTTCAAAATCCGGACCGTGCGCAACGGAACCGTCCATTTCTGGAAATGGCTATGGGTGTTTTTTGTCCAAAGCAGGACACACACACACACACACTCACACACACACACAACACACATCAATTTCGCTCACATTAAACACAAGGTGGTAAAACTAGTACCTTTGCACAGATAGTTGAAAATGCGCGCACGATTGCGAGCGAATATAACAATATTTGCGAATAGAGTGTTGATTCGATATCATGCAATACGTAATATATCAGTTTCTGTAAGATATAGATTTGTTATTATCTTATCGGGGCATAAATCAAGATTGAGGCGAATTTATCTACTCGGCAGCGTCCGGGGTAAGGAGGATGACACACGAGTGTTGGGGTATATTGAGATGATCGATTGGTTACACTGATTGTCAAAATTACTCCTGTCTTCCTCTCTCTCTCTCTCTTCTAACGACTAAAGCACTGTCCAGGCAGAAAAACGCCTCATTTTCGATTCTCTTCTCTCGTCTCTTCTATTTATATTTATATTGGTTAAAAAGTATCCTATGTGCTATTCTAGACTATAATCTATCTCTGTGCCAAATTTTATCCAGATCTGTTCAGCCGTTCTGGCGTGAAATAGTAACAAACATCCATACATTCATTCTTACAAACTTTCGCGTTTATAATATTAGTAGGATGAAAGTACATTGAAAGGACGTAGGTATATTACCTATGTCCTTTCTGTCTTGCTTGTCGCGAAGACGTCAGTAAGCTTTTCTAAAAACTAAGGTCAGAATCTATTATGCGTCATTTGATTGATGAATTCTATAATCGTATATTATAACTTTGTATCTTATCTTTTTCTAACTTTAAGTCATAATCGGGCATTTAAATGTCAACTCTGTCGTTGTATTGTGGACACGCCTTTAGAAAATCGTTTGAGGGAAAATCCCTATATTTTGCACAACTAGGTACGAGTTTTCCTGTCATAACTTATAATCAAATCATTGATGATATAATCATTAAAAATAAATGTAATAAAACATACACTCTACCTAATTGCATGGAAAATTACGAATATTATGGCTATAGGTGGAATCTATTTTAATTCTAATTATTTAGGATGAAAAAGAGCAACGCACTGTACAACATTTATTTACATTATAATACATATAGGTAGATATGATACGGAGTATGCATAGCATAAGGATGCACCTAGACAACCCATATTTTAAAAAGCAAAACTGGCCTGGCAGTAACATAACATAATGGCCTGTGTAGGAGCACCCTTACAGGAATTATACTAAAATGCTTTGAATCTTAAATGGTAGGAAGCAGAAAGAAAGCGGTGCGGGCGATCATACACATCTACCCCACGCAGCGCCACCATAATTTCTTGAAGTCACCATCCATGAGGTCGACAATCACTTCTTTTCAACCATATCATATTTATAGATCCCCTCTCCAGTCTTCCTGCCGAACTTTCCCTCCTTGACCAGCCTGTCCAGTATCCCGATGGGTCTGAAGACGGGGTCCCCGGTCATCTTCATGAGGCTGCCTAGCACGGCCACCTTGAGGTCGAGCCCCGTGAGGTCAGCCAGCTCTAGCGGCCCCATGGGGTACCCCGCGCCCAGCCTCATGGCGGTGTCGATGTCGCGCGCAGATGCGTCTCCTGCAGAACGGTATAATCGCTTTATCATCATAATCCACTCATTTTCTAATTCAAATTCTTTGGTCAAAAAAATTAAGCTAAGTACTTAATTTTATTCCAAGCTTAAATTAGGTTTGCCGTTTGGCACCGCGACGACACGAAAAAACGTAATAAATGTCAAAAAGCATCTAGCCGAACGTAGAACCATCTCCTTTTTGAAAGTCGGTTAGGAATCAGTTAAATAGCGACCTTTTCAAAACTTAGGCCACAATGGGTTATGACTTGAATGCGTAAGGTTGAAAGCGAGAGGAGTGTGTGTACTGTGTTTTGGTTACTTCTTTACGCAGAAGTAACAAATACACAGTAAGTATGTACTCGTATGTACACAATTTACAGATTTTTGATAAAATTTAATGGCTTATATAGAATAGCGAGTGAAACTACGTTGCGAAGCTACTTTTTCAATAGAGGCTCGGACGACACGTAAAATTGTAGGCCCCGGTTATTTGTTCTACAACAACAATCATTAAGCCACTTAAGAGGCCTTTGGGTGGCCTAGAAACTCTGACATTAGGGCTAGCCACTCGGCCTATATGAACTTGGTGTTTGCTTAAATATTACACTCATTTTTTGAATAATTATACCACAAAAAAAATTTTGTACCAAGTGCGGATTATTTGTGATTATCATGCAATTAATTACATCGTGTTATTATCGGACGTTATCAACATAAATAAAAACATGTTATCTTTGAGCAGTAATTTCGCTTGATTTTGCGTGTCAAATAACAAAGACATTTTCCTGTACATCTGCTATAATTTCCCTAGAATGAATATAAATAGATATAACAGATAATGTGTAAAAGTATTTTTTGTTTGCAGTATCTTACAAAAACTTTGCTATATCCGCGATTTGCGCAGTTAGTATCGACTGGAGGTTGCAATAATGCTAGTTTAAATTAGTATCATTTAAATTAAATATTTATGCACGTAAAAAAATAGCACAAGATTTTCGGCGGGCGGAGCGCGATGTAAATTTGTAATGTTAATTTTGCGCATCGCGCCGCTACCTACTTTTTTGGATAGTTAAATGCCGCCAACATTATGCATCACATAGATTAATTTTTGTTCTTTTCTTGAGTTATTAAACCGGTTGTAACTCTTGTTATTTTTAAATTGTATTTTTTTGTTTTTATACTATGCTGTATATATCATTTTCTGTAGAGTTAAAAGTGTTTATAGCATCTATAAGGATTACTATATTAACCTACTGAGGATATTTCGAATTTTGTTATTATTTGAAAAATAAAAAAGTGTTGAAAAATTGAGTTCTATTTATTTTTAAATTCAAATTATTACTTAATTAATTAGAAATACGCAATAAAATTTGTCACGATTTCCTCCTCATACGTAAATTTCAAGGGGGAAACGTTTAAGCATTGCTTTACTACACTAAGGTTATGAAAGATAAAAAGAGTTTTATTTTTATTAAAATACATGTAATTTGTAAACCTTTTAGTGAATTGATTACAAAAATAGATTTAATATTATTTTTTATGTCATACACTCAGTGTCATGTGATACATCTTAAAATTGAGCAAAAACGTTACAATTACATTTAAATTATTTCATATATAACTAAACAGCTGTAATTATTGTTACTAACATTTATGTAAAAAGTATTCAAAACATGTATTTAAAAAATACAAAGCAACTGTAAATATTCAAATACTAATAAATGTTATACTGCTTTGAAAGATTTTGCTTTATAGGTCTCTCGACTGAACTTTATAACCGGCGCAGGCAACAAAAAACAACAAAAAAATTGAACAAAAAAATGTGCAAATTAAAGAGTTCGAAATACATTTCATGAAAATATTTGAAAATGCTTTAATATTGAAGTTAAACTCAAAAAAACAATTCAGAATTTATTTAAGTTATTTAAGCTTTAACAGATAGTCAGGAATCTTGTGTCGTAAATTATTTCCATACATTTACACATTTGTTAAAAACAAAAAATGCCAACTACAAAAAAACTATTTCAAAAATATCCATTGCACTGAATCTCATTTGTTTAGCGCACATTTTTTCATACAAAAGCCCTATAAACCAGCGCAAGCTCAGTCCAGCTTAGGGCTTGCTTCCAGCGACCACCACCAAAACAGCCACCAGTGGTGGTCGTTAGGACAAAGTTTTAATTTTTGTCCCACATGCCACTAGTCGGGCTCGTTGGATCACAAAAATAATCATTATTTTTAGCGTTTTGTCATTACTATAATGTAATTATATAGTTAAGCTAAAAAAAATATCAAAAAATAGGTTCTATCGGTTTGACTGTAGTTTTCGCCAGTGTTGGCACTTTGGTGGTGGTCGTTGACACAAACAATAATTGATGTCCCAACGAGCCTTACTGGCGACAGTTGGGACAAAAACTAAAATATTGTTCTAACGACCACCACTGGTGTTTGTTTTGGTGATGGTCGTCGGGAGTAAGCCCAGCTTGGCCCGTTTACTTCTTGTACTTATAGAAGCCCTCCCCCGCCTTGATCCCCAGCTTCCCCTCTTCCACCATGCGGTCCAGCAGCGGTATGGGGCGGAACACCGGGTCGCCGGTCATCTCGTGCATGACCTGCAGCACGAACTTGTTGGTGTCGAGGCCGGTGTAGTCGGCCAGCTCGAAGGGCCCCATGGGGTAGCCGGCGCCGAGTTTCATGCCGATGTCGATGTCTTCCTTGCTGGCGTCGCCTGCAACACAACACGTTACATAATATCGGTAACATAACAGAAGCGAAATATCGGAATAATATTCTGTTATGTTATCGGTAACATACAGAAAAATGGAAGCGGAAGATTACCGGTCAAAAACCAGTGAAAGAGTTTTTCTTCAATCTTCAATCTTTTCAACTACTACGAACGTCAGCTACTTAAGTGTCCCCTATCAAAGTGCTTAAACGGCATACAACTACCTCACCAACATGCAGTAAGATATCTGGGCATGTATTTGGACCGTAGACTTACTTGGAGAAAACATATCCAAACAAAACGAGACGAAATCAACTTAAAATACAAAGGTCTCTATTGGCTGCTGGGACGTAACTCAAAACTACCTATGGACAATAAACTGCTCATATACAAGTCGATCCTGAAACCCATCTGGACATATGGAAAACAGTTGTGGGGTTCTGCTAACGCCTCCAACATAATGATCATACAGAGAGTACAAAACTACATCCTAAAGCAAATATCAAATGCACCCTGGTTCTTAAAAACAACGGAGGTCCATGAAAACGGTTAAACATGCTTGTGATTAAGGAGGAAATAAAAGCTCATGGAGTCAACTATTAGTTGAGACTATCAAAGCATCCAAATGAGCAAGCGGGACAGCTCACTATCCCAGAAACCATACGTCGGCTTAAAAAGCGGCGAGATATTTTCGATGACTAGAGGATATGAAATCCAGCTAATGACAAAGAAAGGGCTAGCTCCGACGGGAGCAGCGCTCTGAACGACCAAACTCACTCATCTCATCTGCTATCTAGTCTCAACGACTGCATGCAAACAAAACACACAAAAAAAAAAATGCCTGGAGCCTTCCACTTCCGCCAAGTAGCCACTAGTACATAAATATGATATGATATTACCTAGTTGTAAGCCAAAGTTGGTCAGTTATACCTATTTATTTATTTTTTGAAGAGAAAAAAATGTTCCCCTCAAGTTCTTGCCTGTTCTTCTGAGTAGTGGCTCTTTTTCCGAACAAGGCGGTCAAATCTATTATAAAACTTTGACGTTCATAAGTGCATCTTTGATACGCAATTAAATAAAAACATTTTGACTTTGACTTTGAAATTGTGCCTCTTTATTTACTGAGCGATAACGACGCGACGTCTCGGAATTTACTGGGACATCTTAGCATTTGTTTGACCGACGATAATGAGAAGGTTGTGCTAATATAATTTACTAATTCGAATATGAGATAAATCGATCGAAGATTTCCGTTCAAAGCGAGCCACTATTACAAGTAGTACTAGTATCATTCCTATATTTATCATTCTAACATCACATCTCATTTAGAAGCTATTAGATGTTAGAATGATAAAAATATCCACTGTTCTGGGTCTGGGTCAATGTCTTCATATGTGTTAGCGGCACCCCCGACTCAGGGAATCCTAATGGGAAATTATGACTGCGAAGCTTTATTTCTTTATTAATATTGATAAACTGGAAAGTTAGTAGAAAGGTGACGCGTTTCAGTGTTCCTTTGTGTTCTTCATGCCAAAACGCTATTGTTAGTATAGAACATTAAATGTAACAGAAGTACTTACAATTTAATCAATTATATCACACCAGACACAGCTAGGCCACTATACCATTCACACACTATACACATTATTGCATCCACAATATATTCAGTAAAACGGTTAGACATGTTTCCCCTTATTAATAAACGTTCTAGCCGTTGTGTTGTAGCCTCGGAAAGTTATGCAATGTTTTATCTTTTTCGATCGAGTTCAAAAATGTAAAAGAGAGGAAAATTCAAAACACTGTATGCACAATATTTCCAACGTTTATTGCTAAGGGGGATTCAAATGCAATATTTATGCTTATTCGCTATTGCCTATCGTTACCTTGCAACGAGAGCCTTCTCAGGGCGAGATTCACAGAACGCACTTCGACTTTACTTTGATGCTAAGATCAAGAATCTCGCCCGGAAAGTTGAACTTTCAATCAAAGTAAAGTCGAAGTGCGGTCTGTGAATCACACCTCCAGTCGTGATTGCTCTCCGTCGACACTAGACAAAAAGGAAATGATTTCGTCAGTGTCGAATTGTCGATGAAGCTAGTACCGACGACAGGGAATTTACGGAACTTCGTAGGCCTCGGCTTCTCTCAGGAATACAGCCGCCGTGAAATAAACGACTATAGTGATTCTACCTAAATGTATCCTCGCCGGCGCGGTAAAAGAATGTGAGGGTAACGCGTCAAAGGGGGGCGAAGTAGGCGTGCGTAGCGGGTCCTGCCACCAACTCCTACCTCCTACCTACCTGTTAGAAAGGAGCGCCTTTTGACGCTTTACCCTCGCATCCTTTTACCGCGCAAGCGAGGACTATATCAGGAAATATGGTGCGGTACCACTGCTCGTTTTTGATATAGAGCCGTGTTGGCAGACTAGGATGGACGGTGCCTCGGACATGTGACATCCACCAACCCGCACTGAGCCAGCGAGGATAACGGCTCAATCACCCCAGAGTATCTGTGTCCCTGCAATGATCGTGACTACAGTCCCTGTCACCCACCTCGTTCATACATCCGGAGCGCCTCCGCACTGTAAGGCCCCAGCAGCCTGTTGACGACGAACCCCGGCGTGTCCTTGCAGGTGATGCATGTCTTGCCGACGGACTTGCCCCATTCCATCATGGCTTTGTACGTCTCCTCGGAGATGTGCTCAGACTTTATGACTTCGAGGAGGCGCATGACGGGGACCGGGTTGAAGAAGTGGAGCCCGCCGAACCTAGAGTTTTACAGGGTATACTCAACAGCGCGTATAATGTACAGTCTGTTCACTATAATAAGTCCCTTAACCACAGTAATTCCTCTAGCTCTGGCAGCAAGTGATGTCAACTGGCAGACAAAGACAATATTTTGTCAGGCGACAAGTTACAGTAAACGGACGAAGTGAAACAGTTGTTTTATCTGGTTATACCTTTAAAACTAAAATCGGATCATCCCTTATGGAACTAAGACGCCACAGACAGATACAAATACACAAGTTAAACTTAAAACAACCTTCTGTTTGCATCATGGATAAAATATGGCCCAAAGAAAACTCCTTAGAGTTATTACTTTTAAATAATAAATTAATATAAAACGAAACATTTTTGCTTTCACTTTAGTAACTGGTTGTGAATTGAAGTACCAACAACTTGAAATGAAATGGCAAATTGCTATATCTGCATATCTGAAATAGTGCACCCTTCCAAATGCGCAGCTTCAGCTTGATAGTATCTCTGCCGTAACTTACTTGTCTTTCCTCTTGATGCCGGCGCCGATGGCGTTGATGGAGATAGAGGAGGTGTTTGTCGCCAGGATCGTGTGAGGGGGCGCCAACTGAAATGTGCCGTCAATAAGTCACTCATACGCCACCGGAGCAACTATGCCAGCGCCCCAGAGCCTTAGTCCGGTATTTCAAGGAGTTGGGTTGGCTCGGGTAGGTGCTGCTAGGGGGAAATGCACAATCCACCCTAAGCGGGATGTCAGTGCAGTACTTATCGCCTTCACCTCGAACAAGAAGTCACTCATCAAAGGTAATGTTCATTAATCAAAAGTAAATGGATGGATGTATTGATGTGTATAACATCATTAATGTTATACACATCAATACACACTGGACTCGTGCACATGTGATTACCCAATCTTATCATCACTTTTTTTACAACGGTTTTGGCATGTTTTCCTTGTTGCCAGAGTGGGGTGGACCGCGCCTTTTGATCCAGAGGTCGTGGGTTCGATCCCGGCCGTGCACCAATGAACTTTGGTTTGATTTCTAGCTGCGTCAAACCCTCTCAATCCATAATCTAGGATCCTCCACTTTTATAATTTTCAATGAAATCTTAGAAACATCACCTGATCCAGTTTATTAAACAGCTCCTGCTTGATATCCAGTTTCTCCACAATAGCCTCTACTATCAGATCAGCCTCTACTCCGTCTTCCACCTTCGTAGAAACCTGGAAATTTTATAAATAAAAATTAATTCATCATTCAGTCATAATTCATTTATTCATTCTTAATTTTTAGATAATAGCCCCTTTTTCTTTAGGTGTAAAATCTAAAACTTTTGAAGGGAGTGGCTCTCGAGTTTTGACTACTGACACATGAGCTACAGGCAAAGATGAATGTGGAGATGATTTTTTTCCCCATATGTATCCCGCGCAGCACAGCAAGTCGGGGACATGTTTCTATGTCACAACTCTTCTGTATATTCTGTGTCTTACAGCAGTGAAGAGTTGTCCGTTGACATTGACACCTCTCTCACGAATCTTGGTGAATCGATTTACATATCATCATCATCACCATATAAAGATGATGATGATGAGGTGACAAAGTGAAAATAAAGTAAAGTAAAGTGACTGAAAAATTAAAAAAATAATAAAATATTTTACATGACCATGATTTCAATCTATGATTAATATAAGATTCAATGATAGATAAGTATGCTGTATTGATAAGTATTCCAAGAATAATATTATAATCATTTAAGTTCAAAGTTCAAGATTGAAGTAAAATGTTTAATTGGGAGGTGGAATAAATTGAGCATACCTTAATCCTGTCCAGAGAATCCTTGACAAAGCTCTCAATCTTAGCGGCGTCATCCTTGTGGATTTTCTTAGCCACGCGGGTCAGGTTACCCTGGATGGACTTCTGGGCCTTATCCAAAAGCTCTGGCTGCAGGTCCACCAGGGTAACATTCTGTCCAGCTTGAGCTGCAACCTTCAAGTGGAATGAAGAGTAAAGATGATTTGAGCAAGTTTAAGGTCTCTGCCGACTTACAAGCTCAACTATCGCCTTGCAATGGTTAATAATAAACTTATTACTTCTTAGGCGACTTTTTGAAGTCGACAGAGACAACTATTTTATCTAAAACTATCTTGCATGGACCTTTATGACTTCAGATAATTTTTGAAAATTGCCATCTATTTTAATTGCTTCTATCTACAATATAGCTGTAGTTACTCCTCATCATCAAGCCAACTCCTACAGAGAAGTCTCATTAGGACTAAGAAACCTACAGGTACTGTCACACTCAACTTGGAACCTCTCTCATTGTCACTTCTTGAGCATGCTCAAGGTGTCTCGTCAAGTGTCCATATGGGGCTTTACATAGAATATAATAAAAATGTATGTGTGAAACTAATTGATAGTAATCAGATTTTCCCAGCATTGTTTCCATCTGTCTAATTTAAACAGTGTCTACCTACGACCTCTACAGTTTTTATACATACATACTTATTATTGTGTATGTAAAGTAGTTAAAATTACAACTGTTTTATTAAACAACTATAAATTCATAAAATACCTAATGTATGTAGATTGATACCTTCTTTCATAGTTTATTGTCTGACCAACTCTGTTTATAACTTTGACATCTCATAATTATTGTACATGGATAAAATTGTGAGGGTACCTGGTCAATTATTAATTCTAACTAAAATTATAAATGCAAAAGTGAGTTTGTTTGTTTGTTACGCTTTTACGCCTTAGCTACTCAACTGATCATTTTCAAATTTTGCATTCACATTGTCCGAGATTCATAAGACTTAGGGTCCTTTTTATCCTGGAAAAATTAATGGTTCCTGTAGGTAGACTGCCGGGTGCAGTGGGTGCGGGTTAAATGGATTTAGTTTATATTAACACACAATATGTGTGTGTGTCTTTGTTACTTATTCACACTAACTTTCGCCTTATAATTTAAGTAGGAAGTAAGAAAATTTTGAAATTCTCAGCAAGTTAAAAAAATAATTCCTTGTAAAAATAAGACCAATACCTCCGAAGTGGATTAAACAATGATAATTCTGAAAGACACTATCTTATCAACATTCTATTGTGGTCTTACACTAAATGTTACTACATGATAGTTTATCAGGTAGCAGAGAGCAGCTAGTAACATAACATGAAGTAAAATATCACCATTATTTCGATTTCTAACTTAAAATAAAACATATTTTTATATTTTTTATCTATTTTTGTTCATTTTAGTTCACACTTGTGTCTAGCTAGATATAAATCAAAGTTTAGTATGGGTGCTTTTAGACAGGCCATATTATTTTGCAATACTGGCCATATTGCCACCCAGCCATCAATCATGCTATAAATGTATAACTATATGGCCAGGCCACACTCAATATATTGTGGCAGTATTGCAGTAAAAATAGAGCCCATCTAGGAGCACCTTTAACAGTTATTTTTTATACAAATTATGGTGATTTAACTTTCTGTATCATAAAACAGAAGTCAGTCAATGAGTAGGTGTGTTTATCCAGTAGTAGTAATTAAGGAATCTCATACATAATTCATCAATTTCATGAGTCAATGGATTCATTACTATGCTTGCTACTTTCAACATGCTTTGGTACTTTGAATGCACCTGTTTTTTGCCTAGCTTATACCCATATCTAAGTTAGTTTTAAGATCCTTAATGTTTTAAGTTTTATGTTTTTTTAACTTATATGAATTCTTATTTGCAAGCCGAATACAATGTAAAAGTAACCAGATTAAAACCGACTTCCAAAAAGGAGGAGGATCTAAGTTCGTCTGTATGTACTTTCTAAGATAAATATTTGCTCACCTGTTAGGCGATCCTCAGAATAAATTTGTGAACTATTCGATTTATATGTCCATAATTAGCAGGTCTGTCTTACCTGAGCGATTCCCGAGCCCATTAGGCCTCCACCGACGACAGTCACGTTTTTAATCGCATTTAAAGTTGGGGAACTGGAAAAGTTCCGCGAAAAACCGACAAACTTATTCATAATTAAACCGTGCTAATGAAGCAAGCGAAAGTCGCCGGCAGAATGACGCGAGCAAGTAAACAAGTTCAACAACACGTACCAACACACACTTCACTTCACATGATAATTTATGCTATAAAACGGCTCCAAAGTCCAAAACGAAGATAAAAACGTTATCGTGTAATCAGTTTAGGTTAGGTATTAAAGTATTACTAACCTGCCATATAAGCATTCAGGGAGAGGCAGCAAGATTACACAACACATTTTGATAAATAACATGTGATAATAGATTATTTTATTAACAGATAACTGAAAATACACATGAAAATCTTGCAATTTGTGTTTATTTATTTTCAGTCGAACCCGTTCCAGTTCACTTGTTTTGACATTGACAGGTTACTTGCTGCAAAGGATTGAACAACAAACATGAAATCATTTTCATGGACACCGTGAAAAGGAACGTTTCATTTTTTCGTTCGAAAATTCGTAGGGGATTTTTTGGCGGGAACCGAAAAGTTGTTGTCGTAATTTTGTGCTATTTTGTAAATCATAAGATACTTCAAGTGTTTTGGTGTGCTATTGGTGGAGTTTTAACCTTTACTAGTTCATTAGCGTGGCATGAGTGTTGATAAATGATATAAAAATTGCGAAACACGAGCCTCCACTTAAAGTTTTAGTAAAATATCCACTTTATTGAAATGTAGAAAAGGAAATGTAAAAATGGATTCATTACCGTCATCATTACTATATTTTTCCTTTGGTAAGAAAATAAACTAAATTAACTTGACACTGTTAGATGCATAAAATGTGCAACGCCAAATTCTGTTGGACGGGGGAGCAAAAAAAAAGTTAGTTTAGTTTTTGAACAAATAAAATATAATACCTAACAAGTGATTTGCTGTCCTTGTTTTTCACGTGCAACTGCATATAATCATCTCCTTCACTCATCTTCAATACTGAAAGTTGAACTTTGGATTGGATTATTTTATTTTTTATTAACTTTTTTACAACTTTACTGCAAGTTTTGGATCAACAACCATTTCTAAATAAGAATCAACTAGATCAGTTGTTAATCATGTCTAAAATGATTCAATTTGGTGTAATAGCCAGAAACTTTTCAAGTTCATCAACTGTACAAAGTGCGATAAAAAATGTTACAGTTATCGGAGGTGGTTTGATGGGATCTGGCATCGCCCAGGTAATGACTAACCATGTCTAAGAATAATAATATTAGAATAATGTACTTTCCTCATTTACCTGTCCACTTGTTTACGTGTTGGTACTTTAAGGCGGTCACCCATCCTTAAACCGACCGCGTCGAAAGTTCTGCTGTACTAGCCGGTCTGTGTATGTTCGCAAGCTTAGACCACCAGTAAAAAAAAACACTTTTATCATCTACCTTTTCTCAGGTTTCAGCACAAGCCGGCCAGAACGTAATCCTCGTAGATTCAAACTCACAAGCGTTAGAGAAAGCCCAAAAGTCCATCGCTGGTAACCTCGGCAGGGTCGCGAAAAAAATCTACAAGGAAAACCCGCAAGAAGGTGTAAAGTTTGTATCCGAGTCGCTGGCAAGGATCAAGACAAGCACGGACCCAGTGGAAGCTTCCAAGAACTCAGACTTGGTAGTTGAAGCTATTGTGGAAAACATGGACGTCAAACATCAGCTGTTTAAGCAACTTGACGCGGTAAGAATTTTATGAAGATTTAATTTTGATGCAATCTTAAATATTTTTTATCTTTCTAGGTCCTTTACTTATACCAAAGACTTTATTTTAATACCCCCATAATTTACCAAACAAGTACTTTTGTTTCAATTAAAATATGTGTAACAAATGACAAGTTATCTTTAATTTAGCTAGCACACAATAGAACAACTTAGATATCCTAACAATTAATAAATATGTATGTTTCCAGGCAGCCCCAGCTCACGCCATCTTAGCTTCAAACACTTCCTCCCTCTCCATCAATGAGATTTCCTCTGTAGTAAAGCGAAAAGACAAGTGAGTAGTTTTCTTTTTTTTTTAACTATATTTCATGGAGATCAGATAAATATAACCTATAAAAGTTATATTTAAGTAGTTCGTTATCAAACATGCCGGTTGGTGCTGCAGCCGGTTGCTGTTGGTGCAGCAGTGTCCGAGTCTTCTGTTTCGTTTTCATCAATAATACTGCCATAATGCAAAATAGCATATGAAAGTAAAACACGCATTTTACCTCAATTCAAGAAAATGTGAGAAAATTTTTAGATGTGCATTTACATTTTGATGACAAAAAATACTCCAGGTTCGGTGGTCTTCACTTCTTCAACCCCGTGCCTGTGATGCGACTGCTGGAGGTGGTCCGCGGCGCCGAGACCTCAGAGGAGACATACAAGGCTATGATGGCCTGGGGCAAGGCTGTCGGCAAGACCTGTATCACCTGCAAGGATACTCCTGGCTTTGTCGTTAACCGCCTGCTGGTGCCTTACATTTGTGAAGCTGTGAGGCTGCTTGAGCGAGGTAAATGGGACTTGCAAAGGCTGCTACCAAACAGGTTTTTAAAAATCTTGCATAGCTACATTCTTCTGTTTTGTTGTATTTAGGTGGTATAAAAATAACCATCTTATACTGATACTGATCAATTTTATCCAGTTAGTACGAAGTTTTAATTCCGATGCAAGGACCAATCCCAAATTTTCTAATACATGCATTTGTCCTGATTTTTTTTGCAACTATAATAAAGTATTATCATCTATTCACAGGTGATGCTTCAGCCCGAGACATTGACATCGCAATGAAGCTAGGAGCAGGTTACCCGATGGGTCCTTTAGAATTGGCCGACTATGTTGGCCTCGACACCAACAAGTTCATCTTAGATGGTTGGCATAAAAAATACCCTGAACAGCAGCTATTTAAACCCATCCCACTTCTGAACAAACTAGTCTCCGAAGGCAAGCTCGGGGTCAAGACCGGGGAGGGCTTCTACAAGTATGATAAGAAATGATTAGGTTAAGCACAGATACTATATTGTTTATTGTTGAGTCTGATATTTGAATAAAGATATTTTATTATCTTCTACTTATTTTTCATTTAGTTTAATAACATTTAGATATTATTTTCAGGCATTACCACCACCACCAGTTTTTCTGCAATAGTTTGTGATTTCAAATAGAATTAATTAAATGATCTAGTTTTCTTTAACTTTATGCTTTTTATTATTTTTATCTGCAGATCGTTAGCTATAAGTCATAGTCATCGTCTTCCCTCTTCCGTTTTTGAGGCCCGCTGGGCTCATCCAATTCCATCTTTACAGGCCCTTGGGAAGGTCCTGCTGTTACACGAACTGCTGGTTTGGCTACTACCTGAAACATAGATGAACGATACTAATATTATAAAATCGAAAGTAACTCTGTTTGTAGGCTATACACGGCTAGAAAGATCTTGATGAAATTTGATAACTTTCATCATTTGATAACTTTGATCGTTACAGTATTTCACAAGGAAGGTTTTGGATACTATTTTCTGAATAAATGTGAACAAAGGTGAAAATTTATAATATTATACTAAAGGTTCCAATACCACAGACTTGTCAAAATTTGAGTGTCTAGTTTTAAACATATTTGTGGGTGAAAAAGTATGAGATTATTTTTAATATTTAGTACCTATGTTTATGTTTGCACTAGCTGTGTCCCGAGGTGTAAACCGCCATTAAAAAGTAGCCTTGTGTACAGGGAAGGATTTTCCCAAGGCAAAAGAAAAAAAGGGCATAAGCTACCAAATTTTATCAAAATCTGATTATCTATCTGTGTGTAAAGAAGAAAAAATAAAGACACTTAGATATGAATAAGGAACATACAGATAGTGGCTTTTAATAACATCATTACAGCCTTTTACATTATATGTAGGGACACCGACCTACCCTGCATTGAGGTTGATTGAGTTGTAACTCACCACACTGGCTCTGTGTGGGTTGGTGGTCACATGTCTTTCGAATGATTAATTCTTGGACATGCCAGTTTCCTCACACTGTCATGTCATGTAATCTAATGTATTGATAACTTGCATTAACATATTGATAACTTACCTTACTCCCTGAAGTAAATTTCAACACAGGCTTTGGCACAACACTGGGCTTGGCACCAGCTATATTCACAATGGCTCCTGGAGGCCTCTTTACAATCATGCTTTGAGTGGCAGGTGATTTGGGAGTTGTGACCGTCTTGATTGGGGCAGCAATTGCTTTGGTAATAACCTTTTTAGTGGCTGGTTTGAGGCGATAGTTGCAGGCTGAGAGGCAGTATCTGGAAACATCAGGCTGCTATAAAGATTGTACCTTTTTTTTGGACTCTTATAATGAAATCATTAGTTAGCAAGATAAGCTTGCATTTACAGTTGCTTCGGCTGATGTTTAGCATTCAGTTTGTAGTTTTCAGTAAAAAATGGCTGGCCCTGGTTTACATTATTACTCACCGATCAGGTGGCAGCCTGAGTCCACAGTGTGGCTTGATCAGTGGTAGTGGGTTAACATTTTTTACTCTTGCGAGCTCTAACAGCACCTCTCGAGGCGGCGGATTAGTGAACGACTTGTCCAACTGCATTTGCACTGCCAATCTTACATCCTCCAAGTCTATCTGCTTCTTCTTGGCGTGATTGGCAAACACTCGAGCGTCGTCAATTACTGAAGTCACGTATTTAAAAGTGAATTCTAAGAGCTGGTTTACAACTCGGGGCTCGTAGTCTGTGATGCCGACCTCTTTCATAATGGACATTATTACTTGGGCATCTTTAGGAACGTGTTTGGTTTGGGAATTCATCTTCGATTTTTCTTTTTCCGACATGCTAATGTAACTTAATTAATTAGAAAGATACTCGCTTCTGACTATTTAAAACAATAACAACAATCATGTCAGTGCGTTGTGCACTTGCTGTGCAAGCGTTCCGTAGGTGTTGTGTGTGTTTCATTTCAAAACTAGTTTCAAAACCTATTTTCACGCAACCACAGATCAAAAAATTAAAAAAAAACGCAGAAAACAACATTTGTTCACCACAGATTAAAAATATACGGAAATTGAATGATATTGCCATTTGAATTACGTTATGTTTGGCGATGCAAAAATTCCTTATTTTCAAAAAATACTGCTTCAAAGAACGTGAAACAATCAATTTCTTAGATAATTAATTTTACATCTCTCATATTCGGTAAGTAGGTCTTTATTACTCCCAAATGGGGCTTGTAGGTGACCAATTAGCGCTCTAGGGTAATAATGTAGCTAGAAAAGCCCTAGGGCGGTAAGTAATGAAAAAAAAACTTCACTCTTTCAAAAAGTTCGCGTATATCTAACCATCATACTGGCAATAGACATCATGCATTCAGCCCAATGACAAAAGAGGTCATAAATTTTAAATATCGAACGGCGAAGCTCAATTTCGTTCTTGAAAAAAATAATTTTAAAAAAAGATGAAAAAAGGCGGGAATAGAAAACTTTTACTTTAAATATTGTTTTGGGATTTTTTTTATAATTATGTGCTAATTAGGAAAAAAACATGAGTTCTGCAAGTGATGATGATATAAGCTGCACTCCCGATTCAATGACAATGGAAGCTGAAGCAGCAATTAACAATATTTTGCCTGAAAGTTCTAAAGAGAGATATTTGAAAACTTACGACGAGTTCATGAAGTGGCGAAAAGAAAAACGAGTAAAGTCTTTATCTGAGACTGTATTCTTAACATACTTTAGTGAACTATCAAAAAAGCTGCAGCCATCTAGTTTGTGGTGCATTTATTCAATTTTAAAAGCGACTATGAGTACTATAGCGTACTATGAGTAGGTACTATACTTATTATTTACTTTTATTAACTAATAAAATGTTTTATTCTTGTAATGCCGGTTTTTTTCTACTTACCTCACAATCGAGATGTAAAGCAGAGTAGTTAGCTCGGGTGTAAGCATCAATTGCACCCTCGAACTATAGGCGCCCTCGCTGCGCTCGTGCGCCTAAATATCTCGGGCTGCAATTGATGCCTTACAGCCCTTGGCTACTAATCTACTATTTCAATCGATATTTTTATTGTAGTTTTTTTTATAACCCTACTTTTCCTAAGCGTAAGAAGATTGGTTTTTTTTTGAGTTAGATTTCACTAGCAATTTAAATTCCAATCCATGAGTGAGTGAAATTGTTTGAATGTGTTGTTGTTTTTGAAAGTTTTTGTGTATTTGTTGCCGTTGAGTGTCACGTTATGCCGTTCGTTTTTGCTATTTCCACATAATCCCACGTAATGTTGTACAACACGTAAAAAAACGTCTGGTTTTGTCGAAATGTTTTTCTGTGTGCCCCTTACATGATTTTTGAAGTGAAACCTCTAATGCGACTTCCAACAAGGTGGCGTTAAACGTTTAACGCTCCTGGGGAGAGTGAATAGAAAGAGACAGAGCGAGAGGGAATGCGTGGCAATCGAACGCATGCGCGCGTAGTAAGAATAAGTATATATTATAAATAATAATAAAGAATTTATAAGGTATATAAGATACTCAGAAGTTTCACTTCTTCCGCGCGTAGGGACTCCTAACACAATTTTTTATTGGCTTTGCCTCTTTGTGTTTTGGGGCAAATTTGCCATCAACAGTGAGGGAGGCGATAGTCACTGACACGAAAAACCCTGGAAAGAAATAGTCCTGGTAGAGTAGATGAAACTGAGAGGAAGTAGAAAAAAAAACTAAAAGCAGATGGAGGGAATGGAATTAGCTAATGAAAAAACGACTTTATTGTTTAGGAATGAGAGTAGAGAAGAAATATGTAATGGAAGCGAATAAAGGGATGATTTACCATGAAGAGCGCAGCTAAAAATATATGATTTACCGAACCAGCATCCGGACCACAGAAGCTATGAGATGTCTGCAATTTCGAATTTAAAATATTGTACAGGACTCATTTGAGCTCTATTCTATCACCTATGAGAAAGCTGTAGTTACGCACACGCCTTTAATCCAATAGAGATTTAAAAACTAGGTATTTCAGCCATTCGGTATTTTGAACTTCAGGGTTTCGTCCGTAGGTGTTGTAAAATTCGGCCAATTCCTTTCATTCATTTTTAAAGAGAAAAACACACATTTTAATAACCATTTTGATTTATTCAGTTAAAATATGAAATAACTTACGTGTACAGTAAAAATAAGTTGTTTTTAGATAGTCATCGAAGTATTTAACCCAAGTTTCTGTGCTGGCACTTATTATGAGGCTAGGTCGCGACAGCCAAGTCGGTGTGATGAAGGGAGACTGGCCACAGTACCAGCGGACGAAGTTTGAATATTTACGTACTTACATAACAAATATTTGAACAAACTTGATTATGTACCCATGCAGGCGAAATAATTTTTCCCGAATAAATAATCAAAACCAATTAGATACAAAATGTAATAACACCTACACTTCAGATCAGAGTAGGTAGCTAAAAGGGACTAGTTTAACGGAGGAGCCTCTATCTTATTACTTGATCAAAACTAACAGCTTCTGAACGAAAATTTCCAGCTCCTCAGCTAACTTCCTTGTACAGCTATTAAAGTACGTAAATATTGAAACTCCCCCCTCTGCGCCCGCCCCGACCCGCCGAACAGTGCAGTGCGCGCTGCATCACTGAAGCCGCGCGGCCCCAACATGGCGACTACCTTAACACCTTGTTTACCAACTCCTAAAATACTTTCTAAAGATTACATTATTGTAATTTGTATTAGGTACATTTTTAACGTATAAATGGACATTTTGGACGTACAGTTGTGATTCTCTTTATTTACTATAGTGATTAACAGGATGTCCTACAGTTGTTTTACTTTTGTTCCGTGTTATTTTGCGCTTGATAATATTTACAAAGATTTACACAAATACACATGATGTTCTTATTCTGTATACCTTAAGAAATTACACTCATCGTTCCGTTTTTTTTAAATTAAGTACTTTATTATCTCACAAGGAAGTATACTTGGTCGGCATGACAAATTTATTAGCTCCTTTTATCGAAAATAAAAAAAGCTAATAATAATTGCCTGCCTGGTCATTAACACAAGCTGTGATAAATGACATTTACAAAAAAATACTATCATTGGATAACAAAAAATACCTCTAACTGTTGTCTGGCAAAACTTCTACATATGGAACTTCTGGTTCTTCCTACATATGGAACAAAAGTAAAAGAACAACAGATGTCGCGATCAAACTACAGTGCAGCGATGATGGTGTCCAAATGATAACTACTTCATCGTCCGTGATATGTTGAGCCAAAATAACTTTAAAACACTAGGGTTTGATCGCCTCAGAAAGAAGAAGAACAGGATGTATTATTGCTCTCGTAATTACGTTAAAAATGGTCATAAACGATCTGCGAAACTCCCAACTCACATTTTTACAATCCAGCTTTTATACTATAGCTAATAAATTGTGCTATTTTCTGACTCAAATCATCCGACACGTCATTCTTCATTATCCCTAAATTTACATTATTTCACCTAGTAAGGTTTCAAACAAATAGCCTATCCTCACACGTTTTGTGTTGTTTAAAAACATGCAATTAATTTACAGGCTTTGTGTAGGGAAATGTATTGGTCTAAAAACATACAAAAAACATATTTAAAAATATTTACCAGGCTATACTTAAGGCTCCGCACGACAAGTGCATTTATCAATCATAAGCACGCATTTCCCCAACATCCCCGTTATACATGTACTATGTAGTTACTATAAGGCCGGATCTATATCTAAATTATTGCAAGTACTTGAGAACTTTTAATTATTTACGTATTTGATTGAGTTCTCTAGGAACGTGTGAGGAGAACTAGAGTGACTACTTAGGTAGAAATGTACTTATTGAACTACTACCGTTCGGGTTTTAATACAATATTATCAACAACGTAACTAGGACCTACTTACGAAAAACTATGAACATCACAAACCTCAACTATTTGACGATGCGATATGGCTAACGAAATAAATCATAATCCATTCGACGTTCGCGCTCACGATTGCAAATTCATTTAAACTTAGCTTCAGTAAAAATACCTTCCTACGGTGAGTTGTATAATGGCACTGTCAGTACAAAATTCGTTTTGAAATTCATGTGAGAGTAGTACGAAAACTATTGAAAAATATTCTTAACGTAAGGGTGCTCCTGGGTAGCCCTTATTTTTTCTGCAATACTTGCCCGGTAATACTGCGACAATATTTTGAGTGTGGCTCGGCCATATAGTCATACATCTCTAGCGTGTCTGATGTTGGCCACAGTCGGCATTATTCCCAATATTACAGTATATGTAAGTATGGCCCGTCTAGAAGCGCCCTAACGCAAATGAAAATCAAAAATACTGCATATCTTATCTTCCTCCACATTAGGTTGGCTATTTACGAACTATTGTTACGTTACGAATATCTAATCAACAGTTTTCGTTCTCTACACAATCGCTTAAATCTGTTCAAAAACTCTGTCAAAACATTAACTAGAAGTTAATTATTTCGATAAATTTAGTAAATTTCAAAGCCATTGTCTAGAAGCCAATAATTTAAAGGGGCTCACCCTACAAATTATTGGCAATTTGGAACCGGTAAAATTTGCAACAATACTTTATCATTTAAAACAAGTCAAGATTAAAATAGTTTTTACATAATGATTGCACAATATCATAGTCATAGAAATTAAATTAAAAATTACAATAACATGTAAGCTCAATACTATTATCGATAATATATTATCATTTCATTGAATAAAATAAAATTATTTACATAAAAATATTGCCTGTCGCGACGGGTTGTCGTCGTCGTTCAAAACGTTCATTTTTTACAAAAATATTGAAACATGAAAGTCAGTCCTTTAACTGTAAATCACCAACTTTTATTGGCAATTCGCAAAAGGCACTCCTTAATGCAAATCAACCGTCAAAGTCGAGTAAACCGGGGTGGGTGTATATGTATAGGAACTGATCTCTAACAGTGGAGCCTAAAAGCGTTCTTTTATTTGTAATATTAAATAATTATAACTTACAAACTATTTTATATCATAAGAAACGGGAAGATACTACAATAGACATGATGATAATGTTCAAACAATGCAAACAAGTCGGTACATGACGAGTACACTATTATAGTCTGTTTTATGTAAGCACTAGCAGTCCACGTGTGTAAACAAAAATGGCGGACTGACCGCCAGCCGCATGAGGGCCATACTCTGAGCGAAATTCTTTCAGAAAATTTCAGAAATATTCCGACTTTGCGAGTGTGCGTGCACTCACGCCTATCTACTAGCTACGCTCGAAACCCCACAACGCCAGCTAAACATGTTGGCCCTAACGCCACTCGTCCAACGTGTGGATCCTGAACAACGCTCGCCTGAACGTTGGGACTAATGCTATTTTCTAGATCTACATTGAGTTAAATTGTAGTGGCATTTGGGCCAATGTGTGGAGCCGGCGTAAGATTAAAGCACTATCTTACATGAAGTACTTGAAGATCAAATTGTACCTATGCAAGATAGTACTATAAATATTAATGTTCTAAATACAATAGTATCACTTTATAATCACTATATTTATACAAATACATTACAAGAAATAATAATTTACAAGCAGTCACAA
The DNA here is from genome assembly GCA_911728515.1 of Peribatodes rhomboidaria. Taxonomy (NCBI): domain Eukaryota; kingdom Metazoa; phylum Arthropoda; class Insecta; order Lepidoptera; family Geometridae; genus Peribatodes; species Peribatodes rhomboidaria. The sequence continues at coordinate 1,045,513 of OU452183.1, forward strand.
ACTCTTTCAGTTTCTATCCGTCAATCCGCCATTGTCGTTTACACATTGAACTGTCAAAAAACAGACTACACGCGTCGTCTACACTACAGGGATCCATTAAAATGCTGCCTAACCTTTACCATAGTCTTCGACACTTCACACAAGAAAATGAACGACTCAAAATTTACTTTTAATTACTTTGCACTTGATTCCGTCGAGTATTGCACGTACCATTTCACGATAAATATATACAACTGTATAGTCCGTTCACTGGCGGCGGGCGGAGCCGCGCGACGCAGCTAGGCGCCGGCATTGTCCTCGCACTGTGTTGGATTATATTTCGGCGGTTAGCTCGGCTGACACCTGCGGGTAATCATTTATTTAGTCAATATGTCGGTTAGTTTATTAACCGCTGTACTCGGATTAGTCTATGATTACTCGAACCATCAATGGAACCTAAAGGTTACATTTCTACAAAATTTTTAATTTGATGGTTTAGGTAATCATTAACGATTCTGAGTGCGGCGGCAAGTGCCTAATTCAACGTGGCGACTGGCAACCAATTGAGCGTAAAGGTAGCATAGCATCCGAATTTTGGCGACCGCGACCGACGACTTTGACTGCGTCGCGCTACTTATTACTTTGTGTGAAAGTCGCGGTCGCCAACATTGTCGTATTTCTTAAGATGTTTGAAAGCATGCAGGTTGGAAGCGAGTATCAGCCAGAACAGATATCAGCCAGTTACTCGTCGGCTACGTAAGGTAGCATTTGAATGTTAGCGACCGCATTGCATTCAGAGGACGCTGTAATAACGCAGATTCTAAATCACGATAGCGCATTTGATCAATCGCTGCCTTTGGTTTGTTTAGAGCTAATATTTGAAGGCTTAAGATATAGAATGAAGAATCTATGTATAAAGGTATATAAGTTCAGGAATATAGTGAATAGAGTGAATAGTGTAGTTGATATATTAGATACTAATAATTTTCCTACCATTTCAAACTGTTGGTGCGTGGCCTGCGTTGCCAGGAACTATAAAAAGAAGAAATGCCTTAGGACACGCATCCAAATAGCATTAATTTTTGTAAATTAAATAGTTTGGTAACAGCTAAATAGCATCAATTTATTAAACCTAAAATCTCACTGAACAGTTTCAAACTTTAATCATTAAATAATCACAAAAACATCAAAAAAAGTTCAAAGTGCTTGATTACGTTAATTAGCATGCGATCTTTGGGCAATGTATTCATTCTGGATTCATATTATTATATTACACACGAATAGCGTCCCAGCATGAGTTAAATTTTAGGTTATTCAATAAAATGTTATATCTAGCGCTAACCATCACCACGACAGCAGACCGCCCCGCCCCCGCACCCGCTAATGTCACGAAATCAAGCACTTTACAACGTACGACGTGAGGGCGGTCGTCGGAGCTAAACACGTAACTAAGGCTAATTACTGGGTCAAATCCTGGACAATTTGCGCCATTTTCGGTCAATGCGAGAATTGTTCGTAACTCACCGAACAGTAGTTCGAGAATTTTGAGCTGTTTCTGGTCATTTTAGAATAGATTACAACGGGACAGAACGTTTGGACACGTTCCAGCGAGCCGAGCGGACCGCTGGCAGCGAGTCCGAGGGGCCGTGTCCGCGCGCGGGACGAACGAGAGAGTGGTGCGAGAACTACTGGCGGTCGCGGCGGGACTAGCGGGCGCCCGGCCGCGCTCAGATGTACATACTAGTCGTGTCTCAATCAGGCCTCAAGTACTACTGCATCCATACTAATATTTGTGTATGTATGTCCACCAGCGTTCTACTAAAAATAATCAAATAAATATAACTTCGTCTGAATCTAAGCCTTATCGTTCCGCAGGAGCGTTGATGATATTTGTTAAAGTGCTTTGAGCACTGCTTTGCTATGCTTTGGGCGTCGCGACGCCGACGCGATCACAGAGCGACTGAGACCGGAACAAGGCTTAAACTTGGTCCGAGTCTCGTTTGAAGGTGCAATTTATCGTATCGTATCTGTCGTGTCGACGTATGTATATCTGAGACGGAGCCGGGCGCGAGACGTGCCTATGTGGCGAGGGCGGGCGGCGGCAGGTCGGGCGGGTGCTGGAGCTGGGCGGGCGCGGGCGCGGGCGCGGGCGCCAGGTAGTCCACCACCTCCTGGTAGATGAGCTGCTTCCACTGCTCCACCGTGTGCTCGCGCTCGTCCACCGAGTGGTCGTACGACGCCGGCGCCGGCTGCGGGAGACACGCCGCTGTACTACTGCCCTCGTACACACTATGCTATTTATGCTACGTGTTGTGTTGCTTGCCCGCAGAATTTGTAGAGGTAGGTATACTCCACTAGCAGAACAATAAACTACCGAGTAACCTTGAAATAGAGAAAAAAAATGCAGCTCTTCCATTCAAAAAGTTCATCGATCATCTACAAAATGTATAGGTTGCCCCATAGTTTATTCGTGCTCTGCTAGTGGCATATACCGACCTCTACAAATTCTGCGGGAATGCAACACAACATGTTGTATACAACGTGCTGGTTTTGTGGGTAGTAATCTGTTATAAAAGTTGTTCAAGTGAACAAATTCTAAAACATCAGTTTCAGCAAAAATAATCGAGGCTACATACAAAAAAAAAGTCACTTGATCAATTATGTTTGTAGACATTTTTTTTTTAAGTTTGAAATATTTTGTACCAAGTGTTACGGGTAGAACACCCACACTCACTCTATTACTTCACTCAAAACCAGCAGCTTGTATACAACTAAGACAAGCAGCTCATTCAATAGGTACCAGCGATATCACCAGCAAACAATAGCATTCGATTAACTAGTTAGTTGTTCACTTCGAACGGAGGCCTTGCATCATATTTCCATAACTTCTCGTCCGATTTAGCTCATATTTGAACTTAAACACACATACATACATTGCAAGTTAAATAAAAGCTTGTAAAATTGTATTTGCACAAACTTCTTGCCTGCAAAATTTCATTAAGAATGGATCAACGATACTCAGGTTATCGTTATATCGTTTTTTATGTCTTCATGACGTAGAATGAAAGTTCTGCGGCTATTGCCCCCGCGAGTGCACTAATTGCCCCTGCGAGTGCACTAATTGTGCACTCGCAGGGGCAATGCGAGCGTTGTCATCGCCCCCCGAGCGTACTCACCGCGTTGACCTCCCCCTCGTCGTACCAGACGTTGATGTAGGGGTGCAGCAGCGCCTCGTCCACGGAGATGCGCCGCTCGGGGTCGATCACCAGCATGCGGGACAGCAGGTCGCGCGCCTGCGACGCCTGCACACACCGGGGGTTACACGACCGACTTACACTTTACTCGGAAACAAAACCATAATAACTAAATTTACGAAACTCGATGGCGAAACTAAGAGCTAGAATTCAGAAGAAACTCAGTAAGGTTTCCTATGGGGTTAGAGTAGCCCGTTTCATACTCCGCACTCACGACTGAGCTGTACCCGATTCGTTCGCATAGTGCGTTAGATAGTGGTAAATATTACATATCTAGAGATTTTTTTTAACGTGACTTCTTTGTGAGCATCTGAGATTGTACTTGTTTTAATTTCTAATGCAATTAAATGGATTTTTCCCTGAACAAAAAACTAAACTAAACTAAACTAAAAGGAACCCTTACTGCACAGAATAATAACTTGCTTTAGTTATTATTCTATGTTCTGAGCCTTACTGAGTTTGTGAGACTCCGACGTCTGTCTTTTTGACTGTCTGCTTGTCAGCGTCGATTGTCTCAGAAACTATAGAAGCTAGCGACTTCAAATTTGGCACAAGTCTAGATAACATTAGTGGCTACAAGGTTTTGTAAAAAGGTTTATTTTTATAAGTTCGACTGAACCCGCTTCGAAACAGTACCTTGAGCCGGTTGTGCTCGTTGCTGTCGCTGGGGAACAGTATGTCGGGGAAGAGCCGCTCGAAGCTGTACCCGGAGTAGCGCGGCCGGTTCTCCACGTAGTTGCGCACGGTGGGCTGCAGCCGCGCCATGAACGCCGCCGACGGGGTGCCCAGTTGCTCTGCAATGCGGGTAGGAAGAGGATCAATTTTAACTATCCCATCAATATACATATAATATATGTATGTATATGTACTACGTACTAGATTTTATAATTTGAACACTGACTTTCGCATCTATTCCTGGTTGCCCCCACTTCGATGGTTACATTTTAAGGTCATTCATTAAAGCAAAAAACATAGAAACTGATTTTATCTTCACGATATAAAAAAATGTGAACCATAGTCGCATGATTTTTCATAACTTTTTCGGCCCTATCATAAGTCAACTCAAAATCACAATTAACAAAATCCAAATTACTAATGTTATCATCTGGAAATGACGCGTCCATAGAGGTGATATCGTACAAGAAAGTAAAAACACTGCCAAAAGACCACCAAGCTAAAAATGACCAACACGAAAGTGAATATACTTTTTAACCGATCGCAGATAAACCCGCGGGGCACAGCTAGTAAAGATATAAAGATTGGCTTCCTGAGTGCTTAGACGATGCTGCTTCTTGCTGTTAGTGATTTTCATATATTTTTGCCCCTAAAATGTGTCGCCCTAGGCTCCAGGCTACTCAGCCTGGTTATAACTACGCCACTACAACCATAGCAAGTTATGAATTAATGAACTAGGTCGTACCTATAATTTTGTTCCACTGGTCGATGTGGTCAGTCCCGGGGAACAGCACGCCGCCGCGGATCATCTCGCCCATGATGCAGCCCACCGACCAGATGTCCACGTTCTCCGTGTAACCCATGCCCAGGATCACCTGACCAATACACGTTCATGAACAAATGCACGAGTATTGAAGTGTTAGATAAGTCTTTGGTAACCGTAAAATGGCGTGGTCAGACGTCACGCAAACCTGTGACATCTATTCCTTTCTATACCAAAAAAGAATACCAATGGTATTTGCTAATTTTCTGTTCAAATCTCAGTTCTCAGTCTCAGTCTCAGATAACCAGTTTAAAATCTAACTTAGGTTTAAAATTTAACTAAGACCTAAGATAACTAAGACCTTTGTCTCAGTCTCAAAGTTACAACTCTGCTTTTGAACGTATGTTTGTATATTTGTTTGATTACTTGAGTGTCGTCGATCAGGTTTTCATGAAATATTGTTAGCAATTAATTTATTCCTGTATAAGTTTTGAATTCTATTATGAGCCAAATCTATCAAGACATCGTGGAGAGATGGGAGTTCCAAGGTCCGATTGCTAGTTATCTCTTAGTACACGAAATTGAAACCAAGGGACTGATCGATCGGTGGAAACTGACGAGTCAGGTCTCCGATCAGATGTAGGTACATAGATGCTGGGTCTCATTAAAAACCAGACCTCATAGTGGCATCGCATCGATGCTTAACGTTCTCTTAAAAATAATCAAATACAACTTCATTCAAATCTAAGCCTTATATATCCGCAATAAAGTTTATGACATAATTATGCTCAAGTGTTTTAGCACATTTAGGCGTCGTAACACCGACGCGATCACAGAGCAACTGCCAACAAGGCTTACACTTGATCTAGGCCTTGTTTTCAAGGTGGCTTTTTCGTATTGGGTTTTGATATCTACGAGTATGTACATCTAATCGAAGTGTCAAGTGGCCATTACACTATCCAATTTGCAGTATACTAACTTATTTTCGTATTGAGACTTGCTATATATGTACATATAATCGAAGTGTTAAGTGAAGTGGCCATCACACTATCCAATTTGCAGTATGCTAACTTAGCGTGGGTATGCTCATGCAATGGAAATGAACTGGATTTCTAACTGTCTAACAGCCATCACACTATCCGAATTTTAGCACGCTAGCTAACCTAGCGTACTGGAAATAAAGGAGAAAAGTGAATATGTATCTCCTAGGCAAACGTGTTACACCTTTGATTACGTTATCGCTTCCCATCAGGCGAGTCTGTGGTGAAACGTATTCCTAGACCGATATAAAATAATAATAGTAATGTAATGACCGCCTCATATGCAGTATGTTTACCTCCGGCGCGCGGTAGTATCTGGTGACGACGTAGGGCGTCATCATGAAGGTGGTCCCCGCGGTGCGCGCCAGACCGAAGTCCAGGATCTTCAGCGTGCAGTCGCTCTTCACCACTATGTTGGACGGCTTTAGATCCTGCAACCACACACGACCAATATGTAAGCATAACGATTATCCCTTCGAGCTAAAAACTGCCATGAAATTAATGTCAATAAGCTGTCAAAAAATTAGCAACGGATCGCTAAGTGTTCACGGTTTATTATGCCTGGGATTTAAGGGACATTCCGTACAAATTCGTCGATCTCTACTAGTGCGTGAACAACAAAGGCAACTGAGAAATGTTTATCTTGAACCTTGTGCCCTTTCTGCAAAGTTTACCTGTGTTAGCTGACATGCCTACGAGGATAACTAATAATTTAATCTGCAAATTAAGGGTCCTAGACAAGTTGCAATAGCTTCCAAACTATTATGTTTTAGAATCGCTTACGCTTAAACGCTAGCTGCTGATTGGACGAGTTGGAAACATGATCACGTGACAATTTTAAACCTCGTATTTCGTCCACTCAGCAGCTGGCATTTGAGTGTTCGTTAACACTAGCTCTAGATACAGTATCGCTTGGAAGCGATTGCACCTTGTCTATTGCCCCAGGGCATGATCCAAAAAAACAAAGTCTAGCTTTCTCGGAGCTAACACATAATGACGTTACTCGTCGTTGTCATTTGTCTCTTTCGAACTATTGGTAAATGACTTAATTCGGTCTTGCTTCAATTGACGTCATGGTCTGGCATCAATTGACGTCACTACGTGTTGCCCACGTGACCGGACCGCTATACCTGGCGGAGTATTACTTTATTATTATACCAAGCTACAGGGGAAGTTCAGTAAATAGCAGCAATGTACATTAAATATAGTAAGAGGCACTTCATACCCGGTGTATGATCCCCGCGAGATGCAAGTGCTTGATCCCACAGAGCATCTGGTATAGCAGGTAGCTCATGCGCTCGTGGTCGAGGTCCATTTGTATCACGTGGCACAGGTTGGCGTCCATCAGCTCCATCACCAGGTACACGTCCTGGAACTCCTCCAGGCTGCGCTGCGGCGTGAACGCGTTTAGGAGACCGATTATCTGGAAATGTGGGGAAAATAGGTACATGTGAGTAGCAGGTACTTTTTAAACAACTTCAAAACAAGAGGTTTTATGTTTGTACCTATATGTTTATTTATGTATTTTCATGAATAATGTCGTCAATTGTGGATCGATAAAAATAAAAGGTGAGTATAAACAAAGTTTTTTCGCTTCTGTCTGTATACCCGCTAACTCCTAAACTACGCAACGAGTTTTGATGCGATTTTCAGTAAAGGAGATTATTTTTTAGGTACAGTTCGAAGCCAGGGACATTATCATCTTGTTAGGATATGACGAATTAATAATGAATCAAATCGAGGGAACAGTTATATTACTACCATTCGAAAATAGCTACTGACTTTCACTGATCAAATTTAACTAGGACTTGAGATGCGATGTTCGCGTACCTGTATCACATTAGGCAATCATTCATCTTCTTTTCCTACGTAAGTTCAATAAATAAGTCGTCAAGAGGAAAAAAAATATTAAATGATAAATGGGCGGTTACTTTTAAATGTTTGAACTTTCCTTTCCTAACACAAAACACGGTGGGATAAAGTTTCAATTTAACTTGGTTAAAAATTTGTGATAAAAACTTTGCGCCAGCTGTTAGCTAAGTAGACTTTGAAATAAATTACGGTCACTTTGACAGAATTACGAAAGTACCACGTTGGGCGCCATTAGAACCAAATGGCGCCCAAGCAAGAACTGCGAGAACTATTGCGATTTTTTACGACTGTAATTAGGAACTAAGTTTATCGTGCAACTTAATTTGACTTAATTGATATGATAAGTACCTACCTATAAGTAGTAAAGGTTGTGTTTTCGTAGCTACTATTAGGTACTGTGATTTCTTTTCTTTTAGAAAAGGTTCGGTTAAAATGAGGCACGATGACACAAGACGAGTAATACTTATTGCTTATGATCAATATCATGTATCATACTCATCGCAGAAGTCGGTGGAAAATTAGTAACGATGTCGATAATGATGATATATTATAAAATATTCGGGTCGTCTGACCACAAACTAAGCAAAGTTTGTACTATGGCGGCCAGAGACTGATAAAATACATATTTATATTTTTAAATACATACATAAATAGATAATTAACATCTTGACATAGAACAAATACAAATGTTCATCACATGTATGTTTGCCGTAGGTGGGAATCGAACCCACGCCTCCTAGCTCAGAAGGCAGGTTCACTACCGACTGAGGCAGGCCCTACTTTATATTATGTACCTATTTAAATGCGGGAATTACAATCCCGCGAAGTAAAGCTTGTATTATTATGGAAACTGACGTGGTTTTCACACATTATGATTTAAAACACGGGAATTACTCACGTACGATTCAGTCGATTATTCCGACTATAGTTTCAACCGCATTCGGCGGTCTTCATCAGGGCGAGTGCGCGCGCGCGGCTGCGTCTCGCATAGCACTATGCGGAATAATCGACTGGATCGTACGTGAGTAATTCCCGTGTTTTAAATCATAAAGCTTGTATTGTGCTTGTATTATCAAAAAGAATGCTTACATTTTTGTGATTGACGAGCTTCATGAGTTTGAACTCTCTGTAGGCTCGTTTAGCGTGCGTCACGTTCTGAAATGGCCGCGATAGCTTCTTGATGGCCACATTCTGCTGAGTGACGGTGTCGTACGCGGCGCTGTAGGCAATAAACAACCTTATCATACACGACAATAAAACGTTGTATCGACTGCACGCGACTGGGAAAATGAGGAATTGATGACAATAATATGACACAATTTCAGAAGAATTTTACATTTCATCTATTGGTTTTTTTTCTTTCGGACGTTCTTGTACGTATATTCTCGCTGATAAGTATTTAAAGGCATATTTTTTTGTACAAATTTAACAATGAACGTAGTGGACAATTAAATAAGGTTCCAATAAGAGTTAACTGTCTGAAAGAAGGTGTTTTCCATGCAGTAAATGTGATTAGTAGGTAAGTAGTGTCATTGGCTGGATTGATGCGTGTGCGCGACGACCCAATGTTAGCAGGTTATCTACAATACCTATAGATGGATTGAGGAACAAAATGTTAGACACATTGTAGAAGTTGCAGAATTAGTACCATGCGTGCTAAACGCATTAATGCCGCTACAGCATGTGGATTACAAACAGCCAAAATAAAAAGTTTTGGAAATTCATTTCAAAATTATTTCACCTGAACTAACTTCAAAACGGACAAAAACTAAATTTGAAGTAAGTCCATAAGATTAAAGAATCCTAGAAGATAAATTCCACATCAACATCAAATTCATAATAATTAGTCCTGAAAAGCGTACATTGAAAGCATCCGCCATTTTGCATAACAAAGCCGCCATTTTTCTTGCGACAACAAAATGGCGGCGGTCCTTACCACACCATCCCCTGCGCGCCGGCGCCCCGGCTCACGAGCTCAGTGTACCGCGTGGGGACAGTGAACACCGTGTCGCCGAGGGCCACAGAGTAAAACTCAACCATTCTACTGGCTACGACTACTCGATCAGCTATAAAGAGAAAACATCACATTGGTGTGGTCTGTGGAGGCGTGTTCTACGTGGCTAGTGTTTCAATGGGGCTGCGGCAAGTTCAGTTATATGGCTAAGTTTTCAGCAAGCCTTGTCGGCTAGAGCTGTCTAACCCAAGTATCTTTAGGGAGAAAACGCGATTTTTCTCCTACCATCAATACCATAGAACCAAAATTTCGTTGTCTCTTTTGGGTCGATTTCAGCGACATTTGGCCTATCTTCGTGACGGTCGGAAATGAAGGGGCGCGAAGCGGGCACCTCAACATCGTGCAAGTCAAGAAATGATGGATGCTAAAATGCACTCTTCGCGTGCTCTAATTTTTCACCAAAACACGCTTCCTACCTATCTTTTAAGAACAAACTTTTAAGGCAAATCTGGTCGACGCAGCCCCAGAAACAAAGCATCACTAAGTCAGAGTATAGTGTGGTATGGCTGTGCAATACACATGCAAAAATGAGTGCGTGCAAAAAATAAAGATGATGGCAAAACTCTACTACCAATGATACGAATACGCAATCAAACTAAAAATACCACGATGCACCATATTATTTGCATGCTATCATCATGAAGACAGTCTTAAATGTTTTATGAATGTACAATGAGAATGTTTATGAACTCAAATGAAATTACACTGTATAAGTTTGAAGACCTGAATCAGCCCTCGTGCGGTAAGTAAATTTAAAAAATGAAATGTAAATTCGAAACAATTTATGTGAGATTTTGAAATATTTAACTGAAGGAAATAGATATATTTACATAAGCTTTAGGTAGATACAATGAAACTTACCACAGTTAAAAATTTACAAGTACTGTACATAATACTAGTATTTTTCTCGCAGCGCTTAATTCTATTTAAAACTGGGTGTCGGCGCGAATCCTCTAGTAAACGAACCGCGGGTCGATCACTTGAAGTCACTTGAAGGACCGATCGCACAGCCTTCCCTGCCAGGCCGATATTCTTGACGCGTGATATGAGATCTGGTCACTTTCACGCCTATGACTTTTCAAACGAGAGAAACAAAGACAGAAAATATCTCGAACTGTAAAAATAGCCTTCCAGGACTCGAAGACTTTTCTCACTACATTACTAGACTCAACAGACTGGATTCTGAGCCTCTATTCACACTTTTGATAGTTTTTACCTTTGAAAATTATCTCAATTAATTACTTAGGTAACGGTCGATGATGATGAACCTTATGTACCCAAGGATGCAGAATTATGAGTAGCGTAAGATGGCCGATTTGTGAGCTTGAAGGACCAAAAACGTGGGATAGTTTTTGACCCTGCCAGCTCTTTGATCGTCAGAAGCTTCGAAGACTTACCAGACAATACCCTGCGCTCCCGAGCCGATGGGCTTGAGGTTCTGGTAGCGCTTGAGGATGGTGAACCTCGTGTCGCCGACCTCGACGGTGTAGAAGTGAGGGTGGCGCGGCGGGGCCGACATGGCGGTGGCTGGCGCCGCGTGGGGCATCGACTACCCCTACCTGGAGAAATTACTTGATCAGAACAATACATGCCTGAAATCATATGAAAGTAATGCCAAGTCAGTATTCCGTCGTAAACAAAGTCAATAAACTGTAAAAAAACAAGACTCCAACTCCCTTTTCTTTTTTGAAATCGATTAAAAATAATAACAACCACAGAAAAAAATTAAAATTTACATGTTTCAGCAATCGGATGAGGTTTTCGTCATTCTAAGTTGGAGGCGCAGTTTCAATAGCTTAAGTTCTGCATTAAATTTGATTCTAGTTTTGGCTTGTATAAGATACAACTAGATAAAAGAGGTTATCATTCTTGAAAGCGTCCGCTAAAACTTGCGCCGCTGCGAAAGCGGACGTCCGCTGCGAAAATGCGTCGAAAAAGCACAGTTTTCGCGCGCTTTTCCCAGTTAGCGCTCCTCATGCTATTTATCAACACAGACATGTCAGCGGACATCCGCGCGAGTTTTAGCGGACGCCCTTAATCAAATCAAATCAAATCATTAATTTAAATTTTTAAAATCATATCAAGATAAAATTAAGACAGAGAACTAATAAAATTGAAACCAAATACATTAAATCAAATCAAAAAATTAAGAATCGCGTAACTTACTTTACAAAATAGTCCTTATATAAGGTGTGCTCGCTCTCCATATATCGCGTGCCGAGTATTATTGTCGGGCAGCCTGAAGTGCTGGCTATCACAGGATCAGTCTTGGGTCCGAGTGGAAGACTACCTTAAGTGGCTACGTCTGCGGACAAGAGAAAATAACTATTTAAACGAGAAAGGAAGTTGGTAAAAACTTGTGTCGCCATCTGACCATCTGAAATTCATTGAATAAAAAAAACAAAATCGTTGCATAAATAACGTTTCAACCGAATTTATAAACCCGTTTTTTTTTTAAGTCGGTTAAATAATCTAATAGAAGTAACGATTGTGGACAACAGAAGGTTAAACTAAAGAAAATACACTCAACAACAATAGAGAATAAAAATAGAGAACAATAGATTCAATATTTTTTGTAGTTCTATTTCCTAACAAAATCCATTGTGGTAAAATAACAATTGTTCACAAAAATAGGTTCAAATACTTTGCGAATTACGTTATATCACGAGTCCGAGTAGCAAGGAAGCGGAACGAAGTCAATTGAAGCTATGCAGGCTTACCGGCCGGCGGCCCGGTCTGAGGCACTCGTGTCTAGTGTCTCTGGCGTCACTAGGGTCCTCTCTACAGACTTGCGGCTGGGCGCAGTAAGGGCGGGGGCTAGGGGGCTGAACTGAGACCGTTGCAATGGGACAAGACTCTAGATATCCTACTAATTTAGAAACAAAATACAAAAGCCGCGCTCTTTGTGACAAATAGACACGATCGTTTGATTTATGTTTTTTGTTTGAAAGCACCGTAGCTTCAGACAAACAGAAACACATACAGACATTCTCTTGCTTGTTAGTTGAGGCAAATAGTTAAGTCCCATTTGTTTTTAAAACTATTTTCTTAATTGTCAACATTGGCGATATTTGGTCTTAGATGGTCCTAAAATAGAACCTTGATTCCGCCCCGTCTCGAGTTATTTATATTTCGCCAACATTTCCGGTACTTTTAAGTTTTCAAGGGGCCACTCATTGTTAGCATTACAGCGCTGGGTATTGTTTCACGAGGTCTCTGTACGAGATCCCCGACAAGAGGTTTATAATAATTGGTTGTTTGACTAATTCCACGTCCGAGGCTTCAGCTGCTTGTAGAAGCGTGTAACCGATTAAAATACGAGCCTACCTAGCGAAGAAGAGACAAAAATAAAGAAAAAATTTAAAATAATCCTAACATCCTAACTAATAGGTGAGTAGATGTTTTTTTTTTGTTGTTAACCTAAATTACTTTACGAAAAATAAACTTAAGTACAAGAGTTATCGATTACTGGTTGATAACGATGTTGATATTTTCCCACTTTCGAAGCAAGTTTAAAAAAAGTTACTTACTTACAACAGTTAAAGTTTGAAAAAAGAAAGTGAAATCAACGAGAAGAATGAATACGAATCGTCCGTCCACTTGGAATACAAAAAAGTAATAAAACCAAGACAAGAGGACTTCAGAGACTTTCTAGAGCAGACAACTGGGAGATTGAATTAAAATTGAGTTTAAATTCACTCTGGAGCATGTCGCTACTCCATTTGAGCTAGCGAAATTAGTGATTTGCATTTTGAAGTGGTCATTTCCTCCTAAACTCGAGTTTAAGATTAAGAAAAAGATAGTTTCAAGATTGTCAATTTTACATTCAAATTAAACCACTTTACTCCAAATCTTGTGAAAGATAAACATTGCCACTTGCTCAAAGAAAAGATGATACACATCTTTGAGTGTTTAACTATTTGTAGAAGATTATAAAAATGTGATAAAATAAATATAAATAATATATATATGTATATATATCATATATAAATAAAATATGTAAAGGATAGGATAAAGACTGCACAGAGCTTACATCATCATCAGGCGTTTTCCAATAACAGTAAAAATAAACAAAAGTTCAACATTTATTTATTTAAGGCTAAATATATTACCCATACTAACAAATATAGGTATTTATTAACTGATTTATGTGCTACATAGTATAAAACAAAGTCACTTCCCGCATCTGTCTCGTTTGTGTAAGCACACCAAGCTGGATTTTGATGCGTTTTCACCATCAAATAGGTAATTTTTCACTGAAGGTTTAAATGTATATCGTGCATTAGGGACGGGTCGCTAGTATGTTATAATATTAAACTAAATTAATAACACTAATACATTACATTAATACAGCCAAACCAGATCGTAAAACACAGATTTGCTTTAGTAAACCTCAAAAGAGATAATAAATACGACAACAATACAATCTGAAGCAGTGAAGCAGTCCCCTATTCAAATAGCTGAATGAATACGAAGAATCCTCACTAACTATAAAAGTAACTCTGTCTGTCTATAGGCTTTTCACGGCTAAACGGCTGAACGTATCTTGATGGAAAATTGATAAATAGTTGCAGTATGTCACAAGGAAGGTTTTTGGATACTTTTTTCTGAATAAATCAATCTTTTTCTGTCATGAAATTCTGTAAATTAGTAAAAAATAACGCTTCGCTTACCAAATGCGTCAGATCACATCACAGAATAGTACGTAGTTAGTTCTAAAATAACAATTGACAACTAAAATTAAAGCTCCGCCCAAAATCGGCCATTTTTTTTAAATGTAGGACTCTTAGGTAACTGATTATTATTCATAATTTGATAAATAGTTACAGTATATCACGAGGAGGGTTTGTGGATACAATTTTCTGAATAACAAAGTTGCGGGCAACAGCTAGTCATAAATAAACAACCCGAAGCAAGCCCTACGCCCGGCACAGTGCATCGTCCCCCACGTTGAAGTATAGTGAATAGTTAGACAGTCGAATGAGTTCGACCGTCTGTCTAGTCTGAAGGTGTCTCGCCGCTTATTGGACGAGCACAATGGAAACTTCATATCATTTATATGGAGATTGCGGCTTTAATTAAAGCGCTGTCTGAGAGCAAAGTGCTATCACACAAATCACTAAGTTATTATCGTCCCAATCTTGTTTCCAGTACAACTTATATTCAAATAATTGGTATTGCTTCTGTGGCTCACGAGACACTGCGGCACACACTTACGGTACTTCAAACTTAGTAAATTGAAAATCGTATTTAACTGGCATTAATTCCCTCGTACGTACCTATTTTATTAGCTGAACTTTTAACTACAGATACACAAGCAGAAGAGACACAGAAAAGTGAAGACAAGCATAACCCTGCGTAATATGGAGTATCCTGTGCGTTACTCTACATTTTTATTCTAGTTAAAAATAATTTCCAAGTGAGCATACAGTCCCACCGTATCGCGACATCCGCGCCTTTCAAGGGCTTCCACACGCGGCCGTAAAAAGGTCGAGTACGTCACCACCTGACGTATTCTAGGATACTTGACGCCCGGGACGTGGCCGGGGCTTTTCACGGAATACCAGGCCTTGTAGGAATGTTTTGAATGGCTTATTATGAAGAGTGGAGGCGTGGGATGTTCGATTCACGAGCTTTACTCGGATGAATAGAGTAGTTCTTTCATCAAACGCGGGTCGTTTATTTTTAGTTGTCAATGAAACTTGCTCCCACCTTTATCTAAAAAACAAGGTCTAGCATTCCGGGAGTAAACACGTAATGACGTCACTCGTCATCGTCATCCGTCTCTTTCGAACTACATCAGCCTTAGAAATAAAGTTTTAAAACATGTGTACACACATTGTGTAACACAAAAGCTGAAAAATAAAAATATTTTTGACTTAACCGTTGTGTACAGTTCGTGTACAGATGTAACAAAATCAAACGAAAATAAACATTCGTTAAACGGCCGGGTACCCTTGTTTAGCGGGTGTGTACGGGGTCAAGATGGCGGATTTCACTATAACAGCTGATCTACACTCAGTAACTATGATAGAAACTGTGTCATGTTTTTCTATTGTCAAAATAAAAACGTTAGATTGATATTGTGACATTAGATTTTTTTTTTTTTATTAATTTATTCATGACCATGGATACTCGTCCTTCAGTCGGATTCTTAGTAATAATTTTTCCTTCAGTAACAGATGATGGGATGATGATGATGAGGTGATGATGAAGACGATGAATCCCTCCCCTTTTCCCATTCCAGTAAAGTTATGGATACTTTACTGAAACTTTAAGTGAAGTTTTGTAGAGAACACGAAAAATCGCGTTTCGCGATGTTTGTATCATTTGCCCACACTCGTGCACGTTGACGAACCGGTAAACGTTAATAATCCACCATTATTACAATTTAACACTCGAAGAATCACAAGTTTTAGAAAATAATACAAAAACACGACACCATCTTTTCGGTTCCCGCCAAAACTCCTGTGACATTAGACACATTGTAGTGTTGACATTGATTGTTCCGTTCAGAAATTTGTTGTTAGTCTCCCACTATAACCAAAAGAAAATGTTTTCCTCTAAAATAGTTTATTACGACGAATTTTGGACAAGAGATTCAAAATACAACATAGTTTATTAATATTACTTTCCTAAAACGTAAATTGTACGTGCAATATTAAAAATTAGGGAGCTTTCTTAAAAAATAACCACTAAAAAACTATTTGGACGAAAAAGTTTCTAAACGAATTTACCAAAAGTTGCCAGACGAAAAAGAAAAAAGTGTTAAGCATGTGTGTAAATACCCAATACCGATTCACACTTTATTGCTCAAACAATAGTTACACGTTTGTGTAGCGCTATTTACTGACTACTCAATGTCTAACTGAACATTGGTTTAGCAGATGTTTATGCATTTTTTTATTTCTAAGGCTGCAATTTGTAAATGAATTATTTCGGTCTTGCTTAAGCATCGATTGACGTCACTGCGTGTTGCCCACGTGACTGGAATGTATATACCTGGCGGAGTATACAATGGCCACCGCTATACTATCGCTCTAGTTGTCAATAACTTTGTCGACAACTAAATGTCTCATATCAGTCGACAGCATCAGTTAGTCTGTCAATCACGATAGTCTGTAAAGCGTAGAATCAAACCGTTTATCGTAATTTCATCCAAGTCATCTCATGTTTTTATTTGGATCTTTAGACATGAGCGAAGGCTACTAGCCCTCCTCAGCGAGCCGGCGATGGAGCCACGGACCGAGATCGGACATCAAGCCATCATTTATTCAGGGGATAAACCGCGCACTGTTTACCGGAGCTCTGGATAAATGTTTAGGAATTCAACTCTATGCCCACGCTTCGGTCAGACGGTGCCTAAAGTGCGTGGGGGCTTAAAAACAATTCTGAAACTGTTTGATGGTTAGGGTATAAATTAGTAAGTACTTAACCACTCGTGTGTCTAACAAAGGGGCTATTCTCGCGCGCTCGAGATGGTTTAAGTCACTGTCTCTCTCAGGCACGTCACAGGTGTGAGAGCGAGCGTCTACCGAGAGTCTACCTGCACCTTAAAGTAACATTTTATTTTGGCCGAAGAGTACCTTTCTAAATCACATTATTACAATACAATACAACTTTACTGCACACAAAAAACTACAATGAAAACCTTGTAAACTAACATAATATTTATTCGGCAGTACAACGGCGGCTTTATCGCATAAAACGATTTCTACCAGGTAACTTTTGGATCGACAGGAACTAAAAGAAATATTAAAAGGGTAGGTGGTGTACACAACACTTAGTTAAAATTAAATATAAATAACAAAATATATGAATTTATTTATGTGATAAAAGGTACAAGTTGTTATTTCTGAAATTCGTATCAAGAAGAAATTGAACGGATTCGTTTCGTTAAAATTCATTGAATACTTACTTACAATCAAGCGATAAATCGAATGTTTGAATTTGAATCTCAAATGCGCACGAGAGAACATAATGGGTAGTAATTGAGAATTCACAAAAGGCATTATTTCTCCCTCAGTTTCATTCCTGCTATCCAGTCAATCTGCAGCTCATTCAAATACGTATTGTTCCCCCGAACAGCTAAACCCTGATGATACTACAAGCTCCAGCTGCAATTGGGACATTCTTTGTGTTTTCGAAATGCGTAGTAAAACGCCATCGCGCCATTGTGCTTTGGAAAGCGTTTCAAAGAATACTGTTGGCGAGTGCGAATGCACTGTACGTACCATGGCGAAGAAGCACCGAGTAGAAAATTTAAAGAAGTACAGCTCTGACGCAGAACCCACTCTTTTTCATTATACAGGTTATACAGCGAAATGTAAAGCGCTTACACCGTTTTATGGCACAGGGTACTTGCATGAGAGATATGAAGATTTTCTAGTGAGCACGTTGCACATATCGTTGTGCTTCTAATGAAATGTCTAGACTGCTCTTTTTTGTCCTTTAAACTAGATCCAGGATTCAGGGACCAGATTTTCCAACACATGTGGCTATTGTAACTTATATTATGGCACCAATCAACTTACGAGAGTGTTTTTCGACGCCAATACCATTTTCACTGTCAGTACCGTCATTACAGTTTCGTCGTACGAGACCTAAACTTCAAGCTTCAGAAGTCACCTCTCTGACTCCGATACGCAGCGCCTAAACATAAAATTCCGATTCACGCTATCCCTGAATAGCACTTTACCTAATAACTCTAGCCCTAAACCACGTGAACTTCTATTCACTGCTTTTCTAAAACACGCTGTCCCTAATAACCGTAACTCGAAACTCTGTTGATATGTATCTTCTTCTCTGGCTGTTTTCTACTCAGTGTAGGCCGTGGCCATGCAGCAGGAATCTCGCTCGCTCGAGTGCCCGCAACCGTGTCAAGTGCTCAGTCGAGTAATTGGAGCGAGTGAACGCGCTGCACATAAATGCACTTTTTATATTCCACTGCAAGTATTTCGTGAAACTTCGTCCGGGGGACTTGGGACTTTTATTGCGAGGAATGTAGTTCAGACAATGAGAGTAAAGTACTAGTTAAGCAAGGCACATAAAACAGTATGTAGGTACTTATGTATTTAAAGGTCAGCGCTAAAAATCAAAGCTGAGGAGATTTTTCAGCATTGTTGCTGAGCTCTGACATTTTTTGACGCACTGGACACTGCAGATCTTACATCTTTTTTGCTTTGTAGTGTCTTGTATCGATTGGTCTTGGTCGAAATAAATGTATCTTTCTTTCTTTTCTACAAAGTAATCGTGAAAGATCCTTAAGTGTAAGTTATTATTTATGCGATATACGGTCAACTGGGGCTAATGCGTCTCTGGGGCAATATCGTCTTTCGCGAACTACTGACAAACCCTTCACAAGTTAGACAACTAACGCCATCTTGTACAGATTATTGTAACTAAAGATAGAAATAAGATGTAGTTAGCGCCTAATATGTGAAGAGTTTGGCAGTAATTCTCTAAAGACGCAATTGCCCCAGTTGAAACTACCTACCAATTTAATAATTTCTATAGTATGAGCAAATTCATGGTGTTACTCTTTTACTCTTATAGTTTAACGGCACTAAAATGAACCCTGTATTTTTCAGTTCCTTAAACTAAGACATCTGCACTCTTACTGTTCATTCTAATTTATTAGGTAAGCCCCTACTCTGACACCATTCTATAGATAACTTCTCGATATCTGATTAACTACGTTTAAATTAACTTGAAATGGTGAATAGAGCTTATTTATCATGAATAGCAAGCTAATCAAGAAACATTCTAATAGGTAGCTAATTGAGCGCGAGACGTGTGGGCGGGCGGCATAGTTGTGGTATCCCGACTCGCGGGGGCGTGCTACAGTTATCGAGGTCAAGAAGCCGCTAGCTAATTAGCAAATTTTCAAAAGCAAACCTAGTTAGGTTGGAAAATAATTAAAAATTATAAATAGGTAAGTGCTTTATTAAATTCCTTAAAAATAACCCTAGCGCAGAATTTGCAGAAAGCAAACGCCGAAATAGAGGAAAGTTTTCAAAAAACCGGCCAAGTGCGAGTCGGAGTCGCGCATGATGGGTTCCGTACCATTTTCTATAAAAACGGCAAAAAAATCACGTTTTTTGTATGGAAGCCTTTAAATATTGATTTAATTCTGCTTTTAAGTATTTTTTGTTATAGCGGCAACAGAAATACATCATCTGTGAAAATTTCAACTGTCTACATGTACAATGTACATCTGTATACATACTGTATCACATGGACCGTGATAGTATCACGGTCTATGTGATACAGCCTGTTGACAGACGGACAGCGGATTCTTCGTAATAGGACGTAACGGGACGTTTTACTCTTAGAGTACGGAACTTTAAAACTTTAAAAAAATTAGAAATCTTACATCTATTTCTACACATTTACAAGCAAACATAGCCATTTCACCAACTTCTAATTTCATTGAAGGCGTTTGTGCAGAATAAGTAGACCAAACTTTATTTATTAGTTCTCAATTCTCCTTTATTATTCCAACTTGGTAATACGGCGAAAGTTAAACTACCTTCAATTTGTTTCTTTCGAAACTTTATGAATTAACTTTCAGCTACATTCAGACCTAGGCTATTTATTATGCGACCTAGATCAACGCTCTGACAATGAATACTTTAAAGGCGGCTCCACACGTTGGCTCAACGTTTGCTCCAGCACTCATCTAACGTGAGGATCTTGAAAATAGCTTTGGCCCCCACGTTGGAGCCAGCGTTTTTCTATACGTTCCACATGTTCCACAAGTTTGAGGAGTGGCTTTGGGGCCAACGTTGAGGCCAGCATGTAAAGCCAGCGTTACAAAGTACATGGCCTTGCTGGCAAAGAACCAGAGAATCCTAATAACACCAATATTGTGGAACGCTCACTATCTATTTTCTAGTGGCGCGTCGGAGAATGCCTGAATGTCGCATATCTCGTAACTTTCTGGCCAGTTGCCAGCTGACGGTCGCTAAGCACCGGGGTTGCCATGTAGAGGTCATGAAAAGAATCAATACGAAGTCTTGATTACTTAGGTATTGGAAGGATTCGAAGTATGATAGGTACGATTTAAAGTTATAGACAAAGAAATATAAATAATGGAAAGGTCAGAATTAAATAAATAGTATCTATTATGAAATACCTATTATTAAAACATATATCCTCCCACCAGCAAACTTGTATTTACCGGTGACGGTAGGTAAATCATATTAATATAAAACAATTCCACATTATTATGTTAATTGAAGTCGCATTATTTCGAAGCGAAAATACTTTGAACAAAAAAGTAACGTCTACTCAGTTTAAATGGAAAGTAAAGTGAGCTTTACCCTGTAGCCTTACCTGTTAATTCTCCCTGATAATTATCTTCAAAGCTTTAAGGATAATTACCTAAAGAAACTAATTATTTAATTAGACCTTTGCTATGTGCTAATGTGACAGTTTTCGGGCTTTTTTGGCGACTTTGGGGCCAAGTTACAATTAGGATAATAACGAACTTTTCTTTTATCACTACAATAGTGTCGGATCAACTGTAATGATGGCAACACGACTTTTTAGTCTTCTACGCTAATATTGTCAGGAGAAAGATTTTTTTGTATGTTTATAACAAAGTAGCTGCGCCCCGCGGTTTCACCCGCGGTCCCATAGGAACCGTAATTTTTTTTTAAATTATTTTCTTTGCTATAAACCTCACGGAGCCCGAGACCTTTCCAACGAATGCAAAACCGTGGAAATCGGTTCGTGCGTTCTGGAGTTATAGCGTCAGGAAGGAAAACCCGACTTATTTTTAGTGTAGATAAACTCAAAATCAACAGGTCCGATTTCAAAAATTATTTCACCATTACAAAGCTACATAATCCATGAGTGATTTAGCCATGAAACGTGAGCGAAGCCGCAGGCACAAGAGCAAGTCATGAATAAAATGCCTGCGTAGAGTCTACGCAATATTTAATACGTAGACCTCTACGCCGTAGAGGTCTACGCAGTCTTTAATATGGTATCTTTCATACGGCAGCGTTCTGTTTTCACTGTTTACGTAACAAACACCATGAAGTGGATTTTGAAGATTTTAGTGAACTTAACTAAGATGCAACTTTCTAAAACAAGCTAACTACCTTTAAAAAAACTACTCGTGTGGCGAAAATAAACGTAGACTAATAAAACAAAACTAGCCTCAGACAACCTATCGATCTGTAAAGTTAAGTATAGAAATGAGGAGCCCTTTTCACCGCGCTATTGTTTACAGTAAAAGGTTATGACATGAGCTGAGGAGGGTCCGAGCCATTATTAGAACTACAAACAACGCGAGGATCTGGTATAAACATGATGAATGTACTCCCGAATGGTAATTTCATTCATGGAAAATGTAAATTGTGATACTAGATGCGCGCGGCGGTGTTACCTGCTGTCGGAACTTTTGAAAGAACGTAAATTATATCAAACACAAGTCTCTCGTCTCATTTCATGTCACTTTTTCAAATTCAAGTTTAAGCTGACAAACTAACAAACACTTACACTTATTAGGTTACTAGCTGCGCCCCGCGGTGTTACCCATGGTTAAAAAGTAGCCTATGTATTAATCCTGGGTGTAAGCTATGACCAAATTTAATTAAAGTCCGTCCGTCCGTTTGAGCGGGGTAAAGTTACAAACATAGACACTCACAAACTTTCGCCTTTATACCATTATAATTTGTGTGATAGTGATAGTGTGATGTTTTCCATCGAGGTGGTTTAAGCTAGATATTTTTAAAGTCTTATTAAAAAAAATATACATATTTGTCCCTTAGAAAGTTAGTCCCGTCATTAAGTCTCCAGAGATAAGTTACTGGCACCTTTGATAACACTCAAAGGCTCTTCTCTCATCTTGCTCTCTTGAAACTGGAGCTGAATATACCTTTAGGAGAAAAAAAAAAGTGGCTCGTGGAACAATCAGGTCCGTAGAGAGTAAGCCACTAATAGGCACTGTCCAACGCAGTCGAGTTAGAACTGACCCGGTCAAAACACACCGGCCTCGAGGGAAATGAATGCAAAATGAAACTATAACTCTGCATACGGCTACTAACTAGTTTCAAAAACGCTTTTATTTCCTAGATTGCAACTGTGCAATGTGCGGATCATAATTAGCCAATTGGTTGATTTGGTTAACAGCGTTGCAAAGTCATTGCTGCTCATTGCCAAATTGGTAATTCCATAAAGTGTATAACAGCTGCACTGTTATAACTTCGCCTAAATTTTTTGAGCTAGAGTGCTAGCCTACTTCGGTTTATTGAAAAAGCAAGACATTACAATGTTTCAATTCGTATGTTAACATGAATATAGTATAAGTACTACCACTGTGTCACACGCCTGGACAATTACCTACAACTAAATCAACAAAGTAAGTAAAATTTATCAGAACAAAAGATAATCTCAACTTGAGAAATTCTTTCCATAAATTCTAATTCTTAGAAAAGGAGCCGTAGGCGTAGGTCAGTTATATTTCGTGTTGCTTTTATTTTTACACTGTTTTCTATCGATTTTCTCTCAGCCGTGTCCCGGGCAATGTGATAAGAGGCGTCTATTTCTGTTACCAGCTTCTGGAGGTTTTCATAAATAAATACTTACTTAATTAACATTAAATTTTGCTGTAGGCGAAGGTTTTAATAAACGGACAAATTGTATAGTTCACGTTATTTACTGGCTATTTACTGAATAAGGAAAGTAAAGTTAAATAATTTTGATAAATCTAAAATTCACTTTATGCTCAACATTTTCCTTCAAACAACTCAACTGAAGGTACCCTTTTCCTACCCTCAATTTTTTTCCATCCTACGTCAAACCGACTGTGACTGACGTATTGCCACGACCACCGGACCATCGGTTGTGCGCTCTACCGATTGTTACCTTATAACACCAAGGACAGCTTGCAGACTACGTGCATCGCCTCCTTGGCTACATATTTCGCTGCAAGACCATGATCAACAAACAAGGACTTAAAAACGTGTGCTCGCCGGCAACCACATCGCCCGTGCGTGCTCGAGGGTCGACCCGCCGCGATCGCGTCGCGTTTCAATCATTTCATTCCTATCTACGGATCCTTTCTAAGATCAGCAACTTGAAGCCGCAGAGCCAGCGCCACAGCAACAATTAACGGCGAGACAGTCACATTTACCTACATCTATGCCATCACAAATTTTTCCGTTTTTCCAAACCAAATAAATACATTGAATTCACCATGATATAATAATATCCTCCGCCTGGTACAGCATTCAGAAACACGTAGTGACGTCGATCGATGCTTAAGTTAGACCGAAATAAGTCATTTGCATCAAGTTAAAAAAGACGGATGTTGATAACGTCATTATGTGTTTCCTGAACACTAGACCTTGTTTTTTTGATCATAGAATTAACAAACTCATGCTGAATAACCACAGAGTATTAATACCTAGGAATAAAATGACCCAATATTGTGAGTACTGTATTTCCTTGAATATTTTAACTATCATCAAAAAAGTTTTAGGCAACTCATAATTGAAGCTCAGGTTGTATGTACCACAAGTCTTAAGGGAAGACTTATTCGGCAAGACAACCAGGAACGATCTCAATTTTTACGTTTGTCCATCAGTCTACTACGTCATTCTTCTGGGAAAAGTTTATCTGCTTTGTAACACGCTTTTGTAGCTTTATGGGGTCCCGCGACAATAATATTATATAATACAGCGCTCAAAATATTCCCGATCCATACAGAAGAGCGTACTCAGCGGTTGCGACAAAGGTCAACACCCAGCCATAAAGCATAACAGTCAGCTATCAAACAAAATCGAATAAAGCTGAAAGGTTCTTTTTTCGCCGAGTCAGAATCAATCACCGCCGGCCTGAACCTCGGATTTGGTAGAAACCGTTAGGATTAGTATTCAGTTCGAGTATACGAATGTGGATACGTTTAGACTCGCAAAGAAACTTGCAGAACATTTTTTCATACAATGAATTCTTAATTTCATATGGCCCAAATATAAGAATTTCAATAGCCACTCTAGGAAAATTATTTTAAATAGAGCATAAAATTCTCAACTGTTATAATAATTTTAAAAAAAAATTGAATTTATAGCCGAAAATTTGGATTCCAAGGAAGCGCAGGTGCCTGTAACACAGGTTTTCTTAACCCAGCACAGGCACCAGAGCGAAAATAACTCAGCCATATAGCTGTAATCTAAAAGGTGACAAATGACCATAAATCATATTTGATTTGATTTGCAGAAGTAATATTTAGTACCTAATTTAAGCTTTTAACTGTTGTAGAATTTGTATTGTACCAATGCTTGGAAATTGGTCACTGCCACGAGTAGGTATGTACAGATTTGGCATATTTTGTAACATTTTTCATGCCTGAAATAAATTGCGGGAAGTTCTTGCTAGGTTGAACGCTACCTAAAGTTGCGGTGTTCTAAATTGACAAATACACCAGAGAATTTCGCGTTTCCGAGCTACATCTCAGACTTTTAAGATTCCAGATTCAAGAGTGCAGAAGTGAGTATAAAAATATCCATTTCCAAGATTGGAAACGTCGGCAGAATCGACATTGAAATAATGTTACTTTTCTAACATTTTCCGTTACTTATGAAAACTCAACGTAACTTTTATAATTGAAATCGAAATCATTTCTTTACGATGAATGATGGTTAATGAAAATTTTAAAACGTTACTTTTTGTTCCTAAATCTAACTTTTAGACTTTCAACGTGTTATTACTTTTAACAAACGAGGTTTGGCAGCACAAAAAAAATGACTGACAATCTTCGTCCTTGCCTACCAAAATCGCGGGCGATTTGTTATGCCTTCTCATTCGACGCTACTAATAAATCCCGATTTTTGGAATAAAATATGAGCTTCATTTTCTAGGTAGTTTGGTATAGGTAATTTTTTAGTAAGTAGGTATTTTTGTATTTCTATTATGGTTGGTATTTAGTTCTTACACCCGTATTCACAAACATTACTATGAGGTCTCAAAAGCGCTCGAACGTACAGGGTACAGATAATGTACGAGTATAGTAGCTGTCTTGGCAACGTACTGAGAAACACATGGCACTTAGCAGAGTGTTAATACAAGTAATGTATGTGATCGGGATAGTTATTTTGTATCGTATGTCTGCTTCGTAGCATTTTCTTTTGCTCTCGTTAACACAATATGAATACGACCGGGATGGAAATAGAAAATTACGATTTCTACACGTTATAGTAAAATTTTAATACTGCTCGGTGGCTGAGTTGGTAGTGAACCTGCCTACTGAGCTTGGGGGGCTGATGACACTACCCTTTTTGCATCGTCCGAGCAAGAACTAGCTGAACTCTTTTCTAGAGTAGAGAAAGAGAGTGAATTAGTTGGCCTTAGTATAAATAAGGCTAAAACCAAGGTGTTGGTGGTAGACAGACCGGGAAAGCTAATTCGCTCCAATGAACTCAAGGACCTGGAATTTGTTGAACAGTTTGTTTATCTGGGCTCACTTCTTAACAACGAGGGTGGCAGCGGGATGGAGATAAGTAGAAGGATCCAAATGTCTAAAGCAGCACTAACTAAACTCGCTAGGATATGGAAAGACCGCAATATATCCCGGAAAACTAAAGTGAGGTTGATGCGTACGCTGGTCTTCTCAATCTTCATCTATGGCGCCGAATCCTGGACGATAAGACAGAAAGAAAGAGTGAAAATCGACGCTTTCGAAATGTGGTGTTGGAGGCGTATGTTGCGAATTCCATGGACCGCACGCCGAACCAATATGTCGATTCTAAAAGAACTCGGAATAACCGTAAGGCTGTCCGCTATCTGCTCTCAGCGGATACTCAAATATTTCGGACACCTCGCTCGTCGGAATCCTGACAGCTTGGAAAAGCTGATGGTAGTTGGTCAGGTCGATGGGAAAAGACCACGCGGGCGCTCACCTACCCGTTGGTCAGACCTAATAAGGACGCTCACGGGCCTGGCAATACCTGAAGCGATTAAAACCGCCGAAGACAGAAACTCGTGGAAGAGCATAGTGCATCGTGTGCACTCAATCAAACTGGGCACGACCTTCAGCAATGAAGATGCCGACTAAGAAGATGTACGTATATTAGTCTCTGGCAGCCATAGTACAAAGCTTTGCTTAGTTTGGAGTCAGGCGACCGTGTGTAGAAAAGTCCTGAATTTATTTATTATTGAAAGAAAGAAAGAAAGAAAGAAACAATTTATTTAGTCGTACAAAACATTACAACAACAAAAAACCGAATACATAATAGAACAGTAACAGACAATAATATAATAAATTAAATATTTACATTAAGACATGAAACAAATATATAAACAATTAAAGTTTCAGTTGTCGCTGCAATGTCCAATGCGACAAAAAAGGTCAGTGCTCAGCATGGTGCTGCTAATTTCTTAGCAGCGCTGGTTTTCAGCTCTAACCTTCGGAGACGCACAGGACTGTTAAAAAAGATAGAAAAAGAAAGTAGTAAAATAAATAAATAAACATACAAGCATAAAATACATAAACTACTAAGTTAATTATATAGACATAAAACGAAGAATTTTAAGAGTAGGGCTGAGTTTCCATGATAATAATAATGATAAAATGATACTATTGCTGGAGGAATAAAAATAAAATTAAAAGAATTTGTTTTTTGAAACTAAAGAAGCATTTAGTATTCAAAATCATTTTTTCAAAATCATTTTATTGCATGAAAAAATTACAGTAATATGTGTAGCCATGGCCACCAAACTAGGTGTATTAACACCTGTATTTTGGTGGATAGCCTTCCATTGTGTTATAATTCTATTACATGTACTTACATTATAATTACATCTCATTTCAAAAATATAAATTAAAATAATAAAAAATAGATGTCACATTAAAAATTGGATTTAAACAAAAACATTAAATATAAAATTGTCTCAGCATTCTGTCAGGGTACATTTAGCCTATTTTAATTAATTCTATCTATATAAAGTACTATAAAGTCAGTTTGCAAGATATGTGTGTGAGCGTTGTTTGTTAGAGGATGTAAGTGATGGCACGTTATAAACGGAGCGAGCACGTACATTTTACAGCCAGTTCTGGCACAATGCGTAGTTTTGCTGTTCCAATGTTTTTAGTAAAGATTCAGTCTCTTCATACGACAATTTTTTTAGCCAACTCACCAGCGTTCGCCTACAGTCCGCCGACGACAAAGGGTACAAGTTCAAACATTTATTAGCTCTGTTGTACAGCAGACTGCTAATTACCTCAAATTGTCGACCGGAAAGAGCAAGCCTATGGGTTATATTGTCGCAGACATTATAGCCTCTCCGTTTATTTAAATGGCTGGGGTCATACGTAAGTTGAGAGTGCTTGCGAAGGATCACTTGCTGAATATACAACTGACGGACCGTCAGCACTGAGCACTCTTCGTATAGCAAATTTGTCGGATGCCTGATTGGCTTGGAAGTCATAATTTTGAGAACGGCTCGTTGAGCTACTTCCAGTTGCATCAGATCGGTGGAGTAAGTACCTCCCCAAACTGTGATACAGTAGGACAAAATAGACTGTACCAAAGCAAAATATACAGTTCTTATCAGGTCATACGAGGCAACTGATTTGAGCTTTTTAAACACACTCATTAATTTTCTAACTCGTGGGATCAGAGCCTGCAGTTGTTCATTCCAGCTCAGAGTGCTGTCCACAACCACACCTAGATATTTGAATTGTGATGTCCTAGTTACTTGCAAACAAGTACAATTCTCTGGTGTCAGGTTTTTTCTGCAGGTGTGGGCTCTTACAGTGAAGTCCGAGGGTGGTTGCGATCGAGAGCAAGCTGAAAAAGCAATAAATTTTGTCTTTTCCACATTCAGTGTCAGTATATTAGCCGATAGCCACTCCATCACAGTTCTCAAAACACTCTCCGAGTTTCTTTGGGTTTCTTCCCAGTCTCTGCCGTGCACCAAAAGCGCTGTGTCATCTGCATATGTCAACACCTTGCAATTTGGTAGTCCTAGTTTACATAGACCATTTATATATTCGAGAAAGAGAGTAGGCCCCAGCACACTGCCCTGTGGGACACCGTGTGTAACCTCTTGCTCGGTACTTGTAAAATTATCAACCTTCACCGACTGAGTTCTACCTGTTAGGTAATCTTTAAATATCTCAAGTGCCGGACCCCGAATTCCATCGTCTTCCATCTTGTGAAGCAGAAGGGGGATAGAGACAGTGTCGAAGGCCTTTGACAGGTCTAGAAAAATACACAGGACTTTGTTTTTGGTGTCAATTAACCGCACTATGTTATTAGTCAGGACCAGTACCGAATCCTCTGTCGATCTACCTTTACGAAATCCGTACTGGTTGTCCGCTAAAATATGATACTTATCAAGGTACTCGATCAGGCGTTTATTTAGTAGTTTTTCTAAGATTTTGGACATAGTTGTCAGTACAGAAATTGGCCTATAGTTGTTGACACTGTTTCTATCCCCGCCTTTAAAAATGGGATGGACAATAGCCCTTTTAAAAGCATTTGGAAATACTCCAGTGGAGATGCTCAGATTAAAAATGTGCGTTAATGGAGGCACCAAATAAGCCCGCGCGTACTTAAGGATGCTCGAAGGAATTTTGTCCCATCCCGCCGCACAATCAATTCGTAGGCCTCTGATAAGGGAGTCTACTTCCTTGTAGTCTGTGGGGAGCAAGACCATAGAATTTCCTGGTTTGACCGAGGTGTCTATGACAAGGTTATCTCGTGCTGTAATATTTCTGGTAGTAGTGATTCTTTCAGCCAATTCTCTTCCTACCCCGATAAAGAAATTATTTACTAGATTTGTCGATTTCTGAGGATTGTCAGAGATGTCAAGTAGGTCTGTCGAAGAGGATGATCTAGACTTTAAACCGGTGATGTTTTTTACAACATTCCAGGTTGCTTTCGGGTTACGATTCGCTTTTTCAAGCTCTTGACGCTCGTAGGAGTGCTTTAACTTACGAAGCAATTTAGTGCAAAAGTTACGATAGCGACAGTAGACCAGTCTCTGTATCATATCATCTGGGTTCTTTTTAACTTTGATGTGTAATTTGTCTCTGAGTCTTATACACTTTAATGCGCCAGGAGTTATCCAGGGCTTGATGATTCTACTATTCCGTGAAAATCGTATTAGTTTTGTATGGTTATGCATAGATGAACTAATTATAGAGATAAGGTTTTCAACAGCAGAGTTGGCATCAGTGCAGGCAAAAATTGACGCAAAATCCGTTTTAGCCAAATCTGTGGTAATGGCATGTAGGTCAAGACGGTGACTTTCTCTATTAACTTTTTTTATGGGTAAATTTGCACACTTCATGTTGAAGAGAATTGGCATATGGTCGGTTTTGAATGAAGAAGTAAGAACTAGCGTTGTTGCGTTAGCATAGTTCGTCCTCAATAATACATGGTCAATGCAGTTACTTTCCCTAGTAGGTAACGTATGTGCTGGTAGTAGTCCATTTAACGCGGTAATGTCTAAATAGCCATCGGCAAAAGCTAGGCCTGAATTTCCGGGGCTTATGTTTATATTTATATCGCCAACTAATATTACAGACTTGTAGGAGCTTAGTGAGACCAAAACATCATTCAATCCGTTCACAAAGTTTTCTACTCTCGTGAAAGACGGTGATCTATAGATTGCCACCACTGCAATGTCATTTCCTATTATTGTCACAACGCAGTTACAATCTGCAATGTTTGGCTTATGATTATGATGTTTTATGTTATCTCGGATATAGACTACCACACCATCATTTTGCGTTGAAAATTCGGACATAAAGCCCGAGTAATTATCCAATATGGGTATGGAGCCGACTTTACTGAGCCAACATTCACTTAAAACTATAATATCACATACTATATCTATTCTCGTTAACAAAATAACCAATTCGTCAAAATTACAGTTGATACTTCTTATGTTAACGTGCAGTAATGTTATTGAGTCATTTGTTTTACTAATATATTTCTTGCAGTCATCTGCAGAGCACGAGAAGGAATCCGACACATTAAGCGCTTCTATATCGTCATTGAATCTAAGAAGGTCATCCATTTTGATTAGAGTTCAGAATACGTTTCAGGCTTGGGAAGTCATTGTAAAAAATGTTTTTCTGTTTATAGTAGTTTCTTGTTAGTTGTGTCAAGAGTGGTGTGTCAATATATTTCGTGCGCTGCGAAAGGGTTACAGATCCTGAGTAACAGTAATGAAAGAAGCTCTTGTTCTTGCTTGTGTGGCTGGGCAGAAGTGTAGTGTGTTTGTATTGTGTTAAGTTAGTTAATGAAAGTGAGCAGTCATGTTCCATATTAAATACCGAGACAATGTACATTTTAAGAGATAGGTCAATATAAAAGAAATGAATAATTAAGTTAGTACCAATAAGCATGCATAATAAAAAACTAAAATATTGTAAAACAGCAAAGATTAGTCATTTTTTTCCTTCTAGTTTTACGAGGTCCAGCTCAGAGTCAATTCTGTTTAAAGGGGCCCCATCAGTCTTCCTTACATATATTTTGCCATGCGCAGTCCAGCAGTACTTAAAGTTGTTTGTTTTAGCAAATTGTCGAGCCAGGTGAGATAGTTTTCTCATTTTTAATGTTAAATTCTCTGAGATAAAGACTGGCCTGGCGGGCCCTTCAATATTGAGGTTATTTGTATTTAATTTATTGTTTCTGTACGCCATATTGTAGGATTTGACGGAATGTAAAAAGTTTTCCTTGTATATTACGCTGCTAAAGTCAACAATTATAGGTTTATTGTTTGTGTTGGTATTGATCCGAAAGATGTCTCTAAGATCAGTTGATTTTAATGGTATATTAATCACCTTAGAAATTCGCAATACCAAATCTGACAGGTCTTCTTTGTTTTCGGACTTATTAACAGGCTTGGGAATGTTTCTGATTTCAATGCTACTTGACCGCAGATATCTTTCTGAATATTCCAACTTTTCTTCTAGGGATTGGATGGCCGCCAGATTGGTCTTTCGTTCTTTTTCTAGGTTGTTAATCCTTTCAACAACAGCTTCGTACTGCTTCGATATAAAGTCAATAGTAGCATGCACTGCCGCAATTTGCTGGCTGAGCTCTTTAACATTATTCTCTAATGAAGAAAAATTCTGTTCTTGGCTCTTTTTGAAGTCTTCGAACATTTTTTTCATATCATACATAAAGTTCTCCATAGAGTTGCTAGTTGCTGCTCTCTTTCTCTTTCTTGGTTCTTTCGACGGCCCAGGTGCGGAGGCGGTTAACTTGCCAGAAGGTTCAGAGTCTGACATTTGTGAGGCAGATAGAGGTGAGTGAACAAGAGGCATTATGACAGAAAATTTAGTGCGTAGTGACTCGCCACGCTACCAGGGTCGCAATGGATGTGAGAGGTGTTTATTTTGGACTTTTTAAATGCTCACAGTTTTAGCTGAATACACCCAAAAGATACCAGGATAGCAGTACTAAAACAGTCTTACGTAGTGATGACACAAAACTGTGATAAACCCCGCGCTGTTGCTGACTATGGACGTCAATGGGTGTTTGAATGCAGTCACTATGTACCAGGAAAGCAGTAGTTTCGTAGAGACTCACGCGAACGCTTCTGCTTGTTGTCCACGATAACAGCCGCCCACCTGTTGCACGCTGCGAGTTGCTGTTTCTTTCCCACTCGTTGCTTAGGCGCGGTAGGCTCCACCCTCCACGATGACGTAGCGGCAACGGGATGCGCAGGAGTGGAAACAGTACAGCAGTATTGGCGTCTCGCTTGACACCTGTTGCACACTGCCACCTGTTGATTTCTCAGGCGCGATCGGCACCACCCAACGCGTTGGGTAGGAGTGGGAGCAGGACGGCTATGAGCTCCTTGAGATTTATGTTTCCCTATTATTTGTGAACCGAATTATTTGTTATATTTTAATTTAAAAATTAAATAAAAATTGACCAGAGTTTAACTAAAAACACGTCTGTACTCTTCAGAGATCCGGGGGGAAGTATGGTCGGATGTTACCTACTAGATTTTTGCAACTCCAGCAAATGCTTCTTAAGTTTCATAATTATTAATAAATATGTATAAAATTTCAAATACTTTCTCGAGAAAAATAAAGACTCTTCTCCGTTTTGTATTCTTCTTACCAACGAAACTTTATTTTGATCGTTTTAAGAGCATGAATAAGCTTCGAACTTAATATTTTACCCTTTTCAAACTACTAAAATATCGCGCTAAGTAAATAGGTACATACCGATATTTTTACACTTTTAAGCCCCTTTAGACCTTAGTAAAGCAAATTGTAACACGCTTTTGTAGCTTAGGCCTTAGTAAAGCAGAGCTGCTTTACTAAGAAGTAAAGCAGAGCTGCTTTACTAAGACCTAAGCTACAAAAGCGTGTTACAAAGCAGATAAACTTTTCCCAGAAGAATGACGCAGTAGACGTAGATTATGTTTATCTACGTATTTAGATTTTCATCATCCCGGAATCCCTCTCGGCAGTAATTCCACAAACTTAATTCGTCAGGGAAACCTTATCCGTTAAATTTAAATTTCCACGAATTTATTTTCTCGTCTGGTAAATAAGGCTCGAGGAAAAGATTAAAGCTACTTGCTCATAAATAATTTCATACTCACCATAAACTCTGGTTTTGCATGTTGCTTACTTAAATCACAATTTCTTTGGGTATACACCATCTGAAACAATCAAATAAGATTCGTTAGGTTACATTTTTGTTTTCTAGGTAAATTTGAATGGAAAACTAAGTACATAAGTTAAAAAATTAGATAATTTTTTTGTTCAATATGCTAGAATTACAGCCTACTTCAGCTTATCATTATCGTCATCGGTCTAGTTCATTCCTCTGATTTACAGTTCGGCCTATTCTAAATCCTAACTAATATTATGAACGCGAAAGTGAGTTTGTTCGTTTGTTTGTAACGCTTTCATGTCTCAACTACTCAACCAATCGTCTTGAAATTTTGCATACATGTTGTCTGGGGTACAGAAAAGTACAGGGTTTACCCCGAAAAAATAACGGTTCCTGTGGACCGCGGGTGAAACCTTGGTGGCTCAGTTGCTAGTGACCCTGCCTTCTGAGCTTGGGGGCGTGGGTTCGATTCCCGCCTAGGGCAAACATTTATGCGATGAACATTTGTGTTTGTTCTATGTCTGGGTGTAAATATGTATATATGTATTTAAGTATGTATTTAAAAATATCTAAGTATGTATATCAGTCCCTGGCAGCCATAGTACAAGCTTTGCTTAGTTTGGGGTCAGGCGACCGTGTGTGGAAGTGTCCTGAATTTATTTATTTATTATTATTTATTTAAACCGCGGGGCGCAGCTAGTCCTACTAATATTATAAAGGCGAAAGTTTGTAAGAATGGATGTATGGATGTTTGTTACTCTTTCACGCAAGAACGGCGGAACAGATCTGGATGAAATTTGGCACAGAGATAGATTACAGTCTAGAATAGCATATAGGATACTTTTTAACCGCGGGTGAAATCGCGGGGCGCAGCTAGTATAGTATAATTAGAACACGACACTCTGTCCATTCCACGTATTTTTGTCTTATAGCTCTATAACCCGGCAAAGATCAATTACTTATGTACCCCGTGCCTCGTTTTACGAAATATAAAATCAACCCTATAGACGCCGGAAACGATTTTGTACGACAAAAAATTTGCCGCCTAAGACAAATAATTTTGTCGTCCCAGCATTGCTAGCACTGCTGTAGTCGGTCGATAAGCTGACGTTTCAAATCCACATACTTGTTTTGACCATACACTTGAAACTTTAGTTTATCGATGTGTTCTGGTGAATGGGCTCGAAAATATTTGTCAGCTAAATAGGACACAGGCGGTAAAAGAGTTAAAAAGCTAACTATGGCAGTAATATAGCCCTCCTTTATCGATGTTCCCGGTCCATTCCACAATGCGGGTCAAAGTACAGATATCCATCTCGCCGAAGACGCATAGACGCCTAATCTTATGGATAAGCAGGGTTACAGCGTAATAACAAAAAAGAAAGAACATTTTACACAAACTCTAATTTTATACAGTGTTCTACGATCGGTTAGTCATGTGATCCATGTAATTTCTACGCCTACGTTTACATCTCAAAATTACTAAGGTATACTTGCATTAGTTTAAAAACTTAGTTTTTAGTAATTTTTTGCTTTTCAGTTTTTTCGGCGGTTAAATTATTTGTAAAAAAAGTTTTTTTGTAACTGTGAATTACATTTATTTAGCCAGTATAATTAGTGATCAAATGAACTTACCCAAGTATGTGAAGTTCGATCACTATTATATGAAGAACTTCATTCGACGCGATTTTTCTTTCTTCTATTATTAACTTACTGTAGCTGAGTCCCAGGCTGCGGCTCCACACACAGATATTTGAGAGTATTTAAGTAGTAAACAGAAAAAACGAAGTGGCAACACTAAGGTAGCCAACTTCATACGTCTCACTCCGCAGTACTTCATTATATTTAGAGCAGGTTCAACCTAATCCCTAGCGAAAAAACCAATTTATTTATTTATTCATTTTTTTTTTTTTTTTTTTTTGGGTCATTGGGTAATTTTATGGGAGGGTTATTATATTAAATCGCGTCGAATGAAGTTCTTCATATAATAGTGATCGAACTTCACATACTTGGGTAAGTTCATTTGATCACTAATTATATTCGACTTCATTCGACGCGATTTTTCTTTCTTCTATTATTAACTTACTGTAGGATGTTCAGAGTAAAAAAGAAAATTAATAAAATAAAAAATTGGTAACCTTAAGTAGTTTATATAATTTGAGTATTGTAATAATAATCGTAACAACTACTTAAGAAATATATAATTCTTACCACTAGGTAAGTTTCTATTATTTAAATATGTACTTAACACTATTTTGACTTTGACAATATGGTGTTGCCGTATTGGTTATGTTCAATCAACTTTTTGTTATAAAATTTTGTGAAAACCTTGGATGATTCGGACCAGCCTGCAGAAAGAAAATAAATAGATTATTCTAATTGCGCAGCGATTTTGTTTTATTTAAATATTCGACTAGGAATCTAGCCGGACAAATTTCAGATTTGATGTTGTAAAATGGTGTTTCTAGTAAGGGCTGTAATGCTGTCACTCGTGAAGTCTTAATAAAGTCAGATATTTCAATAATAACCTAATATCTTTATGTTGATCACTTTAATAAGTGAAAAAATTTGGGCATGATGCGCAGTTACTAATGCCATAAGCATTAGTGTCTTTTTTGTTAGGCTAAGTTCATCGTTAGGCTATTTATTTTCTAAATAGTTTAACACTATACTTGGATCCCAAGTACTATTACTACTATAGGTGCAGGCGGCAGTACTCTAAAACTACCTTTAATGAATCGTTTGATATTATCGTCATCCAAAATTTTTGGAAAAATGAAGGCTAAAGCTGGTTTATGTGAGTTTAATGTTCCGTATTTTGCTCCTTTTCAGCAAGCATTCAGAAGCATTCAGTTAGAAAATCAATTACAATAGAACATGAATCGTTGTTGTAATCATAACCGTTTTGTTTATAATATTTGATCCATAACTTTATAGAACTATCGTACTGTTTTTAAGTGTTGTTAGATAACGACGCTAAAACTATATGTATTAATTGAATTATCTGACAATGATTTCTTTAGTAAGTAACATTTGCCGGTCAATCTGGCGGCAATTTATCCCCATGTCCGCTGCAGATTGTGGGAATTTCTGAAAGGGGATTTCAAAAGGTGATATTTTGGTTTTAAATATAAAAGGTCTGAGGCAATAAGTCTTTTAAAAATAGGTAATAGCAATAATATAATTTTAACCAAGGCTGTGTTGGCCAATAAGGCACAACAACTAAACCTTCAGATTTGACCAAGCTACTGTGAAGGCGTCTATTGCAAAGGCGTCAGGATCGCTCTGCCAAGAAATTATAAAGGAAATTATTAAGAATAAAGGACATTTTGAATTACAGCGGCTTGTAAACAAGTCGATTTTTGGAAAACCGAATTTTCTTACTATTTTACTATCACACACTATATTATCACATTATACTATTTGTATCACACAACTCCCATTTAGTGACAGAAAACTTTTTCAGTGAAAAACTATCTGCTTCATAGTTATCTTTAGTATTAATATATGATGCAAAGATTAATATTCTACGCTTTAGCGATCTCGTTCAAATGTTGATATTGAATGAATCCCATCCTGTTAAGGCAGGAGACGGCTGTGACATTAGCAATACGTAACAAAATTCTACAATCTCGATCATCTCTTGCAAAAGTTTTCAATGCTAAAAAACTTGCTTTTAATTCTAAGTTTCCAAAAACCATACGATTTTTTAGCGTTGCAAACAGAGCTGGGAATGTGTACAGTTTGATTATAATCAGGGTTATCTAGTAAACACAAGTACTTATAATGCCACTTGTTTTGTATACAGCCATGCGTATTGTATGGCTGGAGCAGCTGACACTAAACGACCGATCAGAAGCGCAAATTCTTTGAGTTTTCGTGTATTATTTTACAATTATAAAACCTAGTTTTTCTAGTATTTCAATCGTAATTTGGACATTATCTTCATTTTCTCTATATGAACGACCTATACATGACATACAACATATGTATGTCACCTCAATAAATAGCCGAAATCATAATCATAGTTCCAGACAAACCAAACGGTAAACAGTTAAATTCATATAACTCACTGTTATATTGAAATTTTAGGTATTAGCGCTTCAATTTCTACATCAAAGTCTACACGTTCTTGATTTGTTTTAGTATTAAAACAAGGTTTATGTACTAAACCTTGTTTTAATACTAGTCTATCGGTTCCGAATAAAAAGGGATTTTGTAACCTTGGATCCATGAAAACACTACAGGATCAGTTGTAATCTCGAACCTGTTCCGGACGAATTGTTGTAAACGACCAGCATAGCGTACCTCATCGTTAGTTGTGAGACGAAAGATGCGGAGCCTAGGCACAGAAAACACAGAATGAAGTACTGCGGAGTGAGACGTATGAAGTTGGCTACCTTAGTGTTGCCACTTCGTTTTTTCTGTTTACTACTTAAATACTCTCAAATATCTGTGTGTGGAGCCGCAGCCTGAGACTCAGCTACAGTAAGTTAATAATAGAAGAAAGAAAAATCGCGTCGAATGAAGTCGAATATAATATGAACCTTGAACTTCCTGCGACCGGGCACAGGCTTCTATAAAGGTTCAATTATTCTCTGTCTGTAGCTGACACGCGACAGAGAACGAAGTGTTCCACCGTATCAGAAGCGGGACGCAAAATATTAAAGAAAAATTAATCGGGAAACCTACACACACGGTCGTCGGACCCCAAACTAAGCATAGCTTGTACTGTCAGATACTGATATCCATCCATACATATATATTTTTAAATGCATACTTAAATAGATATTAACACCCAGACATAGAACAAACACAAATGATCGCATAAATGTTTATCCTAGGTGGGAATCGAACCCACGCCCCCAAGCTCAGAAGGCAGGTTCACTACCAACTGAGCCACCGAGGCAGTCAAATACAGGATGCGATACTGCCCTTCACTTAATGTTACACTTCTGTCTGTGTGACTGTGGGAAGGGCCTTAGGATCCGATATTGTGTGAACTGGGCCGGAATAAGGGTTACTGTGGCTTCGTTGCGGGCGCGTGGGCAGGGTCGCCCTTGGAAAACTTATCGGCGTGAAGAAAAGATCAATGGTGTTTATACACTGGACACTTAGGAGAGATATACAGTGTGATCCCCCATAAAGAGCAAGTCAGAAAATGAAATACTGTAGTCATGATTTATGATGCCATTTAAAACACTGTTTCATAATAAGAGTTTATGGAGAAAAGAGTAATAAAATAATGGACACAACGAATTAATTATGTATGTTCCGGTTTTGTTTCTGAACACCTTAGTAATAAACGTAGTATATCCTCGGAATAGTAATACAGTGTTTTGTCTTTTTCTTTCTTTAAATTTTTAAACCCGATCGAAAAAGACAAAACACTGTTTAACTTTAACTATTGCGAGGATATGCTACGTTTATTGCTAAGGAGGAGAAAGTACAAATAGCTACGGACGCGCTACGAATCTGCTACAGGGATGCTACGAAACGCGCTACGTCTTGTAGCACTGTCTCTATCGAATTTTTCCTGTGCTACACAACACACATACACACATGTGCACACATCGACCAGGGTTGTCACGAGCTTATTTGCGTTTGCTCGCCGACCGCGGACACAGAATAGTCATATAAGCGGATATTCAGGCCCAGTGCAGGAGATTGGCGCAAACACGCGACTCGCTGGCGGGTAATGGGAATATGTTTACTGTCCTGGGCTAGGGCTTCCTCTAATAACAACCGATAGGGTTCTCACAAAAATATGTAAAGCTGCGATAGTTCCTTATCATTATTATGACTAGTTTTTATATTTGTAGTTACCTGAAGTTTTCAAGAACAGCAGTAAAAAAATAAAGCTATAATTCAACATAATGTATGTATTTCTGACATTATGGCGTAGATCTAGTGTGTGATGTAGTTTGTTTCTTACCGAGGAAGAAAGCTATAGAAAATATTTAATCGCACACATGTCCAATACATTATATTTTACTATAAGTAGTAACAGAGACCACAAAGTCTGAAAAAAAAACCACATTTCCACTAAATACGTTTATTAAGTAGCTTGCTTCTCTAAGATGGAGAAGGAATGGCAATAAAACAAAGGCAAAGTCTCGTTTAAAAATAAACCGAATCAGTAAAAAGTCCAATTTAAGTTCAATTAAGTAATTACAAACTGAAAGGTTTGTTTTGAAAGCGGACGCCTCGTTCATTACTTTCGTTTATTTTTAACGAGGCAGCCCTGCATGCGAAGGGGAGGCTAGGGAAAACCATTGCGTAAAAAAAGTTTCAATATCTTTGTGGGACTTCTTTAAGTTTCCATGAAAAAGAAATCAGACAAAAGAATGACCTCGCGAGCTGCAAAAAGAGGTTATATAAACGACCATAGAACGTTTTGGTATTCAGAAGTGGCGAAATTATATCACGTGCTTTGTTTAGGCTTTGATAATAAAGAAATGATGGCAGCATCACACGTGACATATTAGTGTGTATTTTGAATCGAAATAATATAAGGAAGAAGCGGCAAGAGTCCAATTTCTAGTACAAAGCGCCTACCCAATATGACTACAAGCAAACGGACACTACACAGCTCCGTTGACAGTATTATGTTACGTGTTTCAATAACAAGGATAGAGAGACGTACTAGAGACTATAGCGAGAACGAGACAACAATAATTGCCACTGTTGCGACTGGTTGCGATTGTTTGTAGCTACGGTAAATTGTGTTCAGCACCTAATTTATGCGGTCTATTTTTAGGTTTCGTACCGCTTCTCCCTTATTTATGATCGAAGATATTTTTGGACCAAAATCAAACGTAGCAAGTTTTGTTATAATAATTTTTTAACTTTCTTTAATAAGCGATCAATCGGGCGTATGTTACTTTTTATATATAACCTAATAATAATATAATAATAATAATAATAAATTTATTTGACACGAAAAAAATTTTGTACAGTGTTTGATAGCCCCTAGCTACCACGGTAGGATACCCTGTGTTGTGGTAGCTAGTACTCTTTCGGTTGTTTGCACTATATTTGTAATTTTACATAATTTGGACACTATACTAGACTAATTTAAGATATTTTTATAAAATGACTTGCCAGTGACATTCAGTGTTAATTATGGTCAATAAATATTACTGATTTCTTATTGCTTGATAATTTGCTATGTATGTTTGTATATCTACTTCTATAGCAAAAAAATTGTCGAACACTTTTACACAATATTTTATGTTGAAACTTCTTATTAGCCATAATCTCATTAGTTACACTATCAATGTTATAACTAGCTGAGTTTCCAAAAAAAAAAATTAAAAACTTTCTGGCACCTCTACTGTAATACATCAATCAACTATACAGCTTTTTAAAGTTATAAGACAAAAGTATAGAACTGATTGCTCCTGGAAAGATATAAGGGCCGCACTCGCCTTAATGAAGATCGCCGAATGAGGTTGAAATTATAGTCGGAATAATCGACTAACTCGTACGTGAGTAAATCCCGTTTTATAAATCATAATATAAGGGGAAATTAAAAGTCTGATTGATGCTTGGACAAAACATTCAAATTATGAAATTTCGTGTTAAATTCCTTGAAAGCTTTTGTGTGTCCCAACCATTAACGCACTGTTTGGTAAAGCTAGGCTAGACTCGCACCAGACTAGCGGTTACTAATTTAGAGGTTAGCATAGATATTTAACTGTTCCTTGACACGCAGGACCCAATTTAACGTCAGCCCCTTAGCAATAAACGATGTA
Organism: Peribatodes rhomboidaria; assembly: GCA_911728515.1. Taxonomy (NCBI): domain Eukaryota; kingdom Metazoa; phylum Arthropoda; class Insecta; order Lepidoptera; family Geometridae; genus Peribatodes; species Peribatodes rhomboidaria. The sequence goes on from OU452183.1 coordinate 1,086,470, forward strand.
TAGCCTCGTTATACAGGGTTTTGTTATTTTTGATCGATATACAAATATAAAAGAAACATAATCTTAGAAAACATTTGTCATCCGGATTTTGGAATCTCTAGATATATACAAACAAGAAAATAATTTTAAATAACGAAGTTTTGCGGCAACAAAAATAAAAAAAAACCGAATAGAGAACCTCCCTTATTTTTGAAGTCGGTTAAAAAATACAAAAGACTATAGCTATTTCGATGCTATACAACGTTAGTAATAACTAAGGGTGTAGGTCACCCGTCGCCCAGACAAGGGCAATGAAGCTATTTAGCACGCTATCTACATATATTAGGATCACATTGGATTTATACACAATTACACATATATTTACAGGGTGTTACAAAAACCCTGTTGTATTCGCGAGGTGCGCATCCAGTAGCGACTGGAGAATGCAGTTATGCTAGTTTAAATTGAATATTGACTATAAAAAAATTGCACACGCATCGCGCTCCGTCCTCCTAAAAGCGCGAACGCAGCCACTCATCGCATCAGTTTTATTTGTAAACTATTCGCGTCGTGTCGCTACTTTCTTAGAATAAAAGCCGCCAACATTATATGATACAGATTTTTAACATTTTTGTTAAATTTCTTATTTCCCTTACGTTCTAAAATCGGTCACAACTCTTGCTATTTTTAACGTGCATTTTTTTGGTATTTTTGCATTTATACTTATAAGTTTGTGTACATGCCCTTCAATTATACAACAGGGTTTTTGTAACATGGTGTATAGATGGATACTGAGACATTAACAATAAGTTGTTCACGAGAAGGTCTCAAAAGGTCCAATGGGACAACTTAACAATAAATAAACACACATATTCATACAAATGAACATGTTTGTTTATTTATAATAAACATACATGTTCATACAAATGAACGTGTATGTTTATTTTTTGTCCGGCGATCATTTACTCGTAAGTATAATGATTACAATCCTAATGAATATTTTGGGGCAAGTAGCTCATTTCACTGACTGCCTCGGTGGCTCAGTTGCTAGTGAACCTGCCTTTTTAACTAGGGAGCGAGGGTTCGATTCCCACCTAGGGCAAACATTTATGTGATGAACATTTGTGTTTGTTCTATGTCTGGGTGTTAATTATCTATATAAGTATGTTTTTAAAAATATATATGTATGTATGTATATCAGTCTCTGGCAGCCATAGTACAAGCTTTACTTAGTTTGGGGTCAGGCGACCGTGTGTGGAAATGTCCCGAACTTATTTATTTTATTTATTCAATACCATTTTTGTTATCAGTTTTGTTTGTTACCAGTTGTGGAGATTTAGGGGCCATGAGTCTTCAGTTCGACAAGAACTACGAGTACCTAATCGACCGAGTAAGCGTTAGCGAGCGAAGCGTCTATGCTTCAGCTTCGACAAAAATACTTTCGTATGTCCGAATTCAGTCCGGATCTCCGTCCAGATCTCTTTCTCTGCATTCTCTTTCTTTTTAAATTATATCAATGTAATTTTGAAAAATTCCCAAAATCTGATTCGACGAAAAAATTCTATATACTTAATTATCAAACCTGCCAACACAATTTCTCGAGAATCGGTTAAAAAATGCAACCAGACTGTATTGTAGAAGGAGACAGACGTCGGCCTCGAGGTCTCCAGTTTACAAAGCCACTCGTAATAATTTTAAAACTAAGATGGCGTGCTGATTATATCAACTCAGTCGAGATGTGTCTACACCCTAACAATATACACACAAGACAAGAACCCTCGGCTACCTACGTGACACGTCGTGATGAAGGCATTCAGGCACGCATTCAGGGTATTGAGGTCAGTGCTCAGTGGCCGCCACCTTCGAGCGGCCCTGACATTTGCGGAGACACTGGAGGGTATTTGGAGACCATGAAAATAGAACTGAATACATAACAGATGTTTGACGATGTTTGTTTGTGGCTGTCAAAAAAGGCGATTTATATAAAGTTTGATCAAAAATCTACCTGATATAATAAGAAGGAAAGTTTAGAAGAACTGGAGGGCTATTCCTACGCGTGAGATGAGATGAGATTTTATCTTGGTCACTCTCACACCTATGACGTTTCAAACGAGAGCAACAAGGACGAAAAAAGGTGAGATAAAAATCTCAGATCTCCGAATAGGGCCACTGGTAATTAGCATCAAAATGTTTTCTAACTATTTAAATTGCGATATACTCGTACCTATGGTTATCTACGACAGATCACGAAGGTGAACACTGACAGTAGTATACAGCCTCGCAATAGTCATACAGTGTTTTGTTTTTTTTTTTTACTCGATCGAAAAAGACAAAACACTGCATTACTACTCCGACACTTTTTAACGTTTATTGGTAAGAGGGAGAATTGGTATTAGTAGAGGTACAGAACAGAGGTAAGTACTATTAATTATCTAAACAACAACTAAAATTAGGACAAAAAAGTGTTTGTTTACTTAAAAAAATGATCATCATCATCTTGTTAGACCGGGAGACGTCCACAGCAGGACAAAGGCCACTTCAAAATTATATGAACAATTTTAAAGGTATCCGTGAGTATCTTCAGCTTACTTCGCTGAACATGTGCTATTTTGTAGCTAATCTGAATTCGACTGTACAAGTGTACATTTATATACAGTGTGTATTATTTTCTTCCAAAGTCGCCAAGCCAGAAGCTCATTACATGGAGATCAGTCAAGGTTATCGGTTCATTAGTTACTAAGCGAGCCAGGATAATTATCGTCCGCTCCTAGCATTAATAGGCAATAACGGGGATTAATAGTTACTGATACACTGGGTCACGAGCTAACAATATCTTTACTTTGTTTTATCTCGATTTTCTCTTAGTATCGAATCGATTTTATCACCGTTGTTATACTTCGACCGTAGGTGGTAAGTTTGTGCTAATTACAATTGGTGCGTTTATCGTTATAACGGTGCACATGGCAATACTGCAACATGGTACCCATGGTCATAAATAAATTATTTTAAAAAAGCAACATGATACATAAATAGAATCGATAGTATTCAGATGAGTATGTTTGTGGGTGTGCATCCTACCTAATATTATAAATGTGAAAGTGAGTTTGTTCGTTTGTTTGTTTGTAACGCTTTCACGTCTCAACTACTCAACCAATCGCCTTGAAATTTTGCATACATGTTGTCTGTGGTACAGAAAAGGACGTAGGGTACTTTTTATCCCGAAAAAATAAACGGTTCCTGTGAGACCGCGGGTGAAACCGCGGGGCGAAGCTAGTTTTTTATAAAAAGTGGAAGTGGTGAACAAAAAAGTAGACGCCCCGCCTGATGGTAAACGGTGACCGCCGCCTATGGACACCTGCAACACTAGCGGTTCTGTTGATGTGCTGGAAACCCGGAAAGAAAGTAAACACCCGTTAAAACGCTTCATGTCGTACTTCGGTGGAAAGACCTTCGGTCTAAATTCTAAATATGAAATAATACTGTCACAATGGAAATTTCGTAGGATGTTATGTGGGTGTAATATGCGGAACGTGTTACAAATGTCTACATTATCATTGTCACTTTGTTAAAGATTAGTCGAGCATATTTTTGGTTGAGTTACGTTTCGTTAAAAAAATTATTCATTTTTAAGTACAAACATTTAATATTTATCTGAGAATTTAACAGATAAGTTTTATATTTACCTAAAAACCTGATTCGACTGCCTGTTTAGCTTAACTCTTCACTACTCAAATGAAACTTGAAGAAAAAGTTCAAGTCTATTTTTAGACTGAATGCAGTAATCGTGCAAACCATAAAAAACTTAATTTATTACTTATTCTCTCGTAAAATCTATTATTAAAACCGCAAGAAATGGAATAAAACTGTTATGACTATAGTAAAAAAGCGAGGTACGCGTTGCTTTACGAAGCCAGTTCTTTGTACGTCGCATGTCGGCGGGACGTTTGGCCTTCGATGGGATCTGCGACACAGTACACGGAGTTCCCTCGAGAATACCGAACTTTTTGTATTCTGAGAGTGTAATGCCGCGAACAGACCAAAGCAAACGAAGGCCAACGATATGCTGCGTCTCGTTTTATTTTATTTAAACGAAACGGGATGCAGCGATTTTCTTTGGCATTCGTTGGCTTGGTTTGTACCCAGCCTTTTAATAAAATTAAAATGACAGCTAAAAGTAAATAAATTAAATGGGGTACGATTTACCGAATTAATTGACTGTTGAAAGAAAAGATGGAGACTGGCTAATAATCAATTCTGTCAGAAATTAATTAGATGAATTGCTCAAAGCGGCCAGACCCGATGGGTCAATATCACATGTATAAATCCAGCAGTTTCCTGCATAAACATTAGCTGTCAAAGTGTGTGATGATTTATGAATAAAGATGATGTTGCTCTTTTTTTTATTTGTTTTGGTAAAGTTTCCCGGAAGTGGAAAGAGAGGAGCATACTGGCAACTATCTGCGTAGATTAATACTTCAATTGTGCCGGAGCCGGAGTCACGGCAATGCTAGAAGTTGAAAGGGCACAACGTGCAGTGCTCAAGGTAATGCACTACTTACCTTATCGTTATCCTACGGACGATTTATATGCGGCAGCGGGCGTACTGCGAGTGCGTCAAATATACATCCACAGGGTGACGTTGATTGTGCATCGAAAAATGATGGCTAATAATATAACAACCGATTCTCTAACTGAAACCTCGTCATATAAAAGAAGACAACCACGTGCTCCTGAACCGCGCACTAAATCAGCCTTCGCTAAACGCCATCCAAACTTTAGCTTTCCATTCATCTATAATAAAATATGCAATGTATGTGCCATACGTTACACAACTGTAAAAGAGTGCAAAGATATAGTATTCAAGTATTTGCGATCTCTCTCACACAGAGAAACGGAGTACCTCTTAAATATTTTAAAATAGATCAAACTTTTGCAGCTATTCTGCTACAACCATGCATGCCCCTAGACACTCACAATTCCACACTCTGCACAGTCACAACGGACACTTCCACACCCGAGACATGCGAGCACGTACTCGCACTATCCCACACACATACACACACACAAACACACACACACACACATCAACTATTCACACACAATACAACCCTCCCCTTACACATGGAAAATAAAAAACTTTGTGATAGTGTACCGTACCACCCCAGTAATTAGTAAGAAAAGGTGGCCCCTGCGATACAGGTATTCATACCTAGTGCAGGGTCCACAAGCAACACTAATTTATCCTAGGGTAATTTGAAAATGTTTAAAAATAAGTTGTTTGTGTTGGATAATGTACATTTTTGTTAATAAAATTATTTGTATTGTATTGTATTGTATTGTAATTTAGAGTAACTACTTAATTTTGAGTCGATACTTTTGTAGTAGTAGTTAATTAACTTTGGTATAACAATAGAATAAATAATGGTTAATACTAGTAATAGCTATTTATAAATTTTTATTTTTATTTTTTTTTATTACATGGGCTTGCGTTTGGCCGCCAACATGCCTGATGATAAGCAGTGATGCGGCCTACGATGGAGCACGCTTGCCTAGAAGAAACCGATTCACTCGAGACTTGAAGACACCCAGATTATAAGTGTCAGGGAACACACAGTCTGGCAGAGTATTCCATACCCTAGCGGTCCGTATGAGAAATGAGGAACCAAAGCGCTTCGTGCGTGTTGTAGGTATGTCAACCATAAAACGATGCCGCTTTTTCGTACTCTTGGTTGTTTTATAGAAGAACGGGCTAGGGAGAATAAGGTCATGCAAACCAGATGCACACTCCCCGAAATGTATCCGATAAAAAACCGATAGACTAGCAACCTTGCGCCGATGATCCAAACTTTGAAGTTTGGCCTGGACAAGGGAGTCGTTGCCAATGAGCTTCTTCGCACGTTTCTCGATGGACTCCAACGCCTCGAGCTGGTACTTAGCCGATCCATCCCAAAGGTGCGAACAATACTCCATGCACGACCGAACCTGTGCCTTATATAATGAAAGCAACTGTTCCGGCGTGAAGTACCGTCGCACCTTCGAAAGGACACCCAGCTTTTAAGCAGCTAATTGAGCCTTAGCCTCAATATAGGAGCCGAAGTTGAGGGTGGAAGTCAAAGAAACTCCTAAAAGCTCAAGGTTGTTATTAATCGGGATGGATACACCTTGGAAAGTAGGAACCAGTTCGAAAGGCCTCCTTTTTGCGGAAAACAGACACGCCTGGGTCTTAGCCGCATTGAACTTGACCAGGTTGGCATCGCCCCAACTGGAGACAGCCTGGAGGGACAAGTTCAAGCGCTCAACCATGTCAGCCCTCAGAGACTGGATTTGAGGTCCACTAGACTGCGCGTTAGATTTATAGCTTTCCACAACAGTGCTGTCATCTGCATACCCAAAGGTACCGGGCTTAAGCAGATCATTAATGTGCAGCAGGAAGAGTGTCGCAGAAAGCACCGACCCCTGAGGAACCCCGGCATTTATATCCATTCGATCAGACGAGCAGCCATCAACGACAACTCGAATGGATCGACCCCTTAGAAAATCCGAAACCCACGCAACAAACCCAGCGGACAAGCCAAATGAAGTGAGCTTGCTGATAAAATGGACGTAATATCCTACTTTCTACTATTTTTCATAGTTGTAGTTTTGTATTAATAATTTGTAATTTAAGCGTAGGTACTGCACAGTGCACACTATATCACCGTTTAATGTAAACAAACAATTACTTTTAACAAAAATAATGAAAAATTAGCGAATTAATAAATCGGAAAAATATTTTCATAGTAACAAGTATTACACTAAGTTCCGTGTAGCATCGAGTTACAAGCTTACATCGATTGTTTTTAGTTGGTTAAACATGTAGCTACCTAATTTCTTCATTTAAGGCACTAACATTAAAATGATAAAATGTATCAAAGATAAGCACATCACCATTAATATAATACGTCCGTAATCACGCTCCCATGTCATGGCTGCATCAGGGCAAGGAACCCGACCATTCGACCGAGCTCGTAAACTCAGCTGTAAAACCTTCGCACAGCTGGCACGAGACGAGAACACTAATAACTTGCCGCGACACCTACTGTTAGGATCCGATACAACTCTGCACTCTGTTTTCAGTTTAGTACTAAAGTTACAATAATGACTACCTAGCTACCTACTCACTACTGATATTGGCAACAATCGTCAAGCCATGTCAGAGGCCATCGCGGCCTAGTAACTCTGACATCAGGGCTAGCCACTCGGCCTATACGAACTTGTTTGCTTGCTTTACTTACTACTTAGAGTTTGTTTACTAGAATGTATTATATTAGTATGATGTACTTTTATGTAAGTTTTATGTAAATAGTTTATGTAGGTGTATTGGTAAAATACTCGATGTTTTTTTGTTTCTTTGTATCAATCTTATGTTTATTTTAGTTATTTTTGCACACCCTGTCCCATACTCATTTGTCCTCTCCATCCTAAGGTTGCCTGGAAGAGATCGCTTTTAGTGATAAGGCCGCCAGTTGTTACACTATTTCATAAGTTTTTTTTTTTTCTCTTGTTGTTTTGTTATCTGTGGTGTGAACAATAAAGAGTTTATCTATCTATCTAATGTAGAGTTTTATTATGGAAACTGACGTGGTTTTCACACATTATGATTTAAAACACGGGAAATTACTCACGTACGATTCAGTCGATTATTCCGACTATAGTTTCAACCGCATTCGGCGGTCTTCATCAGGGCGAGTGCGCGCGCGCACTCGTGTGTTAAATCATAATGTAGAGTTTTACTCGTAACAAGTAGATGCGTTGGAAATAGTTTTATCATCTTAGCCAGAAGACGTCCACTGCTGGACAAAGACCTCCTTCCTCCAAGGATCTTCACAATGACGAGTCTTGCGCTGCCCACATCCGGCTTTCCGTGGCCCTCACCAGATCATCGGTCCACTTGTACAGGACCTGCCCACGGTCCGTCTTACGGTTTGTGGTCACTCCTAGAGAACCTTTCTGCCCCAGTGGCTGTAGGTTCTACAAGCGATGACAATTTAGCTAAATCAACGAAGATTTATTTTCAAATCGTTGGCAGGGCATTTCGATTGTTGAGTAAATAAGTACAGCTTATGAAAGGCTATTATTTTTTATTCAAACGACTTTCGTGAGTTCATTGTAGAACTTCCAAAATTCGTTGGAATAGATTAAATCTCGACTCGACCAAGCGTATACGATTTCTGCGAAAACACGTCAGATTGTAATCAAAACAACAATTTTCTTTTTTATAGCCTTCAAAAGTTATTCAAGTTCATTAGGACTAAGAAATCATTTCAAGAATTCGTTAGGTTTAAAGAAATATTAAAAGAACTTTTAAAGAAAATAAAATAAAGTTAAAAAGTAAGAATGTAAAAAGTTGTACAAATTATAAACAAATCTACTACTGATATTCACTTTACTAATAGACGTTGTACAGCCTCAGAATAGTTATTCAGTGTTTTTTCTTTTTCAATCGAGTTAATAATTTGAAAGAAAGAAAAAGACAAATACTGAATAACTATTCCGAAACTATTAACGCTTCTCAGTAAAGGAGGAAAGCATTTAAGCACAAACTTTATCAAAACTAACTAACTTTACAAATAATATAGTAAACCAGTGAACAAATCACTGTTGTCTGTTAAAGATTAGGGTAAATAATTACTATTTTACTGTGGTGGGAGCGACGAGGGGTAACTTTCAAAGCATTACCGTAGTAAAGCATGTTTTTCATTAGGTATCGCCAGCCTGCGGCGCTCCGCCCCGGGCCCCGTCCGCACAAATTGGGATCTCACCCCTCAAATCCGGCAGTAACCGGCTCACACCGGATATTTCCGCTTCCTCGGCTACTGCTTTTTACCACCCTCTTCAAATTAGCTCATGCCCAGATTTAGTGGTGTGGATGTAATGGCATATTCACCAACAGTCTTTGACACGTACGTAAGTGAAATACTTAAAATATTATTACGTAGTAAAAAATAGGACATATAAAAATCCGGCTCGTATTTTTTCAATAAATCCCTTATCGGTACGCAACAAAACTATCATTTCCACAGTTTTACAGCCGCCCGTGATGGAGTGCGCGCCCGAAATTGGCACTTGTCGCGTAAAAACGTACCGTATATGCGGTATACGGTCGATGCCGGCCGTATCAATACCGTATCGTATATCCCAGCCCAATCTGCGGTAACCGATACACGTCGCTCTCGTTCCTACGAGAAACGCGTACGGTAGCCTCAGGGCGAACCTGGGGTTGAATGCATAATTGGCTCGATGACATGTGAGCGCGGCGTTGTCGGATTTCCTAATTGCCTCGCTGCGACGTTGCATGGCAGTTTAGGTAAGTAAAGCTTTAAAATTACCAACTTAAAAAAAAATCACTTGCTACTGCCAGTACTTTCTTACGTAGTAAGTTGTTGTATGGAAGGGTAATAAAAATTACCCGTGTTACTATGACCCCCATTTACAAGGTGTGATCCCAAGGTTATACAGACACGTCTGTCTCGTGTTTGACATTGACAAGTTAACACGTTACGTTGGACGCGGATGGAAAAAAATGGCGGCCAATCCCGCGAACTGTCGATTTACATGCAGATTATATGCGGTGACTGACGCCTCTGAGCTGTTAATTAACTGACGCTGTGGGGATGTTTTATAACAAATGTTTATTTATGTATACAAATATACATGATTGGCTTTGGTATGAAGCCACAGTTGTGTTTCATACATTGAGCAAATATGTTTTACGAGCTAGAGAAGGTACCGCGCACTAAATTGCGATTTAGTTGCCACTGCGCCATAAGTACTTCAATCAGTCATCGGTCGTGTCACACAGGTTTGATTTTCTCTACATTGGATCCTAGATGGAATTTTAACTAATAAAACGTTGAAGTTCTATCTATATAAGTTGAAGTCTATCGATTCTTTCCGATACTTTTCCGATAAGTTTAATCGGTGCCGTTTAGTAGAATTTGCCGTTTAGGCGTGTTGATTGAACGGCTAATTGATCAAGATGATGCGTACACTACTATTGTATATTAACGTTTCAACAGGGTTTTATCCATGCCATTTGACGAGTAAATTAATATTTACTTTCTAAAATATTTACCAATAAATAACTTTGACTTTGACAAAAAATATTGTTCCTAAACTCATCTATTTACAATTCGAACACATCATTATACTGTAGACAGTAAATACAGTAAATCGACACATAAGCACTTTATTTCTTTTTCCTGCTATACTTACATATAAAAACATTTCCGCCAACAAATCACCACATAATTGACATTTCAATCATTCGCATGGAAATGTTGAATCTAAAATATATTCCCAAGAACGCCTGGCGTTTTTCCTGATCGAGGAGTTCGAAGACCAACAAAAAAAGCTACAACTAAAGGCATGTTCAAATAAACGTGATATTCGCTGCCGGATAGCGAAAAATTCAAGCGAGACTCCGCCGGGGCTTCGTGCGAAATCTTTCGCGAATAGTGTGGTAAATAGTTCAAATAAAACTAGGCAGAGGGGTTTCCCGTTTCGCCCAATCGTTTCTGTTGCAGCTCAAATGTGCAATGTTGTGTTGTGTTACTCGATGTTAGTGGACGTGTTACTCGATTTTACCAATTTATTGTATAGATGCGTACGTTCATATTGGTATATTAGTGTGTAACGATATATTAGTAGGTACAAACAGTAGCAGCGGTTAGGTGACTGATGGAATGAGAGGTCGTCAAATCACTTTACGAAAATGCCTTGAAATGTCCTATACCTAACCTAGCCCTATTCTATTTATTTCCCCTATTCTTGACGCGTGACATGTTTCTTGGTCACTCTCACTCCTCTGACTTTCGAAACGAGAGATACAATGACAAAAAAGATCTCTACTTGTAAGAATAGCCCTCGTAAACCTACATTATACATCTGAATCAAAATAATATTGATTCGGATTTTGCTGATAGTTGACAGTGAACACTGTTTATATTTGAATAGAACCTAAAATGAGACTTGCTCCTACTTATTTGTTTTCATCTGAGATCACCGATTTTGCTTAGAAAATCTTACTAAAAATATGAGAGAAAAGCTTTTGGATTTGGAGGATTTATATAGAATGTTGATTATAATCCCAAACGAGATGGTTTGGCTTTCGGAGTTATTACCTGCGTTCCACGCAAGATCCTCTCTGCCTTATTTAATCGTCTGAAGACATCGCCTTTGTGAGCCTCAATAAATAATCAGAATATGTGTAAACGATTGGAATAAGAAATAGGAATGTCTATGAGGAGTCTATTATCAAAGAGGAAACCTCCTCTGAAGGAGGGAGGAGGAATCTCAGGAGGAGAGGAGGACTCATGTGTTCTGCGATCTTACGCGCTTTCCCAAATAAGGTAGCATTATTACGCCGGAAAAATCTCTGTATTTCAAAATTCCAATAAATAACTAATGACAACCTATTATTGACAAACTAGATAATATAATCATAGCATAAAACTGCGAGTTAAAGCCAATAACTCACAGTTGTCAGTTTCATGAAAACTTGATGCCCGTGCAAAAAGTGTCATTTTGTTCGATAGATAAAATAAATATACAACAGGGCCCTCGGAACAATATGCCAAGTGCAGAACATGTCAGCAGATAAAACGCGAGAGGACAATGCTGCCAGCTCGGGACGGAGCAAGCTTCGCGGCAGTTGCGGAGTGCTGCAACTGACAGGTGACTGCGACTGGGATGCTTTCATGATGCTCTATATACGTGCTGCCAATTAAATGTTTCTAAGCAAAACGACGAGGTTTCAAGCAGGCAGAGACACCGAACAGCGACTTTCGTCGTCCTAACGCTAATTCCACACCGACGCGGCGAACCGCGGTACCGTCTCTCAATCTGTATAATATGACTACGTTACCACGGTTCGCCGCTTCGTCGGTGTGGAATCAACGTAAGTATCTTAATAATATTAATATACGATAATTGTAAGCTTATTTTTGATACTGGCTTGATGCATAAATAGTGCGAAGCCAAAATAGGGACACTTAAAATTAAACTACATCCAATCGAACTCCCGATAACATCCAATTATCGGCAAAATCTGCTTATTTCAGCCGCGGGAGCGAGTTTGGGCAACGTTTGCCGCAACTTTGTTACGTAATGCGATTATTGCTACGCGCAGCGCTCGCGTACTACGTCACTAGCTAGTGACGTCAGCAATATTCGGCATGCTACTATGGAACGACGCGACGGCTGTAGTTTTTCACTCTGTTCTCAATTCAAAGTTTTTTTTAAAGCTTTTATCTTCCAATAAAAATTAATCACATCATTTCGTATGGATGTGATTAATTTTTAGAGCCTTAATTTTCATTTGTTCGCTTTCCGCTTTCGACTTTTTTAATTTTTTTGCAATATTACCGAACAAACTTTTACGAAGCAAATCCAACATAACGTCACGCTTTTCCCCCGAAGGGGCTGGCAGAGGTGTAATACAACACCCACACTTCGCCGGACGATTTTTAGTCCCAAATTTGACAGGGGGCGTGCCAGTCACCATACACCGGGCTCCAGTCAAGTAGCAGATGACATACAATACGCACATATGCTCACACAATGAACAAATTGGTGCGTGCCGTCCGTCAGTTGGGTTCGAACCCGCTCCGTCTGGCTTGAGAGGCGGGCCTTCTCCCAACTAGGGTGCCATCGCTTTTAGCAAATGCAAGCGATGTAAAAAGCAGCATACCAACTTACGAGTAAAAAATAAAGTAAACCCAATAAGTATAAAACTCAATAAATTGCCCAAATCGAATATAAAACCACGAATAACTTCTATCAGGTGCGCGCAAAAATCGAATTTTCAGTATCAAATTTAAAAATCCATCGCTCGGTAAAGTGAATAAGCGCTTCAGCGCCTGCTAGCGCTGCGTTGATGCCTTTACATTTTGCAAGAGCTTTTACCGAGAGCGCCGACGTGTCAAACAAAGCGCTGCAGCGGCTGAAAAGGAAATATTTTCTGACAACTGAAACTTACGTAGTAGGTATTTCAAAACTATATTTTTTTGAAGTGACGTATGATGAAAATACTCGTTCAGGATTTTTCTGTACACTTTTGGGACTCGAACAAAGCCGGGTGAACTTTTAAAAAGTGTTTTTTATTATTATTTCCACGTTTGTAAATAAACGTGTAAAATTAAATATCCATACCTACATTAATACATTAATATACCTCGCAGGTTCATGAAACTTTTTGAATACAAACACAAAGGATTTTTCATTGTTTTAAATTGTTTGAAATATGGATGGATTGGTACATATTCGGGTCGGTCAATAACGACGAATGTGACTTTCACCAAGTACACAAGGTATGATCGATTAACTTTTCAGGATTTAGATTTCAATATTTATTTTAGTTAAATTTACTTTAAGTTTTTTTTTTGTTTCCTTTGCTTACATATGTGCTGTATTTTTTTGGAAATATATGTTTTATTAATATTATTATAGTTTCATGTTCGCATCATTGGCAGAACATTCGAGAACAATCCCAAATGGCGGGAAGTCCAATTAACTCGCGGCTTGATCCTTGCACTGTTATTTATTCTATGCCCTCACTGTACTGTACCCGGGTGCTTGGACCAAAGCGAAGCGAAGCTACTAAACATACGGGGTGGTAACCCAGCGAGCGGTGAATTTTGAAATGTGACCCAGTGAATTGCTCTGCAAATTTTGAGGCAGCCGAACTGTAAAACTGTTTGCGTATAAACATCTCGGAGGTCTCCGAAGATTGTTGTTTTATTAGAACTAGCTTTTGAAAGTTAACATCTTATTCGTAATCAGTACACGACAAGCGCTGTCATACATCAAAGAACAGCCTTAACCAACTGCAAGTTGGTGGTAGTAATAGCTGTACTTACAGTGTAACTATATGTATACACGCTGTGCGTGTAATCTCAAGTCACTGGACCCAGTATTCACTGAAAGTGATCGCAAAAGTAATCCTAAAATTCCTAAATGTACAAACCTTCCAAAGCTAATACGAAAAGAAGTGAACATTTGTGAAATTGCGCAACGTAAATTGATTAATCTGGCCCAATAAATTTATGATTTAAATTTTTAATATTTATCATTAGTCTTGGCTTCTATTTGATTTAAGTGACGAAAATTATAGTAAGTAATTATTAGTTAGATATTCATGAAATACCTTAACTCTGATATAAATTCCAATTAATTTGGGCATTTGGTTGCCCTTTGAGTAGCAATTCAAATATTAGATATTTAAATTCTGTTTAAAACAAATTTCAGAAATGCGTAAGAATTCTATAACAAAAGAAAAATAGGCGGCATAAAAATTCTAGAAGATTACGTAATTAGGACGATAAGCAAGCAAACAAATAAGAAAATTTCAAATCCATGTTCGCAAAAATGCCTGTTTCAATACAGCTGGTCAAAATACATTTCCGTATGTTTCCATTTCCCGAAAACACATGGCTCAGCGTCTATAGGACCGTGAAAAGTCCAATTACAGTGCTGTCCAATTGCAATCTTACTAATGCGTTCAAATCGAGCAACCATGAACTTTATCGCGCTGACTTAGGAGCTAATAGATGTTACTTTATAGAAGAGATACCGCAGCCGGTGTTGTTCCATTGCAATCTTACTAATGCATCTAAATTGCGCAACCATGGACTTTATCACGTCGAGTCAAGGGTTTATAAACGTGAACGCTGAACATAAAATAGATACACGTCGGGATTGTTTCAAAGCAAAATGTTTATGATTATTACGGTCTCACTAAAAGCCTGGGGGTTAGTGACCTCTTAAATACAAGAGCTACGGGGCTGAAAACGTGTAATATTTTAGAAGATTTTTTGACATTGAACTCTTAGAAGAATAAAGTTATTGAACTAATATTCTGTCCATAGACTTGCCAGATGTTATAAGGAGTTCCTACCTATTTGTTAATTTACTTTCAATGGTTAGTTTAGGCATCGCACATCTTATTGATTTAGTCAATAACAAATCAAAATTACAGAAACATATGTATAGTTCGTTAACAGTCAAATCAAATCAGGTTGGTTAACAACTTTTTAGCATTTGTAATTTGTAAGTATTAAATATTTTGTACTTTCATTTTTATCAACTGCTATTTGATTTATCTTGAGTGTTTTATTCGTGTACATCTGTGTTTGCACTTAAAAGGCTATTCAGCTAATAATTATACATTTATGTATGTATTTTTGATTGAAATGGGCTGTAGCCCGTAGCGGCCAGTTTGCAAACCAAAAAAAAAATGGTAACTACTATTGCGCCGGTTTCTGCTATTAGTTTGGTGTTATCAATATTTACTTCAACAATCTTTACATTTTAAAATTTGTTAGATACATTGGAAGGCAAATATTAATATTTTATGAGTCTGGAACCAACTCTGAGTCCGTCCTCTGCATGCAAACTACCGTTTACAAGGATATACGCTCACACGCCGCCCATTTCTCTCTATTAGCCATACGCAGTGTTGCCACAAACAAGCAGGCGGCTGGCTGCGTCGGGCAACTGCATTAGTATGCAGTGCCGTGCATTATTCAACACTGTCCACAAATTGCACTGAACTGCATTATTTAGCGCTCACTGCAGTTTACTTATGAATTTATGAAACAAGTAAACTCCAGGGATCATTTATTTTTCTGGCTCAGCATGGGGGGCGGCGTTTCTTGTTTTCTGCTAAGCCAAATTCTAACGGCTTGAGTGTTGACTTCAGACAAGGTTTAGAGTGCTGATTCAATAAGTTCAACAACTGCTGGAATCGAATTAAAGCTTGTGCAAAATAAATACATGGTTTTGCAATCAAAATACATACCCACGTTAAGTAGTTTTCCGTGTATGTCAATCCGCATGCATAATTCATTCCCTCCTTTTTTCAACTGGCAACTTTTCCCTTCCGGTGTGGCGGGAACCAATAATGAACTAAAAGTCGCTGACTGGTTGCAAACAACTGACAGCCAGGAAAAGGTTCGTTTAAAAAGTCTGCACACTGCGGTCAAAGTGGTTTCGAATCCAAAAATAGAACAACGCAATTTTTTTACAAATGAGTAACAACGGGAGCGTAATTAGCTGAAACACGAGTGGAGTGCATTTAGAAATACATGGTAATTACTTTAATCCTTATGTAGAAGTTAATGCTTTCTTAGAAATATACATACAACCATGTAAATTATATGTACAACTAGCTTCTGCCCGCGGCTTCGCTCGCGTGGCTTACAGGAAATGAATGACGTTTTTATCTTCAGAAATAAATATTATAAGCGGTCACACTCGCTATCAATTGAATACATTTACTGACAATGTCCCAAACAGAGCAATAAGGACGAAGTTATTTTGTTAACTAAACTATCTCTGGAATGAGAGTAATAGTAGTATGGTATCAACAGAACTTAAAGCTTGTGTAAAAAGATAAAATTAGGAGACAAACAAAAGTAGATAATTGATAATCAATATTGTTTACAGCGCAAATCTACTTCAGTATTTTTTTGTAAACCATATTTTTCTTTTTTAGAAACACCAGGCTGCTCCGTGAGCTTACTCTGGAGCAGACCACGTATAACTAACCGTGTGAAAAACATTTCAGTAAATTATGAGTTTGGCTTCAGATTTATTAATGGTCATGGCAAAGCAGACTTTGAGGGGAAACTGCACTCTTTTTAACTCGAAGGGGTAGTTCGGTGATGTTAAAGATATTAGAGGACTCCTCAGCATAAACACAGAATCATTCGGAAACCACACCAGTTAGTATGGTGGCAGACCTGTGGTTAAGACCTTTGAAGCAAAGGCAACCCGTATTGTAGTTTTTGTCTTTCTTATACTAAATCAGCTTCTTCTATTGACTTCGTCTAATTTTACTAATATATACTTCTTCTAAGACCAGAAAGACACTAATTATAAATTTCATATCTTGGTTACTTGATCTCTATTGACATATGTGTATAAAATTTCTAAGATAATCAGCTCACAGACATACAGACAGACATACTCCTTACACCATTTTAGTACGGAACCCTAAAAATAATAACAGCGTAGTTACTCGTTTGTAGTGGGTTAATAACTTTCTCAGCAAAGTTTTCAGAGTTAAAAGAAGCGCTATTAGACTCTGTTGGTGGATGATGATGATGATGATTTTTCAAAAACTGTGATACACGTGTCTCATGATTTTAGTTGAAGAGTATTTGTACAAATTTTTGAGTCAATCGATCCAGAGAATAAAAAGTTTCATACAAATTTGAACCCCCCATTTCCCCCCTTTAGGGGTGGAATTTCGAAAAACCCTTTCTTAGTGGATGCCTACACTGTACAAAGAACATACCCTCCAAATTTCATATTTCTAGGCCCAGCGGTTTAGGCTGTGCGTTGATATATCAGTCAGTCAGTCAGTCAGTCAGGACTTTGAATTTTATATATTTAGATGTAACTGTACCCGATGAGTACTTATATGTCTAGAGATAATGTCGTATTGTCTATGAACAAAAACTTACAGGCCAACATTGTAATACTAGTGTGGGTGACAGGTGCATCTTACACTAGCGTAGCGCCATGCATTTTGTTCTCATCTAAAATTCTAAATGTTGAAAAGTATGACGTGGCGCTAGTGTAAGACGTACTCCCTAAGCCCATAAGGGATAACGATTCGACGGTATTTTTTTCTTCGCGTGCAATTTTTTTCAGTCCATCTAGACATCGTTTATCAAAGATTGTACCTGTGTGTGGGTACACACCCATGTGTGTGGGAATGCATACCTCATTTCCCATGACATACCCACCTATTCGAAATCCGTAATATAGTCTTCACATAATCAAACCACAAATCTCTAAACCAGAGAAAAGCGCCATTTCATACCTAGGGGAGAAAGTAATCTAATTCAAAATAAATCACGGCATTTGTAAAATTCATGATGTCTCATAGAGCCGTATTTACGAGCGCCATTATAATTGATGTGTTATTATAACGAGTACATTTATATCCGAGTCGACCCTATTGAGGGAGGGATGGAAGGCTGGGATGAGGAACCAATGAGGCGTGAGTCATGACCTCGCGGACGACGCGGCCAGACGTTGGGAATTAGGAAGATAATGAGATGTAGATTCGGGAAAGAAGACGTTTAACTTGATGAGGTAGGAAGGAGTTTGAAGCAGTCGTCCGACCGCCGGCGATGAGCGTGTAGGAAATATTTATAAATACATACATATCGTCACGCCTTTCCTCCGAGGGGGCTGGCTAGAAGTGTAGTACAACACCCACACTTTACCGGACGATATACAGTCCCAAATGTGACAGGGGGCGAGCCTATCGCCAAACACCGGGCTCCAGTCATGTTTAGCAGATGACACGCACATATTTTCACACAATGAACAAATTGGCGCGTGCCGTTGGCTGGGTTTGAACCCGCTCCCTCTGGCTTGAGAGGCGGGCCTTCTCCGTCTAGGCTATCATCGCTTTTCATAAATGCACGTAAAACAAAACGCTCTCTCGGTCATGCTCACCAACTCGCCGAGCGAGTATTTTACATAAATTTTTACTTTCTACTCGCTCATCACTGGCGGTCGGACAACTGCCAGAAACGCGAGAAACCACCATGAAGCAAATATCTTTCTAACTAAAGGGCATTTTTACATATTATTACAATGCAAGTTTCAAATAAAATACATATTCAAAATCAACTATTGCTTTTATTCGGATTTTGTACTACTTTATGGGTGTTTAATGTTAGAGCTACTATTCAGTCGCTTTCATCACTGATTGCACAGGCCCATCCAATCTCCTGCCAGAGCTGTCAGTCCTCCGCTATTTGTGAATTAATCTGTACTGATGGACTCTGACTATACAACACGCCTGTACCCACCCCTAGTTATATGGCGGCCATACAGTCTGATTCTCGGTAAATTGTAAGCCCGAACAGATTAATACCGGTTGAGTGAAAGTTGTTCACAGTAAATAATAACAAGTTTAGTAACAGGAATCAAACGAAACGAAAACAAACAACATGTGAATGGAAATAGTCATTCACGCAGTGCTCGGTTCAACTGTACTGGTACATTTTTCATGTTTTCAATAAACCCAGGCCAGAGAGATTTAAGCCAGAGGGTTCGATCCCAGCCCAAGGGCACCAATTTGTTCATTTGTGAACATTTATTCGTATTAATTGTCATCTGCTATATAACCAAGCTATATAACCTGTAAATGCTATATAACCAACCAATGCTATATAACAAAATATGTGGTAAGATTGCTAGTGCTTGCTATGCGCTTCGACGTGTTGCGCGAGTAGTGTCGGTGCAGGTGGCGCGTACGTGCTACTTTGCGACGGTACACTCGCTGCTACAATACGGCGCCGAGCTTTACGGGAATGCGGCGGAGTGGGAGCGTGCGTTCCGGATGCAGAAACGGGCCGTACGAGCCATTGTAGGTGTTGGAAGTGACCAATCGGCCAAACCCCAGTTTAAAAAATTGAGAATCCTTACGTTGCCATGCATTGTCATACTACAAGTGGCGTTGTATGTTCGGAGTAATTTACATAGGTATACGGTGTTTGCCGATCATACACGACGTGCAGGGCAGCTTAAGCAGGTTCCTAGAAAGCTGGCAAAGTCGAATAAGCTCACACATGTGATGGGACCGACGGTGTATAACAAGCTACCAAGTGACGTCGTTGCCGCTCCCAACCAGCAGCTCTTTAAAAATCGCTTAAAGCGCTGGCTTGTCGATCAGACGTTCTACAGTTTCAAAGAGTTCCTTGAACTGTAAATAACAGGGATAGTGTACAAATGTACAATCACTTATTATTATTACCGTACCATTTAATGTTTACTGAATAGTACTAACATTACTATACATATTTAATAATATCTTGACATGTAAATAATACTTACGAATAAATGAATATGAAAATATGAAAAATATAACCTGAAGCCCTGTGACAACAGGCTCGTCTAATGGCACATTTGGGACTGAATGTCGTCAGGCGAAGATTGGGTGTCGTTACCTCTGCCAACCGCTTATTATTAATGTTATGAGATTTAAATGTCCCTTGCCTCTGCCCTTTATAAAGAATCACACTGTACTCGTGCTGAACCTGAGTGACGCCGCTAATTGCAGATTACGGCTCACAGTGGAACGAGGAAGTGTTTCGGGCTTAATGATGTTTTAGCGGCTGTTTGGACGCTGGTGGCGGAAACTTCACTTTCCATAATAGACCTAAATACGTGTTCCGTAAAAGCTATAATTGCAAAAGTGTGTTTGTTGTTTTTATGGCAGCAAAAAATAGCGGGTCTATGTGATTTTAACTACTAAGCGTAATAGAGGTAGGAAGATGATTTTGAACATAGCTGGTCGGAAAGTGACAAGTGAATCGCAAGTCGCAACCAGTCTCAAGAACAGCAACAAAATAAAGCCAACTGTAAAAGGTCGGCACCAGGTTAGATATGCGAGCAAAATTAATCAATTAAGTTGCTCTTAGCTTGGCACACAGCAGGCGTCTCATCTGAGATGCGAGGGCACGGACGACGGTCTTAATCTTAATGTGTTTCTAGCCAGATTGTACAGACTAGTAGACTGTGTAGTATGTTTTGTACTTGTAGCAGACTGCATTTGGTATAAGATACCATTTGCAGATTAAACTTATATAACCAAGTTTTCCTGCATTTTCGAATAACAAACAGGTCTAATTATGTAGCATTACATTTTACTTTTTAAAACCAATTTTCAGCAGAATCGCATCAAACAAGTTATCAACATCCAAACACCCTTAATAATAAACCTTGTATAACCTCATGGATAGTTATAATAGTGTGATGGCTTTTAATTTGTTTTTAATTTTTAACTCGCTCGAAAAAGACAAAATGTTTATCAGTAAAAGGGACAGATTCACAGCACTCTCGCCTTCACAATACTAGTGTAAAATGCATTTGTGAAATTTCGGCATCAAAGTTATCTTGCCATAACACTATAATATATCTCAAAAGTTCCATTTGGCAGATTGCCCGCAAGATTGTGATCTTTATCAAGCTTTTTTGACAGTACATTCCTGGCGTTAGTTCATGCGATCGAACACGAGATATGAGTCAGTATCTCTATCTTATAGTTCACCAGTGATTTAACGCCTGTATCCCTGATTCTAAATTATTTCTACAGGAATAGAAAGTTGCTCTTAGATTTCTAGATTTCGAGAACAATCTACTTTGCTTCGGTCCCTTTCACTCATGCGTAAGTTCACAAAGAGAGTGCGTGACAAGTAACAGGTATCAATTACCCGATACAAAGCTCGTAGAATTGATCAGAAAAGTCGTATTTCTTTTTCACTAAGGACTTTTATTCCACCAAACAAAATATTAATATGCAAGAGACACTTCTAGAGTCTCTCCTCTTATAATATTGATTTTATTAGAAGCGAAACTCTTCAAAGGACCAAGCGCCTAGAACAAGGAAAGATGAAAGCGGCGCCAATTCAATCGGCAACTTGCGTTTCAAAGGCTGGCCTCACAACCATTGAGCAAATCATACCGCTCCCTCTTCCCGACGCCTACAACATAGTATCGACTTATTTTCAATGACATAAGAGTTATTTTTGTTTGAACCCTAAACCAGCGGAAGCTCTACCAAAATTATCAAATAAACTTAATTTTCAGCACAATAAAACCTGTTTTTGTTTGTACTCTAACCCAACGAAAACTTTACTATTTGCTTTTACTTATATTACAATATCGACTTAATTTCTAAAGCAATAAAACCTGTTTTTGTTTAGACATTACACCCTAGTATCTATGATGGATTGCGCGTATCGAAAGTGCCAATTCATTTGGCGCAGTTGATGGCTGGAGTTTGAATTATTCAGGGGTATGACGGCGTAATTAGAGGGTAGTTTCATTGGAACCCGTGATGATTGAGTGCAAATATTAATTATTATTTTTTAGTTTAATAGAAAATAATGTATTGATATCATGTTTCTATAAAATACATTGCAATGTATCTTTATTGTGCACCAAAAATTTATGAAAAACGTTTTAATTATCAATAGAATATTCGGTAAGGTGCTTGTCCCACCGCCGGCGATGAGCGAGTAACGAGCAGAGTTAGAAACGATTTGGCCATGGTATAATAATATACTCCGCCAGGTATAGCATTTCGGTCACGTGGGCAACACGTAATGACGTCAATCGATGCTTAAGCGAGACCGAATTATGTCATTAACAAATAGTTCGCAAGAGGCGGATGACGATGCCGAGTGACGTCATTGCGTGTTTGCTCCCGGAATGCTAGGCCTTGTTATTTTGGATCATGGAGTTAGCGAGCAGCGAGAAGCGACTGTACAGTTCCGATGGTTTTATCGCTGGGCTATAGCGAGTGTACGCCGAGCGAGCATGATCTACTAATATTGCAACGAACTAGTGAAGTGAGTTCTCGCCTGCAGTGTGAACAGTTAGCGATCTATTATATGTGTCCCTTTATTTACACGGGGTCTATTAATCTATTGTAAGCTTCTTGAGCTACCAAATAGTTCATCGCTTCCTCGCCGGAGGTCGGTCAAGTGCCTTAGATTGAAAGGACTCCGACTCTCCTGGGACAGTTCGGCTGTTGTATGTACATACTTCTTTTTATTCGACGAAAACTTGAGTAGAGCACAGTACAGTTCGATGTTTATAAAATTTAAGTTTATAATTGCGAATAAAAGTTTATTTCATTCCAATTGCTATCTTCAAATTTTACCTAAATCGGTTAAGGAGTTGTTTTACTTTGGTTCTAACTGTCAGTCCAAATTTTTCAATATTGCTACCAGAATTGATCTCATGAAAAACGGAAGAAACGGCCCCCTTACCTCAAAAATGGCAATGTGAAATCTGGCGACGTCTCCTGATTAGTCTCAGTCGCACTAGGAGCAAAATATTGAAACATGTGTGCTATCTCATGTGTGCGTCCATTGCCTGCTTGTCTTTCTGTCTCTCACTTATCGAAACATATCATACAACGGAAGTGTAGCACGTTATTTGTTTGTGTTGAATTTGTCTCCACATCATAGCGCGCATATTAGCGCGTTCCCTATCTCCCCTTTCTTAATGAAATCAATAATTATCGCTCATTATTAATTTTAAGGCGGCCATCGCCCCTCGACTCCTTACCGCCGTAGAGTAGTAATATCAGTGAGTAGAGAGGAAGGTATACATTATTAAGGGAAGCATCATCGCGGCAGAGATCAAAGGTGTGGCCAGAACGAATTATTCATAAGGAAATAAACTCGGAGGTAGGGCGGCGTTATAATAATGGCGGAGACGTGAAATAACTGCCAAAGGTATTAATATAAATGTTATTATTTTAACTACAAGCTATGGGCCGAATTCAAAAAAGGGAGAGGTTTGATGTTCGTCTATATGGTTTTTTAACCGAGTTCGTAGTATCTGACTTACCAATTTCCGTTAAGTATAATCTTCTTATAAGTTAAGTATCTGAAACAAGAAACAGTTTACATGATTAACAATTGACTCAAAACTTAAAAAATAATAAATGAATTCGGGACATTTTCACACCCTGTCGCCTGACCCTAAACTAAGCAAAGCTAGTACTATGACTGCCGGAGTCTGATATACATACTTAGATATTTTTAAATACATACTTAAATAGATAATAACACCCAAACACAAATGTTAATCACATGAATGTTTGCCCTAGGTGGTAATCAAACTCACGCCCCCAAGCTTAGAAGGCAGGTTCACTACAAACTGAGCCGCTGAGGCAGTCAAGAGAACATTTAAAATTTTGTAAAATTGTTTAAGAATAGAACAAGTTATCGGAAAAAGCTAAAATGTATTATACAGATCATTAATTTTATTATAGTTATACAGATCATTAATTTAAAAACAGCTTCGACTTTTTTAGGCACCATCCTAAAATTGGAAATACAAAACCAATGGTTTATTTAGCACCTTTTAAAAAGTGCCAAAAGTGAATTAGTAAGGAGTAAGTAAGTGTATAACATGAAGGATCTAATAATTTACCAAGAGATTCAAAACTAAGCACACAATAAAACAAATCGAGAGTCACGTTACTTCGTTCATACCTACTCTGTGATAAATCGTAGCATAAATTCCGATCACGTAGCCGCAGCGTAGATAGCTCTACGCGTTACACGCCTACGCCGTAGCACACTCGTAGACTTACAGATTTTTTATGCGTTAGGCCACAATTCACCTGAATTGATGTTAACAATAGTTAAGAGACGTTAGGTCGACGAGAACACGCCTAGAGGAGAGGAGAGAGGTCTGAAAGATTTAAAACCTTTTTTTTGCTAATATTAATTGCTGTTTGTAAAAAAGATTTCGGGCTGTTCCCTCTAGTCAACTCTCGCATGTCATCGTGGTTACGAATTTTTACGATTACGGATTTTTTTGTTTTTACTCCATTTGTCGCTACTGAATGCGCTGCAGTAAGGACGACGTTTAGTAGGGACCAGCGAGAATAACTTTGTTTTGTAAGTTTAGATGTGATTATTGAAATCAACAAAGGTCTTTTTAAAATCAATCAAGATCAGTTGAAACTACCCGACATTTTGGAACACACCGTCCGTTGAGAGCTTAGGGCTAGATTTAGTACATGAGGGTCACAGATGGTATATATACAGATAGTATATATGAAGGACATGGTATGGTACAGTGGTTCGTGCCTACGAATTAATTAACGGGTATTGAGAGAATCAGAAGGGATTAATGAAGGGGTTTTAATTCCAAGGATTACACGACTGTGCCCAAAAATAAAGACAGGCGATTTTGAATAGGGAAAATTAGGGTGCTTGTGGTTTGAATCGTTAAAGTAATACTTATGGCTGAATATGTTTTGGCATAATACTGCTACTGGCGAAAACATGTAATTTGAAAGAGTCTACCGCAGTTCTACCTTAGTAATACTAAAATAAAACAAAGTTACAAAAATATTGGAATATTTAAAACAAACTAAAACTTTTTTAAACGTTTTATTCCTTCTAAGCTTCAGAGTAATAAATTACAACCGCCAAAAAGGTATTTTATCTCCACAACTAAATCCTAATTACATATGTACCAAAAATGTTAAAAGGCTCACAATGTTACCCTTTAATAAAACCAAATGTTGACAGTTCTACACTAACTTAATTAAGGTATATATATAGGTATATATAGTTATGTTTTACACGTTAGCTCATTAAAATTCACCTTCAAATAAAAATCTCCGATGCGAGGTGAATTCGTTCATTGTTGAGCAAAATTGTTCATTTGACCACCTAAGCACGTATTTTAATTACAAATTCGTCATTAAAGCTCGCCAGAGAGAAATTTCAAAATTTCTAATTGGCGACCAAATTGTTTTTGGGGTTTTAAAAAACTGACGCGCCATTCAAACTTTTACAATGAGTGGACAGGTACATGTGGAGCTACCTCAACAACAAACAGAATTTAATTAAAAAATTAGGTACATATTTAGGTACCCGTTTACAAGTTATATCTTAAAGCTCTATAACAACATCCCCTTATGGAAAAAGTTACCAATTTTTGGCGCAGCGACCTAATTGCATGGTAGCATTTAATACAAGAGCATGAATGGAAAACACGGGTCATCCAAATTTTCAAAAACTTAATCGACAAAAATAACCATTTTAATTTTCGAGCCTCAAAATTTGATGCGAATCGGTTGAGAAATGCGACCTGTAGAGGAGAAAAGCTGGACATCCGCAGGACAATCATAATAATAATAAATAATAATAAATTCGGGACACTTCCACACACGGTCACCTGACCCCAAACAAAGCTAAGCTTGTACTATGGCTGCCAGGGACTGATATACTTACTTAGATATTTTTAAATATATACTTAAATACATATGAACACCCAGACATAGAACAAACACAAATGTTCATCACATAAATGTTTGCCCTAGGTGGGAATCGAACCCACGCCCCCAAGCTCAGAAGGCAGGTTCACTACCAACTGAGCCACCGAGGCAGTCAAACCGATAATACCGATTTTATTAATTTCCAAAAGGTTACAAGCATGTTTCTCGTTAACTATGCATTAGGAGAATACTGTATCGCAGGGACGATGCATGGTGCGAATTAAAAAATGTATAGACACTGTGAAGTGATTAATACTAAGAATTTTTGCCCATGTTGAAAAAGACGCGTTTCGCTCGCGCTAAGAGCTCGCTCAGTCGACAAACAGCCCTAACGCACAGACTATCGTAGTAGGTACCATCGCAACTACTTAACATGCAAATAAAACAGGTACTCTGGTACCCGTTGGATAGGGGATCCAGATAGGGGAGAAATGAACTGAACACTTAATGGATCTGTCAAGTGCAGACTGTCTTCACAACTATTCATAGAATCTCCGCCGACCCATTTACATTTAAAACATTAACGTACTTATCTCTAGTCTTTGTATACTTTAGCTAAATTCTAAGCATTTTAAATTGTTTAGAAAATCGAGTTTTAGAAATATTTATTCTTTAGTATTTTTATGACACCTCGTAATTAAGTAGCGGATATTGCTAGACATCTTTCTGTTTCCTAGAAGTATAGATATCCTTCTTTTTTAATCATTTGTCAGCGTCTAAGTCACGTCTAAGCGTCTAGTACAAAAAAGGTTTGGTAAATTCTTACGTTTTCTAAAAACCTGTAATAGTTACCGATTTTCAAATAGAAACGCCTAGAGCATTTCCACATCCGGTAAAATCATTTCCTACGAAATTATCATAATGGCCTACGAGTCGGCTACGAGGTACGAGTATCTACGTTGCTACAATACTGCTACGGCGGGCGTAGCACTTAGCTACGGTAGAAACTTGTTCAGTTTTTTAAATCTTTTTCGTCTTGAAACTTTTAATTTAAAAAATTACCGTACTTTTTCATAAAGCGGAGTGCTTTATGTCGAATAGTACGTTTAGCTTAGCCCTGCTGCTAGTTTTTAAGTCGTTTGAAAATCTTTTACATTATAGAGCAAAACATCAACTAAATGCACCATTCGCGGTTATGCATCCCAAGCTGCATGATACTTGCTTTATCCTCGAGTACGTCCTCGCTAAGATTTAGTCCTAACCAAGCAAACTGCGAGCGGCTGACTGTCCACCGACTGACCTTGAGTTGCGAATTGGCCGCTCACGGAATGGGTCAGCAAGCGAGACGCCGCAAACTGCACATAATGCGTGCTGTTCGGACTCCATTCTATGGCTAACTGGAGGCCAGCAGGTTGCTTAGTCAGGACGAAGCCTTATTGCCGTCAGGCGAATCGGTATTCAAACGCAAACGTAACGCGTAATAAACAGTATAACCGTAGAAAACGTTCTCTAGCTTTATAATGATGATGGAATCATTGATGGAATACAGTTATACTAAAACCTAGTCTAGTGAAGAAGGAAAAAAACCGGCAAAGTACAATACAATACAATACAATACATCTTTATTGCACACCAAAAATACAAAGTAAAACAAACATAAAGAAAATATTAAACAATAAAATATCATTCGGCAGTACAAGGGCGGCCTTATCGCCTAAAGCGATTTCTTCCAGGCAACCTTTGGATGGACAGGACAGAACGAAATATGACAAACGGTCGGTGGCATACATAAATACAATAGTAAACAAATAAAATATAGTAAAAATATATCTACACATATACCTTTAGGTACATATAATACATAAATTAATATATAGTTTGTAAATATATATAAATAATATATATATATATATATGTACGTACCAATTAACAAAGAGAGAGATAATGTTTAAAAATAAGATTTTTGAAAATAGGCAATGATTCAGCCTGTCTAAGTACGAGTCGGACAATGGGTTAAATACCTTAAAAACACCTATGGAGTATGGGACAATACCTATAAAAAACGAGAATATATGTATGTCTGTTGTATGGGAGCCTCTAAGTAGATAGGATGGGAGTAATTAAATATTTATTTTATTGTTTTTTTAGTATTTTTTGTTATAGCGGCAACAGAAATACATCATCTGTGCAAATTACAACTGTCTAACTATCACGGTTCATGAGATACAGCCTGGTGACAGATGGACAGGCGGACGGACAGCTGAGTATTTGTATAATAGGGTCCCATTTTACCCTTTGTGTACGGAACTCTAAAAAAGTAACGACGTTGTTCTGAATTAATTGCAGTATCCCGCAGTAACCATCGGAATTGCGAGTACGAACAATTTCAGCAGAGATAATTTTGATCGCCTCCTATTTGCATAAACAGACCATGTTTTCATTTAATTACTGTTTTTTCTCGTGCTTGAGTATTTCCCTCGGCAACGATACTGGCAACATTGTTTTTATTTGTTTCGCAAATGTTTGTGTTTCTTTTGAATTTCGTGCAATTCTCAAGTACCGTTCAGCGTTTGTATACTCTTTAATAAATTAGAAATAACAGTGTGAGCGATGTGGGTATAGTGGGTAGGCTTTAATGTTGAGAATAACAATAAATATTGAAAATACAAGAAAGTAAAGTGTTTTAGATTTTTTTTTTTGTTGAAAAAATTGGGAACGGGAAGTATAATGTAGGTTTCTATTGAATTTAAGACTGCCCTTTTTAATTTAAGGAGGCTTATGTTGTTTCGAGCGTATGTATGTATGTTTTTATGTGGGTATTTATGTGTGAGGTTTCTTTGGCACGCCCTACAGCCTACACAGCTTGATGTATTTCGACATGTGAGGTGTCATTTGAATCGTCTTGATACTGGAAGTGACATAGGGTACAACATTTTGCAGCCGGGTTATGTTTTTTTTTTAATAATGTTACTCGTTCCTGCTTGTTCCAACGCTTGTCACCCTTAGGTAAGATGTTATATCTCTTTGTGCCCAGTATTTTCTCTGGAAACATTGCCCTTCAATGCAGAACACAGTAATGTTTGCACACTACTGGTGTGCGTTTGCATAGATGGCAAGGGTGTAGTACTTCCCCAGATGGACTCTGCAAAAGCGCCCTACTGCAAAAACGGAAAAAGTGCGAAGAAAGTGGAAATATTTATACCGTATACCTTCGACCATATATAATACGAAAGACAAATACGAAAGATCCGGTACGAAAACCTAAAAATGGACCGCAGAAATTAGGCGCTGCACACAATTCACCGTAGTCACAAACAGTGACGCAACCAGTCGCAACAGTGGCAATTATTGTTGTCTCGTACTCGGTACAGTTTCTTGTACATCTCTCTATATTTGTTATTGATACTCATAACATACTGTCAACGGAGCTGTGTAGTGTGCATTTGCTTGTAGTTATATTGGGTCCACGCGCAGTGTACTAGAAATTAGACTCGTGCCACTTTTTTCTTATATTATTTCGATGCCGTATACAATGTTATACGGAAACAGGGCGAATAAAGTGGAAATATTCTGGCAAAAAAGTATAGTATCTTAATATAAGAAGACTTACAGGCTCATGAATCTCACTAGATACATTAGTAATGGAACAGGCCATCAAACGCAGCTCAGATACGCATTAGCGCCGCGACTGCCGAATATGGCGGCCATTTAACGACATGCGAGGAAATCGTGTCTTGTTACTTACTTAATAGCAAGTTTGAGTCTATTGTTCACACAACAATGATCGTGTGACACTTGAAATTTTATTTTATTTTAATTTGTATCTGCTTTATTAGCTTGAAACTTTTTATTACTAAAATTAAACTAAGAATTAAAATCTAGATTTTAGGCATATCCTTGGTTCCATGAAATTAGTGGGATAACAAAATTAAACTGAATACTTTTCAAATCAGAGGGCTGGGTAAACTATTCCAGATAATTACTAAGGACTACGAGCTTAAGGTTGGATGAAAATTAGACGCTGAGTTGTCCGCTACTGTTATTGTTGTTGTTGTTTGGAGTATTTCGAGGGTGTTGAAAACTAGTTCTCAGGATTAATGTGTCATAGGAACATAAAGCTTATTTCTTATTATTCTGGGCCGAGTTCGGCCCGGACGGGGCCTATTAAATGTTAACCCAATGAACATATGTACTAAAATAAAAATATATATGATCCCAACCTTGTTAAGTAAACCAATAATAATTTCAAATTACATATCTTGTCTTATCGTGTTAAAGATTAAACTGTAAAGCAGACAATAGATATGTTAAAATTAAATTCGTTTTAATGGTTAAGCTTTTTGCAAAGCAGCGTGTAGCACTTAAAACGAATTATTGAAATATCCTCACATTTATTTACGATTTAAAGATTTAATATTTTAACCAGAAAATAGTAACTAAGGCAGTAAAAGTCTCCTACATATTTAAACTCGAATTAAATTAAATTCACTCTAGCAATTCACGAGAGTGCATAAAACTTCTTGTCACACATAGTACAAGAACATTGACGTAAAACCGAGCGCAAAATCAGAGGCAATAAAGCATGGCAGTGACATTATTTATACCCTGTTCCACGATATTACATTCTGTCTCTACCGGGGTACGACACTGTCGCACTACCTCTTGCCGTCTGTCAGTTCCGTGGCATCCTTTGTTCTTACAAGCATGTAAGATACCTATATGTAGTATACCGAAATCTGGCGAAAATTCTTAGTACCGAACCACGTTATGCACTCAGTATTTTCTTTAAAAATGTTACTCGATAGACGTGGTCTCAAAATGGGGTGAAGATTTTTAAGAAAAAATAGCCAGTAAAATTTGAAACAGCTATTACATTGTAGCGCTGATTTGAAAAATGCTACTCAAATATACCTATTTAAACTATTTAAATACTGGGTATTCTGATAATAGTTCGGTTCCCGTCCACTTCCATGTCCATTTATATTACAAAGAAAAGAATGGAGTACTTTGAAAATAACCCCATTTCAATAACATTGACAGGCGACAGAAACAGCTTGTGTCTAAAAGCAACCTCGTAGCTTGAACCAAACTTGGCTGTATAGGCGGCGAACGAGCGCTAAGAAACTGTCATATTGCGAAGTGAAATCTTGACAACTTGTTTGAAGAATTTTGATTGGCTTTTCAAGTCTTCAAGCAAAGTTAGGAAGCAATATCGCTCGTGTGGAGACGCCGAAGTATCGCCATGTCTGCTCGATGTGTGTATCGATCGCCGCGCGACGCCGCGTGACATCACTACTTATTCATGAGCCAGTCAGCTGAGTTCTTCGTCCTGTGGCCGTGACATTTTATAGATTGCAGAATAAGAAAAAAAGCTGAAGAAATTTTGTTGAATACTTCATAAATGGTGCTGGGAACCAGTATCATATAGGTTTAAGTAACTTTTTTTTTAGATATAAATTGACTTTTGAGAAAAAGCTGTAAAAAACAAACATTTCTAAAGATTTTAAAAGTCTAAGACTTAATTTTAAGCTTTATCGAATACTAGCTGTTGCCTGCCAAATTCGTTCGCGTTTATTCAGAATATCCATACTCGTAAACCCTCCTCGTGATATACTGTAAGTACATACTTATCAAATTTTTTTTTCAAGTCAAGTCAAAATGTTTTTATTCAATTTAGGTATCAAAGATACACTTATGAACGTCAAAGTTATTTAAATAGACTCGACCGCCTTGTTCGAATAAAAAGCCTCTACTCAGAAGAACAGGCAAGAAACTGAGGGGCATTATTTTTTCAAATAATAAATAAATTAGTCTCACAAATTTTGGCTTACAACTAGGTAATATCTATAAATATTAGTGGCTACTTGGCGGAAGTGGAAGGCTCCAGACATCTTTATCTTCTAAATAATTCTTAACCTTATAATATCCTCTTTTCATTAATGTAGTTTTTACATGTGATTTGAATTTTCCCTCGGTGAGCCCTGTTATATTTTTCGGGATTTTATTGTAAAAACTAACGCAGTTGCCTAAAAATGACTTTCTTGACTTAGTCAGTCTAAATCTCTGTACAGCTATCCTATCCTTATTTCTAGTGTTATAATTGTGATAGTCACTGTTCAATTTAAATTTATGTAGATTTTTGCGAACGTGCATAATATTTTCAAAGATATATAAAGAAGGTAAAGTTAAAATATTTATTTCTTTAAATAAATCTCTCAATGATTCACGGGGACCCATTCCGTAGATAGCGCGGACCGCTCGCTTTTGCAAAATAAAAATGGCCTCCACTTCAGCAGCTGATCCCCACAGCAAAATGCCATTATGCGGTAGCTGATTATTATGAATAATAATCAGCTACCGCAAAGAGGTCAGAGTCCACTATTTAAAAAAAACTGGCTGGTTTTGAGCGGAGTTTTAATTATAGCTGTCAGTTGTTATTTTAGTACCAACTACGTACTATTCTGTGACGACGCATTTGGTAAGCAGCGCGTAATTTTTTATTAATTTACTGAATTTCATGACAAAAAGATTTATTTATTCAGAAAAAAGTATCGAAAAACCTTCTTTTGACATACTGCAACTATTAATCAAATTCCATCAAGATAGGTTTAGCTATTTAGCCGTTAAAGCGTACAAACAGACAGACAGAGTTACAATTTATAATTAGTAAGGAAAAGGATAATCAAAAAACCTTTCTTAAGTAAACATACTTTATCGAAAGCTCTTCTACATGCGTGATATTCCAACACCAAAATGTCAAGCATTAACTATACAAACTATCGGCACAGAGTAGGTTATTTACTACATTGTTACTAGGCAATCAGCCATATACAATGTACACAATGTATGAGCTGCGTCGTCAGTGACCTTAGCCTGTGGAGTGTGGCCTGATGTTTGCCCGATAAATAATGCAGACTAGCGATCGATGTGAGCCGACACACGCGCGATTTTGGGCATCAAACGCGATCGGAACTAAATACTGTTTGACTTATTTTTTTTATCTATGTACAGTCTAATAACATAACATATCGTCACGCCTTTCCCCGAGGGGTTGGCAGAGGTGTAATACAACACCCACACCTCGCCGGACAATATTCAGTCCCAAATGTGACGGGGGGAACGTAAAAACAAACGATTGAAATATAGCTAGCTATATAAGAGTTTGATGCTCTGGAGATGGAAATGGTAACAAGGTAAAAGCTAAAATAAACTAGAAGGAAAACTTCTTTAACACCAGTGCTGATATTAAAGCAAATAATGATAACACAGCCGTGAAAAGGGTAGTGGTTTCAATATCGACATGATTGCACATCTTCATTAAAGCCACTGCCCAGCCCAGGTTCACCGAAATCAATTTATTTGTTTGGCTTGTATAATACATATCGACAGTAGGAAAACAAAACAAAGCCGTATACAAAAGTAACGCCAACACTCACCGACAGTCCCTATTTATTCCCAAAAGCACCGGTTGTTTTTCCCAACGAATCAGTGAGACGAAAATTCCGCGCTTCAATCCCGCAGTGGACGATTGCAAATGTAAATTAATGCTTTTAAAATCCGTGACAAAGGCAATTCCGTCGATTTCGATTCGTCGAAGGATGGACCCGATTGGTCCAACGATCGAGTTGATTGGTCGGACTGCCTATTCGATTGGTCAACGCTAAGCTCTGACTGGTGGACGACTAGCGCGATTAGTCAGGTGTTAAGCGCAATTGGTCTGATTTTTGGGAGCAAGAGCGATCA
The DNA here is from genome assembly GCA_911728515.1 of Peribatodes rhomboidaria. NCBI lineage: Eukaryota > Metazoa > Arthropoda > Insecta > Lepidoptera > Geometridae > Peribatodes > Peribatodes rhomboidaria. The sequence continues at coordinate 1,120,011 of OU452183.1, forward strand.
GTAGCCCGATCAGCCCGTCGTGTTTATTGACGAATCGGCGATCGGAATGATTTATTCGATTGTATTCGTAAATTGGTGCCGCCATTATCAGAATATTTATTGACGAATACTTGGACGTTAATTACTTTGACGATTTATTCATCGTTACGTTTACGGCGCTTTTAATACTGTTAAAAGGTATAATTTAATTATTGGATTACTGGCACCAAATTATTTTATAAAGCTTTTTAACGTTCCACGACAATAATTAAAGTATTTAGGGTAGGTATATCTACTATTTAAACTATACGGTAGGCCGACCTTTAAGTTAAGGCGTGCCTTGAGATTGTCCTATTAACTCCTTAGTGAGCTCTACGTACAGCAGTGGACTGATACGGGGTAATGATAAATAGCCGCTGGTTACTAAAATTATATTACATTCTATCCTACTAATATTATAAACGCGAAAGTTTGTAAGAATGGATGGATGGATGGATGGATGTTTGTTACTCTTTCACGCCAGAACGGCTGAACAGATCTGGATGAAATTTGGCACAGAGATAGATTATAGTCTAGAATAACACATAGGATACTTTTTAACCGCAGGTGAAACCGCGGGGCGCAGCTAGTCAATTATAAATATCGAACCAAACTCGTGTAAATTGATCTCTACTCAAGTACCAACATGTTACGTACGAAACAATATATTAACTAATTTTGATTGTAAAATTTACTCATATGTAATATTAATCGTAATCCTAACTAATTTTATAACTGCGTGACTTTGATGTTTGTTTGTTACGGTTTCACGCCATGACTGCTCGGCCATCATCATGAAACTTTGCATACACGTTGTCGGACATAGGGTACCATTAATTTAAAAAAAAACTGCAGTTTATGTGGGACCGCGGGTCGAACTGCGGGTCGCAGCTAGTAGCAAATAAAGATATGCTATCTACATACATACATACATTCGTACTTGATACACTTTTACAGCGCCATAATAAAAGCATAGTGCTAATCTGCAGGATACGAGCGACGTAAATCTGGAGCACTGCTCGTGAATACGAGATCGCTTCGAGCAAAAAATGACGAGCGAACGGTTCTAGTTATTTTTTCATTTCATTTTTATTGTAAGCGATTGAAGTGAAACGTGAGCTCTGAGAAGGACCACAACTGCTAATAAACAAGTACTGAAACTGTAGGTATATATAATACATTTATCGATTTTTCATAAAGTAGATACTATGGTACGTTTTTCTTTTGTAATAGGTTTGCGCGTGGCCGCCATTCCGCCTGATGTGGGCTACAATGGAGCAAGCTCGCCTAAACTTTATAGTAACTGTTCTAAAGTTAGTCGATGCTGCGCTACGCTTCTCAGGCTTTTACGACTCCTACGATTTTTACCAGGTCAGACCAGCTCAAACAAAATAGCTCGTCCAGGTTTGAGGAAGTGGTGCGAATGGCTACAGACCGGAATAAATGGAGGATACTGACAAATCGCTGGGTGAAGCAAAATGGTGGTCGCGATCTTCAGCCATAAAGGATCAACCAGAGAGAGAGAGAGAGAGAGAGAGAGAGAGAGAGAGAGAGAGAGAGACGATTTTTACCAATATTTAAGTAGAGGCATGATCCAAACAAACAAGGTCTCGCGTTCCGGGAGCTAACACGTGATAACGTCCCTCATCATCATCATCCCTCTCTTTCGAACTTGTTGTAAATTACTTATTTCGGTCTTGTTTAAGCATCGATTGACGTCATTACGAGTTGCTTACGTGATCGTTTTTGACTTGAAATGCTATCCCAGGGAAAGTATATTATTATACCATGGGTTGAGGTAAGTTTAGAGTATCGTTTTGAGTTAGAACATGGACCGTAGCCGAGCGAGTGAAATTTGAAAAGTTAAAAAATCACGCTAACTTTCCCCCAACATACGGTGGACTTGTCATGTCCTGCGGCGCCGCTTGAACGTTGTTGTTTTACGAGTCTACAGGACCCCGTGTCCCCACGTCCCCATGTTTATTGAGAGAATATTTAGGAAGACGCAAGGAACAACTTTTGGAAGTTGTACGAGAGTGTGCTATATGTAGGTATAGGTTGCTATTTGTTGGCCAAATCCAGCGGAGGTTTAAACCAATATTTATGTTCACAACAGAGTGTATTGACGGAAAATAAATATTGATGTGGTTTTAGGACACAAAAATTGTCCAAATAAATCTTGCAGCCGATACGGACAGTCAAAACATAAATATTTTCTCTGTTATTAGCGACAAATTGACGACCGATTGATTATGAGCTTTTGGTGGTACGAGTATGTAGGTACTATGGAGACTGGGTCTCGATTCTATGACTACTTTTGACACTGCAGACATGAATTGCCTCAATTGACACTTTTTGTAAAAGTGTAAATTTGAGGCAATTAATTAACAATTTAAAAACAATTAGTACAATCGAACCCTCACCGGATGTGAACGAAACTATAGTCGGAATCCGACTTAATAAGACACGAGCTACAATTATATTTATTGAAATTTTGCTTTCAAGTTCAATATTAACATTCTAGAGTTCATAGTTAGTAATTGATTAAATGTAATGGTCGCTTTTACTAAATTATATAATCAATCCCTTTCCGTTAGGTAGGTATTTATAGTGGAATTCCAACAAAGATCCAGCCAGATATTAGCTGGCATGTTCTGCGAAAATCTATTAAATTCCCTTTCTACGTAAACCGAATATTATTGTTTCAATATAATGAGATGTGAATATTGTATCAGCTTAGTTATCTGTTATCTCTCTCCAGGGACGCGCGATAGCTACTGACTAAAAATAGCCGAGCGTCCGTCCGCGTCGCCGCCAGTCGTTTAGGCTGCGTATACACTAGCTATGTGCGAACGGTGCGAGGAAATAATCCACCAATAGGACCAAGTGTGGATCCAAGATTTTGGTTTAGGGGGTAGCTTGACTTAGATAAAAGTATGCTTTACCAAGGTACATAAAAGAACAACACTACAAAAAGCCATTTTCGACAATTCTAGAGAATAAATAATAATAATAAATAATAATCAGTGCTATGCGCGACGCAGCCACGCGCGTGCACTCGCCTTGATAAAGATCGCCGAATGCGGTTGAAACTATAGTCGGAATAATCGACTAAATCGTACGTGAGTAATTCCCGTTTCATAAATCATAATGTGTGAAGACCACGTCAGTTTCCATATTAAAATAAAGTGCATTTTTAATAAATGTTGTCTTAGTAACAAGGTACAACGACCCGTAGCCCCCGTAGGCTTAGTATGAGTTTTGATAGTTGCGTAAACTTTTTTCGTTTTCGAATAAGATACTTTTGAGAGGGGATTGAGCCCCTTAGCTCCCCTGCTGCTGCTTGTGAATAGGATCACTTCGCTGTGCCTCCTTGACCGGGTCGGTGCCGTATCGTTGCCGTACCGCATCTGTACTGACTGTAATGTAGTTTGTGTCTCTCGTCAAAGAATTTGTGCAGGTGTGGTACCGAAACGAAATGGCCCTAGCCGTCAGGAAGGCACCTAAATCAAGTATGCTATAGTAGTATCAGTATAGTAGTAGTATGTAGGTAGTATTGTTTGCTGCGGGAGGTAAATACCTCCCGCACCACGCATCTCATCTTCCTCGCGCTTCTCCAGTGGATACGCACCCTTGGTCACTAGTCGCACGTTAGCTCAGTTAGATCTATTAATATCCTATAAGACGTCTAGACTGTTTCTAGACTGCGCTGGGGGAGTCTCTTCACTATAATGTTTTAAATGCCACGCAAATAAACGCTCTGACAGGAAGGTGGGAATATTTTAATCAACGCGCAATCTCTCTAACGTAGTTTAATTTACTGCGTTGCTTTTTCGTCTGTAGATGTTGCGTTTTAGCTAACTATTTTTTAATTGTTTTCTGGGTAATTAAGATCAATATTGTAGAGTTAAAATGTGGTATACTACCAAAAACTTATACATGTACTCGTAGTTGTTTTCACAGTCCGATGTCCGTTTTACCACTAAGCGGCACGATCTTGATCAAATTTTGGAAGAAAAATTGTGTTTGAGATATTAGATAATTTATAAACGCACAATTTTTTTTTACACATAACTTGATCTGTATTTAGTTTGTACTCGTATGTAACTATGTATACTAACTTACACGTGTTTCTCACGTTTTTTTTTTGTAAGTATTATAAATTGTTATTGAGCCCTAGAATTTGATCGCATTTTTTAACATTTTTGATTTTATGTTAATAGCATAAACCAAAACCAAAACTATGTATTGTTCGGGTGGAATCTTGCAGCTATATATAATACTATATATAATACACGTTTAGTTTGAATGACAATGCATGGTTAGATGTGTGACGTCATTCTAAATCCATCATGGTGGAACACCCAAGATGACCGACAAGTTATTTTCAATGCACTCCTACAATATTGGTATCAAATGAAAGGGCTTGCTGAGATTACCACGAAAAATATTCTTGTTAGAGCAAAAAAAACTTTTTTTGAAAATATTATTTTTCAACAAAAAAAAAACCATTAATTAATACTGTCTGAACAAAATCACTTTGCCTCACACTACCAGTACTTATTATAGCGAAAGAAGTTAAGCTGATTACTTTGAACATTTCTTAACATAACGACGCTATTATGTCTAAAGATGCTAAGCTGTGTTAAGGAGTTTAAGCACACGTTCATATTTTACCTGAGCTTAATCCTAGATATATAGGATTACTAGCTGCGCCCCGCGGTTTCACCCGCGGTTAAAAAGTATCCTATATGCTATTCTAGACTGTAATCTATCTCTGTGCCAAATTTCATCCAGATCTGTTCAGCCGTTCTTGCGTGAAAGAGTAACAAACATCCATACATCCATTCTTACAAACTTTCGCCTTTATAATATTAGTAGGAAGTAGGATAGATCCTGAGCTCAAGAGGTAGATTATTACATAGCACTGAAGATTTAACAAAACTTTAACATTGCCTAGAAACTTTCATCGGTACGATCAATTAGCACTTAAATTTGTTTGAACTTGTCTGTCGCTTTCAAGAGATCGTGTGCAAATATAAAAATAAAGTGGAATGAGACAATTTTCTTTGCAGAGGATCCGCCGTTGCATTCTATTAGCCCTAGGACAGTACATTGCGATTTACGATCTACTTTGAACTCGTGCGAAAGACAAAATAAAACGTACAAGATGGACAACAGCGCGAACTAAAAATAAGGATATAATCTTGACTGTTACTTGCTATGCGACGCGTGATATGACACAAACGCAACATTAAATATACAAAAAAAACTCTTCCCACTCATAAGATATGACGAATACGGAACCACGATGAATTGTCATGAACTCAATTACGACTCAGTTTTAGGCAAGATGATGATGGACACAGACAACTCGAGAAATATTTGAAACTATCCATACTTATATCCATTATAAAATCGACAGTAACTTTGTCTTTCTGTCTGTTTATAGGCTCTTCACGGCTAAACGGCTGAACGGACCTTGATGAAATTTAGTAAGTAGTTACAGTATTTCACGTGGAAGATTTTTGGATACTATTTTCTAAATAAATGCGAACAAAATCGCAAGTAACAGCTGGTTAATAATACCACACAATTTGTATTGGGGATTGAAAGTGACACTATTAGCAGACTTCATTTGATACATAATTTATTTTTGACGTCTCAGCTTTGCCCTCTCTCCCTCGCTACTCTACAATAACCGGGCTCATATGAGCCCGGAAAATGTTCGTGGAACGTGCCCCGCGGGACAAATATCCAGCAGGCTTATTATGTAGTGAAAGCGATGAAGCGGATTGTGATGATAGCGAAGGCAAGACCTCCCTAATCACGATCGGCAATTCGGTAATATGCAACTTTTTCTATCGCGATCGCTTACGAACGAATGACAAAAGATGAAGCAAATGGAACGGTTTCATACGTTTCGTTGTTTGAAAAGGGGGGTCGTACAATTTATTTCCTGCGCTTGCTTATAGGCTTGCCCACAATTGACTAGATGGAACAAAATTATGCCTCTTTACAAATATAAACGTTTTGCTTCTGATATCTCTACGTATGTCGAATATTTATTAACTTATAGACGCTAATAATAAAAAAATTAAATAGTTCCAAAAAGTATTGCCAAAGGATTACCAAAACGCAAACATTTAGAAAAAAATGTAAACTTCAAAGCGTTGACAACTGACATTTGGACATAATTTCGATTTTAGCGCGTTTTCTGAACTCGAAAATTTGTAAACAAAATAATACCAGTGATCAACAACTAACACTAATTAAACAAGATAAATAGTTTAAAAACCGTACAAGTTCTCTGCGTTTGATGGCCTATTCTACGGCTACGTGACATTGGCGGAGTTAAGAAGACAGTGTCTTCTTAAGAGCCCTAGACCAACAGTTGAAGTTGATGAAAACATCAGTGTAATGTGTGTTGAAACCAAGATTTTGATATGATTATCACCAGCACCAACGCAGGTAGTGGACAGCCAGTGGGACTTTCAGAGGTTACAGAGGTTTTCCTTGATTACCTCGAGGAGAACAGACGGAGATTCAGAGCGACTGCCCAGCTGTGTAACAATGGCCCGTTGGCGAAATTACAGGCCCACCAGCTTTGGGATGAACTGACTTACCGCCTAAATGCGTAAAGTGCGGGTGTAGCGAAGACTCGTGGAGACGCATTTAATGGAGAGATGTAAGTAAGTTTTTAAAAAAGCATCAATAACTATAATTGTATGTAATTTCTTGGCACCAATTCTGCTTTCTTTAAGAAACTACAGCTAAATATTACATGACCAGCAATCCTAGCAAATTAAAAAGGCGAATATTTGTGTTTGTTTGTTACTTCTTCACACTCAAACAGGTGGTTTTAAGAAATTTGAAGAGGTTCCTTCATGTTTTATAATTAATTTTGATGTCTGTCCACAGCCGGTGGACCGAAGAAGAGGCAACTAGTTACATAGGAGCACAGCGGCACTAGCAGCTACCCTGCAGGCCAGAGCAGTAATGCAGATGGTGCGACTGGAAGAATTAACCCAAAGCTAGCATGCATAGTCACAATTACATTCTATTGTGAATCTTAACCAACACTAATGCGAGAAACCTTCACTATCAAATCAGTTTGAGAATAAACTGCTGTTCTATTATGCTACTATTATACATAGTTGAATGTATAGAATTGTATTACTTTATTTCAAATATTATGAATGTTTTGTGTGAGTACATACAAATAAATAAGTACTTTTCTTTGTTGATTTTATTATACTCTATATAGTCATTGTTTTTCTGCCCTATACCCATAATAATATAATATAAGGAGTTTGTTGAAATACAAACAAGAATTTATGTGAATGCAATATTTTATTCTGCTGATTTAATCATTGTCACAGAGAAGAACTGGCCACAAACTTAATGGAGTCTTTATTTCTTGATTAATCCAAGCTTAAAATACAACAGTAGGTAAATAGTAATAATTAACAAATTCCTATTTGATTTTTATACCAAACTGCCTGGTAAAATTACATTAATTCAATTTTAGGAAATAGTTTTCTTACAATTGAAATCTATTATACAAAGTTGTAAAATGATATCTACTGATAGCTATCAAGAACAATAATATAATACAACTAAAGATTATGAACAACAATTTACACAATACAGTACAATTTATAAAGATATCTTAACCCCTATACTAAGTAATATTATGAACTAGCTGTTACTCTCGACTATGTACAGGTGGATAAAAACCACTGTCACATTTACACTAGTCTTGTTAAAACATCACTTGTGGACGGGTCTATGGCAAGGGTAGTGGGTACACCGTCAGCCTCTATACACAAACTCAGCCTCCACCAGTGACTACTCCAGAAGGCGTCAGCGCGATGATCCAGGCGGCGTTTTAGTAGCCTCCAAGCTCCAAGGACTTGACTCAGCTCTGTACTGCCTACTTGCCAGACTCGCCAGAAGTCCAGGTGGTGAAGCATTACATGCCGCCAAAACCCTGATTCTGTAATAAAAATAATTTTCAGTTAAGTAAATAATTTAAGCATGATGATTCATCAATAACTGCCTTTTGGATATTAAGCCTTCATTTCAGCTCAGTCCCACACTGGGAAGTGGGTCTTTAGCTTGCAAGATTTAGTTATTGATGTGAAACTAAGAGGTGAAACTAAATAACATAACATCATCACACTGTCCCTGAAAGAGTTTTCAGATGTATTACCACAATTCGCTTGACAATATTTAGAACCAAATGTTACAGGAAGAAGCCTGTCGCCATACACAAGACTCCAGTTATGTAGCAAATGACATTAAATAATGCACATAAGTATTATGTTCACACAATGAACACATTTGTCAATCTTGCTTAGAAGATTTGTTATTAAGATACATAATATTATGGAAGTGAAGTAAGTAAAAGCTTGTAATAATTATGTTTTGTAAACTAGGTAAGTAATATTTACCATTCAAAGATCCTTTCTACAGAATGAGTTGTGCTTCTTCTTAGCCTGTTTTCGAATGAAGATGCAGTAGTGGCAGCCATCACACACATTCAACCACTCGGGGGGACCTCACATGAATTGTAGAAGCTAAAATATTAATTAAAAGTATCAGTTAATATGTAGATTACAGTTTCTTCATTAATCAAGCATAAAATTGTTCTCTGGTTTAGAAATTATATAAGGAAGAAGCAGTATGACTCTAATTTCTAGTACACAGCACATAGGCCAAATACAACAACAAGCAAACAGACTAGACAACAATAATTATCACTGTTGCGTTTGTGACTGGTGAATTGTATGCATGCACGTAATTTATGCGGTCCTTAACAAAGTTTTCGTAGGGTTTAGCATAGTATTAAACTTTCATAAAGAAAGTTTAGGCTTAGGCTTGTTGCCTGCTGTAGCTTCTTTGGAGAAGGAGAACCAATAGAACATCACCTAACCCCCATAATTGCATATAATAGCAATCCATACAGTACTTAACACTGCCAAAGAAATAAATGATGTCCACCAACTTATTAAATTTAGGGTTAGGTTTCTGCGAAAATATTTAGAACAAAATCTCGCTGTAATTACCTTGGACGTCTAATACTCTCCTCCCGTTCTGCAGCTCGGCGGGAAAGACACAGAATACTCCTATTACATAGGCGAAAGCTTACTCTTCCAATCTCCACAAGTTTACATACACAGGAACACAAGCAATAGCTATTTAAAGTGTTGTCTTTTTTTTTTTTAAATTTAACTACTTAAGTAGTTAAATTTAAAAAAAAAATTTTCGATTAATCGAAAAAGACAAAAGACTGCAGCTATTCCGAGGCTATGCAACATTCATTGTTAGGGATTAGAATCTACAGCGTTTTAGACTCCAAATTCTCCGCTATTACGACTCTCGGTTTGATAACGGAGGCGGATTAGCTTCCGTCTTCATTTGACATTTCCTAATTTGCTTGGAGCTGTCAACGGAGTTACGTAATACCAATTTTAAGTCAAAGTATGGGGATTTGTTCATTCAATTTGTTTCACAGCGCTTGCGATCGCGATCCTCCATGATGGCCGCTACGGAATACGAAACGCTCTCGCGATCCGCTTCAACCGTCAAAAATAACCAATCTTGGTTTCATTGGTTTCATCGCTAACTTAGATAATAAGCCTGCGGATTGGCGTAATGGCGACTGAGGGAGACTGTTTCCTTGTGTCTACGCTTCTACGGCGAGACCGTACTAGCAGACGATGCAACATGAAGTTATTTTCACTGACGGCACAGAATAGATAATAGGACTAGCTATTAGAGCGTCTACGAAGCCGAAGGGTGTAATATCAGTATCCTAACTTGTATATGGTATTAGCTGCAGTATCGAGAGAGGCAACTATTTGCTTGACAGGCTGAGTAGTTAGCCTTAGTGAAGTGTCGTTATGTTTAAGGTCGAAAGGTCACTTAAAATGGCCTAAAGTACGTGCAATAGTCATCTAAGTGACCACATGCTGTATGACACAATACTATATTAAAGTCATAACCGCGAAAACCAGCTTAATGACATAAAAATAGCTACGACGTAGCACCTCTACGCCGCTCCGTAGAGGTCTCAATACAAAAAAGCTGAACATTTGTTTATAGCAGTTCATTAAATAATAGCTAAGTACTTACTTATATTTTCAAATTTCTGTCAATATCAATTTATCTTATAATGGTCGTCTTTATTACGCGAAAAACTGAAATGAAAAACACAAAGGCGATATGTATAAATCTCTAAAGCTTAAGTAGACGCTCGTTGAGCGTTATTAAGAATAGTTGCCGAAGTACGATCGCCATCTAAGTGGGCATTAAGGTCAACCTTGGCAGGATCTACGACACTTGGCTCCGGCCTCAAGGTGGCTCGTCTAGACGGGCGCCGCCGCGTGATTTACCTCCTCTTGCTCTCAGACTATTATAACTAGCCGAAGGATTGCAAACTCTTAGAAACCTTTCAAAAATTGAGAACACCTAATTGATAGAGCAACGATCTACGAGCGAATCTAGGAAACATACGAAGTTTGTACGATGTAATTTGTATTTTCTTACAATTTATTTATTATTTATTTACTCTTGAACACCTCGGGATACCTTAGATCAGATGTATATATATTAATAATTGACAAATTAAATTATTTTAAAGTAACAATGAAATCGTTTTTGATAATTTCTAGTTTTCTAAAAGCATGTATAGCATTTAAATTATTGCGATAAAATATCTGTGTATTCGAGTACGACTTTACGGGTAGGTGCTACTTTATTTTGTGACAAAACTGTTTGTTATACATTTAGAGAATGAGTATTTATGATTATTCGACGACAGGCTGCTTACCTTGGATCTTGATTTCGTATAATTCATAAAGATTGGGCCCAGTTTCTTCTCATTTTTCAGATTTTATCATAAACAGTCCAAGGTCTTCATTTCAAGTTTTCACATTACCCATCCCCTCTAGGCAAATACTAAGCTCATAACTCAAGTTCTGCTTATCTGTAACTTGAAATTTGTTCATGCGAGTAACTTGAGGCCTCCTCATGTGTAACTTGAGGGCTTCATGTGTAAGTTGGGAAGTAAATGAGGTCCTCAAAGTTGCGGATGAATACTTGACGGAGTTCTGATGTGGGACGCATGTTGGGCACTTGTTGGACATTTGTGAAGCTTCTGGACGAACTTAATGTAACTTGAAACTTTGTAAAACTATTCGCATAATACAACGGTTACTGTTTAGAGGTCGTTACAGCGATACGGAACTACTACAATACATAGTACAACTAGCTGTCACCCCGCGACTTCGTTCGCGTTTAATTGGCAATAAATTAAAATTGCGACTATAATTTGAGATTTAAACTATCCTATCTCTCAAGTTGGATCGAACTGCACATGGTGTGCGAATTTTATTATAATCGGTTAAGTGGTTTAGGAGTTCATTGAGGACAAACATTGTGACACGAGATTTATATATATTAAGATAATATATTCTGCCAGGTATAGCATTCAGCAACATGTTGTGACATCAATCGATGTTTAAGCAACACCGAAATAAGTAATTTACAACAAGTTCGAAAAAGACGGATGACGATGACGTCATTACCTGTTGCTGACTTTGTTTCTTTTTTTTGGATCGTGCTACAATATAAATTAAATTGTATCCATCTCTAGATTTGATCCTTCACAGCTAACCCTAACTAGTATTATAAATGCAAAAGATGTCTGGAGCCTTCCACTTCCGCCAAGTAGCCACTAGTAGTATCTATAAGATACTACCTAGTTGTAAGCCAAAATTTGTGAGACTGTAATTTACTTATTATTTGAAAAAATAATGCCACTCAGTTTCTTGCCTGTTCTTCTGAGTAGATGCTCTTTATCCGAACAAGGCGGTCGAAACTATTTAAAAAAAACTTTGACGTTCATAAGTGTATTTTTGATACCTAAATTGAATAAAAACATTTTGACTTTGACTTTGAAAGTGCGGTTTCTCGTTTGTTTGTTACGCTTTTACGCTTTAACTGCTCAACTGATCGTCATGAAATTCATACACGTTGTCAGGGATACAGAAAAGGACATACTCGTAGGTATCTTTAATCTCGATAAAATAACGGTACTTGTAGGACCACAGGCGAATCGTATGTGTGGTTTGCATTGGATTTAGAACACAGTAAAAGTTTAAATATCACAAAATAGGCTAGCTTTATATACGTGAAAAATATCAAATGTAGAAACCAATGACAAATATAGTTGACTTGCAACTGCTCAGTTTACCAACTTCTGTTTGGAATCAAAGTGCAATTTGAGCCAACGTATTTATTTCCCGGCCGGACGCCGTTACTGGCAATACCGGGGTATATTGCCAGCGCGGTGCCAAAACTCCCAACTGTAAGTTAGCGCCCACGGGTGGCTGGTCTGCCAAAATGGCTCATTTCGCTACACTTTAGGGCTGCTTGCCTGCTTTAAACTAGAGTTTAGCTTGAGGCATTTTAAAAGTTCTAAAAACGCCTCAGGTGAAACTCTGGTAGGTACCTCGTAAAAAATTTAAAGACCAATTTTTGCTAACTTGATATTTTTTTAGGGATTATCTGTTACGTAGTATAACAAAAGTTAACTACAATCAATTTTAATTTTACGGTCGACAAAATTAAAATGTTTAAGCTAAATATTAATAGCCATTCTCAATTACATTTTTTTCTTCAAATTATGTCGTGTTTGTCGTTTTGATCTTATACGAGCGTTGCACGAGACTCTTAAAAAGTTTTCTCCTGTTAAAATTAAACCAAAAACGATTAGTCATGTTTAAACGATGGCGCCAGCCCTAGCCAGCGTGTTCGGTTCCACCGTACAGCCCTACGCCCCGCTCCGCTCCACCGCCAATATGAATATAGTTATAGGATAAACAGCGAAATTATGTTTGCTCAGACTAAGAGCCGAGAGAAGATATTGTTTGAGTATAATTTCAGGAGATCCTGAGACACGGGACTCGCGACATATGAAGAAAATGTTCGAGAATTTCGAGTGCTATTCGCTGTTGCAATAGAGTATAACCATCTCAATAAACATAAAATGTGTGAGAACTGCGGCAGTTTTCTGAATATAATACAGCAAATTCTGTTTACGCTAAAATGCCAGTCATAGATGGGACTTTGTATTTGGGTAGTAACACCGCTGTGGAACGCGAGATCCGGATCGGTCAGAGAATACGTTGCATATTTAGATATGGATACAGATAGGGCACTCTTGCATATTGCAAGAAAACTTTTGATTAACATCTTGGGTTTAATTGTTAAACTCTAAGAGCAAAAACATGTTTTGTCAGTTCCATATAAAGAGTTAGACTTCGAAGTCGACCAAAGCTGCGATAGCCTTCAACGTAACAATGAATATAAATCAGAAATCAGAAATCAGATTTTATTGATAACTCCTATAGTTACACGTCACAGTTGAATATTTATAATTAAAAACGAAATGTCAGAACAATAATAATTGATAATTATGTCAAATATAAAAATTATTCATAATGTCATTATACAGATAAGTATAGTAAAAATAGTTTAATATTATGTATAGCTATTATTATACAAAATAATAATAGTTCAAAAATCTCTTATTTTAAAATAAGCTTCAATGTCATAAAACATATTATCTAGTAACCAAGCTCTCATCTTGGTTTTAAAGCACGCGGTAGAAGGCGCATCCCGAATGGAATTTGGTATACGGTTATAGACCGCCGGCCCTAAAATATACACTGACCTCTTCGACTTGACGAGACGATGTGAGGGGGTTACTAGTTGATCCTTCTTTTTATTACTACATAAATTGAACGTACTATGGACGCCCCTACGTTGAAAAATATCTAGGTTTACATGGGTGAATAGGGCTACCTGGTAAACGAGCTCACACGGCAGAGGTAATATCTGAAGCTCCCGAAACAGCTACAGTCCATCATACCACCATGTACAGTCGATAACCGCGCGAGATGTGGAGAGCGCGTTCGGAAACCGCGCCTTGACCGACGCCGGGATTACTAGCTAGTAACTACGCAAAAAAGCAGTCTTAACAGGCCTAGATTATCCAAAGCCATTCATTAATATCGACCCGATGTTTTTGCGCCGTGACAAGACGCCGTCCGCCCGGTGGCTGACACAGTGACAACTATGACTGATGGTGTTAGCCCGCACTAATGGATTGTTTTATCCGGACAACAATGGGGGTAGATAACAGCCGGTTTTACATACGGAAATAACTAGCCAGTGATTTTCACGTTCAACTTTCCAGTGAAAAGAATTCATTGAATTATTTCTCAGGTTCAGATTGATTGCTTTCACACAGTGAGTAAAGGCTGAGCTGAGGTGCTACTACTCTATTAACATTTCTACCTAGTATTTTTTTCTTTTCGGGAATCATTGGGCATTTCCTCCGTTTGAGTTATTGTTATGTGTTAAGCGATGATAGCCTGCTTGGAGAAGGCCCGCCGCTCAAGCCAGAGGGAGCGGATCCGATCCAAGCCGACGGCACTTGTTCTTTCTTGTTCTTTGTGTGAACATATGTGCGTATGTCATCTGCTACATGACTGGAGCCCAGTGTTTGGCGACAGGCTCACCTCCTGTTACATTTGGGACAGAATATCGTTTGGCGAGGTGTGGGTGTTGTATTACACTTCTGCCAGCCCCCTCGGGGGAAAGGCGTGACAGTTTGTATGTTATGACGATGTATTTCAAATATGAAAACAAAAAATAACCTGTAGGTACCTATACACACTTATTTCGATTCTTAATTAAGTTCTCATATTAATTAAGTTTGAAGCCGACCTAAGAATCCGTTTGAAGCAGAAAGTGTAATCGACTCATTATGTCAAATACCATGATTCACTAGAAGCAAGAGGCTTGCTTCTAATAATGCTAACCATAACCCCTTCTTGAAAACCTAGGAAAAGCAGAATGAGAAACATCAAATGATAAGTAAGCAATTACTCTTCCATAGTTCGGCGCAGTCCTCGAACATCTCATGTCCTAACCGCACCCCTGGGGCGCCAGCGGGGAGTCTATACAAGTGCAATTATTCGGAATCACACGCGTTCGGATTCCCACCCCCTTCTCGTAGCCATCGAGTCGTTCCAGGCTATAGACGTTTTAATGATGGTATCTGCATTATGTCTACTTCAAACACAGGCACAGAGTAGGAGCATACTGTTTACATGCGATATTATGACGGTTTTTTTTGTCTACTAAACTTAGTAAAATAATTAAATATTTGGGACATTTTTGCACACAAGGTCTTCTGAGCCCAAACTAAGCGAAGCTTGTAATATGGCTGCCAGAGTATACATACATAACATATCGTCACGCCTTTCCTTCGAAGGGGCTAGCAGAGGTGTTATACAACACCCACACTTCGCCGGACGATATTCAGTCCCAAATGTGACAGGGGGCAAGCCTGTCGCCATACACCGGGCTCCAGTCATGTAGCAGATGACATACAAAAACGATGAAATGTGATTTGCCATTACACCTATTGTCTACTATAGTTTAACTTTACACAATTTTATCAATTGCACCCATTAATAAATTAGTTGCAAAACAAACTAAGTACTGATGAGATACCAAGGTGATAATATAAATTCTTTATTTATGTATTCTGATAATTAGGTATTCTGTACCTACGCAATATACGTGTATGTACCTAATTCGCCCGAGGCCGTCCCGGTGTAGCCTCAGTCTCTTCAACTAAAACTAATACGCTTAACTCGTCTAATTAAGCAGAGAGATTACTCAAACAGAATATGCCCAGCGCATAAACAAACAAACTCACAAACAGCCCCGATGCTCAGTTCAACATGCTCCGAGCAAGAGCGCTCGTTTCGAATAAAGGTGGCCGTCCACCTGCAAACTCAGCGCCCGACCGCCTCCCAATGGTTTTAATAAAAATTAATTTCATACTTTGCGAAATATTAAATTCGTTCAGCGAGCCCCGCGAATTTTCTTATGTCGCCTGTCGAGCTGCCGGCAAGCTGAAACCGCGAGGTCACGGACAGACAGCTGACCGCTCTAAAAAGACGATCTAAAAAGACTTGATGTATTTAATATCTAATCGAAACAGTCGTGCGCTGAGCTTGCAGGTAAACGGACACCCTAACTCACTCGAACAACGCTGGTATCAGAGAACGGAGTAGTAACTCTGTTTGCTTCAATTTCCTTAAAGGATATGCTCAAGATGTATATTGTTGACATGACAAATAGCGTTGTCACTTGAAACTAATGTAACCGAGTTACAGGGGATACTGGGGCGAAGTGGTGGCTACTAGAGTGGCGGACAAAATCGGAAATATTTGTAAGACAAATGTTTAAAGCCACTGTGTTTCCGAAATTGACAGCATTGACATATGGTCATGGCTAGTTTTTATTACTAAGCATTATAGTTCCTTGTCATCATAATCTTCTGTAGGCAATTATTTATCAGACGGTTAAATTAAGAAACAGAGAATCATACTCATCATACATTATATGCGTAAAAAAAATTATGTATGGCCAAAGACCGAGCAGTACCGCAAAGCAAAAGCTACGAAGTCGCGGGTACCAACTAGTTAACAATAAATAGGGTACAAAGATTACGATTATTATTATTATCATCTTACGTCAAAATACCCTGGTACCATTGATAATACATCCTAAGAGTACAACGGAAAAGAAAAGCTTTTATCAAAGGTCTGTTGTAAAAACGAGGGCGATATTATCGAATACCGATCCTGTACTTTTAATGACGTCACGCGCCCAGAGCCTGCGCCGCTAAGCGCCACCTTGGGTGCTATTCAGTGCTATTGAGTCAAAATCAGCGCCAAACAATATGACCGCCCCGTACTACAAAACTTACCTACAAACTTACCCTTAAACTAGGTTGTAGCGCGATTCGGTATATATGGTTTTTATCAGCAGATTGAGTTCAGATCACGTCAACCATCACAACGTCTGATCACATTAATTGTTTTCATTGGATGTCTAAGTAAAAAAAATCTTATAATTAGAACTGATTAATACCAGCAAATTAGTGGAAAAACATAAAGATCTATTTCCGTAAAACAAAACTACATTCAATGAGGTGAGCTGATATCGTAATGCTAGTTAAAGAATCCTCTACTTGGGTGTGTGGAGCCAGGAGCTTATTTCAGTGATAAAAACAGCGGAGTACGTGTGACGTCTTATGTATTTAGTAATAGGAGTGCGAGGAACAGAACAAATGAGTGAATGTCTCTAACAGCTAGACAGTAAGTAAATGCTGGTTAAACTACTATCTTCACATCTGTTAGGCTTGCAGTAGTCCTAGATCCAGGCGCAATCCTCGCTCGCGGCTCGCCGACGATTATCACTCCCGATTACTCACGACGAGAAACGGCCGATTCTCGCCGGCAATTGGACGCTCCTCGGCGATTTGTAACCAGCTTTGGACTAACAAATAGCCACCTTTATAAATGACGGCGATATTTTTAGGTGGAGTTATGTTGTGAGACTGAATTCTAGGCATTTTCGAGGTTTAAGTTCCTTCGATGTCTACGTGCTCCTTCTTCAGGCACATTTTTTTTATTATTCTGCTTTTGTGAACACGCTGCTTGTGCACTAAGCCAAAAGCTGGAAAGTTTGATCAAGTTTGTTGCCCAGAATAGATCAAATCCGTATTTTTGTGGATGACTAAGACTATACCGTCAACACTACCTGCTGTCCTAAGTTGGGCCGTCTTGAAAAATCACTAAGAAAATAGAGAATTGATATAATCTTGTAGCCCAAATTTTATCCGAAATTTAAAAAAAACCCTATACTAACAGCAGTTAATATAAAAAAATAAAAACCCTGCTAATTTTTTTCTGAAAGTAGACTAAAAGTCTCAGAATAGGTTATTTTTGAGTCTAAAGTGTTATTCTGAGTATGAACACTGTATAGAAAGTACGTGTACTCCATTTCTAAGTCGAATTACATTAAAATACATGTATTACTCAGCCCTTGATCCACTGTGTGACCAGTAAAGTATTGAACATACAAACACATTCGTTAAATATTGATCATGACCTTACCAAGAAAGGGGCGATTGCTCCCAAGCGACACTTTACTTATTACTTTTTGACAGCAAAATTATTTGATAGATTAACAGAACTGTCAGTCTAGCCCAGGCAGGCCAGCCCGCGGCACACACTATAGCTTGTCCTTACGGAATTCTATATTAGATTCCTGCTCAAATATTTACGAAACGTAAGTAGAAAAGTAACTTAATATCAGGATCCTTTTCGGCGTGCTTTTGTATTTCTGTGAAACTGAATAATGATTATATGGACAGATAAATGTCTAGTTTTTATATGACGGTCGGCGGATACTGGACTCACTATGGACATAGAAAAGATACTTATACGACTTGCTTGTATCGGTTCAGTTTATGTGGGTAAGTTATCGAAGACATGGGTCCCTGAAGAGCACTTTTTGTAACAGAATTATGGAGGAGGTGAAATTTTTCGGTAATACTCTTCGACTCGGGTAAAGTGACGGATAAACTCTTTTATTCTGCTAAGTGTTCGTTGTTTTGGGTCTTTCTTATTCACAGTAAGTTAGTTTCAGCTCTCTTCGTTCAACTGACACGGCTTTTGTATTTTGATGAGTCTGGTTTTGTAAGCGAGCTGTTTTGCTCTGTGGTTTAATTTTAAAGATATCTGTGTAGCACTTACAGAATTTACGTAACAATACAATAGCCGCTCTCTGGTGTAGTTTTGTTTCATGAAAGTCAAGTGTGGCTAGAATCTCCACAAGACTTTTATTCAGAAAATGAGATGACGGCAACTCAGCCCATTCAGTTCTACATATAAGTTGTGTGTGACAATATAGAACGTACACCAAAATACATATTTGTCATTGAAGTTACTTGAAACGATAGGTAAAGTTTCAGAATGAAATGAGGCGTTTCCTCGTACCGCCTCGGACATATCCTTCAAGGATACGTCCAAGGTACCTGGTAAAGACAGTACAATATTACAGCTTAAGAATACAATGATGCTCTTACTCACGCCCCCATGAACATCATAACCGAATAAAACAGAATAACAGCCTGAGATCCAATAATAGAGTGACACAGAGCAATAAACTGGCTGAATGTAGAGGAAATGAAATACCACATTTAATCGTTTCCCGGAGATTTGCCCGCTGTCCTGTATAAACGGATTTACATGAGTCGCCGTGGATTGTGCAGGAAATGGAAGGCGCCTTCCTACAACTTCAGAAATCTTCATGAGAATATTAACATTACTTTTATGAACGATTTATCGACTATGAATGATCTTTTTCTTTCTGAAAACTACGCACGCCGCTCAGCTAGTTTCATTGTCCGAAATTGCGTAAATAGTTTAATTTGGAAAGATGCGCCTAACCCTAATTCCACAATGTTTGCATATATTCAAATTACATACTTGCATCGTATCAGGTCAGCACGCGGTGAATAGAAAACAAAGCGATCAATAGGGCGATATTTTGACCTTTCAGATTCGCTTCCACATTGATTTCTGAATCACAATGGCTGCCTGCCTTATTTCCATTTGAACAACTTTTAACTTTCTCCGCCCTATCGCAAACAGGAACCAAACGAGGAGGAACGACGAACGATTATTGCTTCAAAATACAACGAAACAAAATAAAACATTATTTATTCTCGTTTAGAACCGAATTATTTCATCATGGATCAAACGAGCGATTGTAAGGAATCTTTTTGTTTATTTTGCATAATTTTACGATGGATCCTTCCTATGTTATATTACACAAATTTGAGGAAAATGTATTTTATTTAAATATTCCGGGACAAATAAATATCTTCCTCTTTGATTTTTAACATCTGAATATATAAAAGTAATATTTTGGACTAAATGTGTTTTTATGATACTCTAAGGGCGCATTAGGCGACATCAGCAGAGAGCGCGGCAGCAGAGCTGGAGTAGCAGGTGCATCCAACTCCACATCATTGCGCTTCCAGCGCTATTAAGCCACTTTGCGACCGCGCGATTATCGTGCGATTGCAAAGCAAATGCTGCGCTCTTTAACTGCAGCGCTCTATGACTATTCTCTCCAGCTAATTGCTTGCTAGCTGTATTTCCAAATACTACTAGCTTAACACGCTAACTTTTCCTACTAATATTATAAATGCGAAAGTTTGGATGTATGGATGGATGGATGTACACGCTAACTTTTATTTAATATAGGTTAAAATTACCATAGTCGTAAATAAAGCCTGCGTCCTCTGTACATATGTCAGTAACCCGACACGAGCCGGGATTGTTCCAGCACTCCTCAGGCTGCAGCCCGAGAGGACGTCTCTAATTACACGACCCGCTCGGATTTCTTGCTTTAATTGGCCACTCCAAGTTACAATAATGTAACTCTGTATAACAAGTTCACGTTGAGTAACAAGCGCCTAGTTAAAAGTTTAATTTAAGTGTTAAGACTGCGTTATACTTTTTGGCGAGATATATTTTGTGACAATAGGTACTCGTAGAACGCTCAGCAATAACGTAATTTGCGGTTTCCCAGTCATTTTGGAGGAGAAAGAATACGCAGGGTGACTTCTATGGACAACAATTGTTGTGTTTATCCGTTGGCTGCACCGACTACATATTACAAATTTTCATAAATCCATTGAAGATATATTTATAAATTTATTTGACTTATTAACTAGGCTCCGAGGTTTACGATATGCTTTGTATACTCAAGGGGGTGTCACTCCGTAGTTTAGGTACGTTTGACCGGCGTACCTACCGGGTAGGAGCATGACGAGAGTTTGCCGAGCGGCAAACTCTCGGCAGCGCGCTAGCCACGTCACGTTAAGTATTCGTTTATTGTTATTCGTATGTTTGTAGCGATACAATTATTTAATTTGTTGGTCAGAAACAATAATAGGAACACACAGACATGTTTTTTTGCCAATATAAAATCAGTAAAATGAACACCAGTTGGTTATCATGTGTGTTAACAAAGGTAGTTTATTGAATTGATTAACACTGTTATCTTTATTGATTAATATTTTCATATTTTCCTATATTTCGGCAAGTAAGAACCTTGTACTCTTGCCGTCAAACCTGTTTTGAGACAGTGGTGCCAACCGGATTATAAACGCTCGTGTTACACGATAAGTTTCAATTTCGCGTAACGGTCAAAAGAGTAGGTGAATTTTTATACCTGTACTTGAACTTTGTTCTAAAGTGAACCTTCTGTACGTAGTACTATTATTTAGCGTAACGTAACGTAGCGAAGTGCTACGGCGGCGTGCGCGTAGCACTACGAAGATTTCTCGCATACTTTGTCCTATGAAGATATTTTTCAATTACCTACTTACTTACGAAGAATCCATGTAGAATATGAATACAGGCGACGCGACTTACCTGCAAAAGAAACAAAAAAAAATGCTTAGCACGTGTTTGAATGTAGAACATTTTCTCTACGCCAGTAATCGCAAGAGACAAACAAAAAATCTGCAAATTTAACAAGCGACTGTGGCTCCGAATCAAAAAATAAATCTTTTTATCCGATCCCGTATCTACCTCACGTACGGGGCATGTTTCACATTAGAAGAATTTGGTCGCAATTTAAAAGAACAAAGAGTTTTTTAAAAATGGAGTTACTAACTCCATTTCACTGGACCTGGACTGTAGTGAAGTATAAGTGAAATAAGCCAGCATCGTGAAATATAATGCAAAAAAGTCTAACATTATAATTGTGCTTAATTATTTTAATTTTCAGGCCAAATAAAATGTAATTTTTCAAGTCGTTTATAAGTAGGTAAGATAGGAAGGCAATCTCATTTCTCGAAAAATTATACATTCTGTGGTTTTCACAGGAAAACCCGTGGTACCACAAGTACCGCGACAAACACAACAACAAATCAAATAAAAAAATACTTACGAAAGGCCACATGTTACTTGCGAAATTCTTTATTAAATTCAACGTCAAAAGGATTTTGATAAACGAGTTTTTGAAATGGGTCCGAGAACTTTGACGAGAAAAATCTCATATTTTCTTGAACATTTTAGCTATTGTCACACTTTCATTTCTCCCAGAGGAAATTAATTGACACTTTTAAAGATATATTTCGGAGATTTTTCGTAAAGTTTGCTAGTTTTAACGAGTTTGTCTAGTTTAAGAGCTTTGTAAAAATAAGTAAGGGTTTAAGACGACTTTTTACAAGACTTTAATAATGTTGGCAACATTTTACATTCCGGTCAAATTACAATCCCGGAGCAATTAAAAATGTATCAGTTTTATTTTTAAATTCCGACTCGAAACAGTTTTACAAAAATATGCGAAGTTTTTACATTACATGACTTTACTATAAGCATCAATTATGATAAACTAGTTGTTGCCCGCGACTTTGATTGATTGGATATAATACCGCGTATTTATTTCAAAAAAGTTATTTGTCTATCATTGAGACATACTCGTCAAATTTTATCAAGAAAAAAAACTACTGACAGAGAGTCCACATTACTTTCGCTTTAACGATATTACTCGTAGCATGGGTTAAGCCTACAATTTTGATCAATCAAGCTTAAACAACTGTTTAATGATCATCCGTTAAACAATAGTATCATTAAACATGCCCATTCATCACTCGCCGCAGTAACGACCGCGTAGCCGTATACGGCGTTATAGCTACGACCGACGTAGCAGCTACGTAGCCGCGTAGCGCGTAGACAGTTACCTCGATGATTACAGGTAGGGACGCCTCAATGAGCGTTTATTACCTGCGACACATCCTCTACTACTGTTTCTCGAACTCGAATCAAACACATTCTTTCATGAATAAATTTTCGGTAAAACTCATATAACTTGGACATGGCCATGCTAAACTAAATACGATATTACTTAATAGGTAAGAAGACTCTTGTCAATCTTTTTACAATGAGGTATTTTCCTTTTTTTCTTTCTATACGTCATGTCTACTCTACGTTGTAAACCACCATACAGGCCATTCACACTCTTTTAATCGTACTTTTTTCCCCAATTTTGTTATCGTTTTGTATAACGTTACGTTCGCGAGTCTTAAGTACCCCCAACATTAGCGCAGCGATGCATCAGCGCCTTCACGGAGACGCGCCGGCGAGCCCGGACACACCTCGCTTGAAAAATGGCTTTTCAATACGTTTACCCCTCAGGGAGCGGAGATCGATATTAGGACGAAGTACTCGGCTATAGATAGCGTGAGCATTGATTAATGGGAGACTGAAAAGATAATTAGATAAGTACATAATAATAAATACTTTGGCATCATTTGTTAACTCTGAGTGACTTTAAAATATAGGCTCCCTTGATACACTTCACAGCTTGCTTAGCAAGACAAAGATAAAATAAAATATTCATTTTTTGTCATTGTCTCTCTTGTTTCAAAAATCATAGAAGTGAGAGTGACCAAGAAACATCTCAAGCGTCCAGAATAGGGGGCCTAGTTCCACGTAAATATAGGTTAATATTCTTGTGCTAAGATCTCATAACAATATCCTAATCCTACCTGATATGATAAACGCGAATGTGAGTTTGTTTGTTTGTTGTGGCTTTCACGCCTTAACTACTCAACTGATCATAATGACATTTTGCATACACTTTGTCAGGGGTCCAGAAAAATACATAGGGTACCAAATCGTCCAGTCCAGTTCAGTCCCAAATGCGACAGGGGGCGAGCCTGTCGCCATACACCGGGCTCCAGTCACGTAGCAGATGATATACAATACGCACATATGTTCTGACAATTAACAAATTGGTGCGTGCCGTCGGCTGGGATCGAACCCACTCCCTCTGGCTTGAAAGGCAGGCCTTCTCTAACTAGGCTATCATCGCTTACAACATACTCGTATATACCAATCATCCCGAAAAGATTAACGGTCCCTGTGGGACTGCGGGTGAAACCGCGGAGCGCAGCTAGTATATAAAAATGTGACGAATCGACCAATGAGCACAGGGCAAGCTCACTAAACACCACATATCAAAGTCAAAATGTTTTTATTCAATTTAGGTATCAGAGATACACTTATGAACGTCAAAGTTTTATAATAGACTCGACCGCCTTGTTCGGAAAAAGAGCCACTACTCAACAAGGCACTACTCAACAGGCAAGAAATCTAACTACGTAAATAACTACGTAGGTATAGACAAGTCAGTACATGGCATATCATCCCTTAAATACCATTGTAGATGTATGTATGGGTATATTGCCCTGGGACAATGCCCTAGGGTATCGTCTTCAGCGGGATTCGGACATGTCCGACAAACTCGTGCTAGAGCTAAATATAGACTCAATTGCTAGCCTTGTTCTTTATACATATATGTATAGCAGACGAGATGGGTTTTATACTTAGGATATATACTAACTCGCTTACTAATTTGTGTAGCCTCGGATTAGCTAGTGTTTTGAGTGTTTTTCTTTCTTTTAAATTTTTAACTCAATCGAAAATACAAAACACTGTGGAACTAATCCGATGCTATACGTTTATTAGTAAGGGGGTAAGTAACTAAGGGCCGCATTTTAAAACGATGCTCAACTACGAATCTCGATTTAAAACTAGTTTTTAGTAGAGTAAAATTAGTTTGAAATCGAGATTCATGACTGAGTGTCGGTTTAGAATGCGGCCCTTAGTATTTATGTTCGTCATCTCAGAACTAACGATTAAAGCTTTAAGAGGCTTTTTGTTCGGAGAGCCATAAATTAAATTGGACTTTTATTTTCCTTTACGTAATTTTCCTTATTACATCGTATTTACTACCAAAGAGAAAACGTTATTGTGTATTTTCCTTAGTTTGATCGGAGATAAAAAAACATCTGTCTACCAGTGCTCGTATAAATAAACAAAGTCTATTTCTTTAATTTTGTATTATTTTGTAGAGAGGATCACTGGTAATCCTAACTAATATTATAGAAAAGAGAGAAAGTGAGTTTGTTTGTTACGCTTTCACGCTTTAACTGCTTAACTGATCGTCATGAAATTACAAACACGTTGTCAGGAGTACAGAAAAGGAAATAGAGTACTTCTTAGTCGCAGGTAACACCACCTGTTTGCAGGCTTTTCACGGCTAAACGGCTGAACTGGACTTGCTGAAATTTGATCATTAGTTACAGTTTCTCAAGAGGAACGGAACGAAGTCGCGGGTAACAGCAAGTAATCAATATACGAGATAATTATAGATTTTTAAAAAATGTACTTATTCACTATTAAAACTGACTCTCCATGGCACGGAATATTTCTTACTAGTAATGCAAGACCTCGCCTCGCCGTGCTGTGACGATCTAAATAATAGAGCAGCTGTTGGTTTTATGAGCCGTCCTGTGCATCGACCGGCGGTAATGTTCACAGCGGCCTGTATGTTCATTTTGTACAATTGTAGTTATGTAACAGGGTAACGGCATAGTCTGCGGCAAAGTAAAATAAATTCAATTCCATAGGAATAGAGCTGAGAGTCGTTCAAAGAGTTGAAACTTTGAAAGCCAGTCTAACGCTTGTCACTAATAATCTATACTATGTTGATAAGTCAGGTAGCATTCAGTCTGAAAAATGCAACTTACTGTCTAACTTGCTATGTACTCGTACTTGCTTGTCTGATGACCTAAATTGTGATGATGAAACTCATCCCTACGTTCTTATAATATAGTACATACATATTATAGCATCTCGTAGCAGCGTATGTAATGTTATGATAATAAACTGTAATGTTTGCCTTCCTGTAAACCGGATCGCGGCGTCGAATGGGCCATTGTGTACGTTTGCCGTAATGCTTGAGCTTGTCAGTTATTTACATTACACCTAAGTGCCTCACCACATCTCTCCAATATTACACCTATTACCCGGGTGCCTTAGTAACGCTTTAAAATGAAGCGCGAAAACATTCGAGCAGAACGATTTTCATAAAAGCGAGTGTGATGAAATTAAACAAAACCTCTGAGTGTTCTCGCGAAATGAGAACGCAAAAGGAAGCATTTTAGAGATGGCATCTCGCAAAGACTCCTTTGATCTGTCTGCCCGCGGTGGAACAGCCTAAAACGAATTACCTAACCCTGAAAAATTCTTAAATTTCAGGCGAAATATGCTTTCGTCAGCTACCTAACCCTTTGTAAGTTGAAAGCGAGTAAATTGCTAGATTTTCATCTTGAAATCTTTAGTTGGGACAAAAGGGAGTAGCTTTGAACTAAGTTGAAAATCTGTTACTAAGAGATTAAGGGTCACTTGTAGAAGCTCGGGTTATCTTTTTAAGGCGGATGCTTAACTGATAATTCATCTGCGCCACCAAGAGTTAGGAGCTAACCTTAAGTTAACACAATATTAAACTGAAATTTCTAATATTTCATCTTTAATTGAAACTGCGATTAAGAATTTAACTCCGTATCTTCTGCACGTGGTATATATGCTATAGCCTTATAGTGTGGCTCGACACCCAAACTTTAAAACCAGTTCTTATAACATGTGCTGAGTACTTACGTTGTAAAGTATGTTGAACATCTTCGAGCACATCGACACTTTAATACAGCTGAGATTGAGATTAAATGTCATCTGCTACGTAACTGGAGCCCGGTGTATGGTGGCAGACTTGCCCACTGTGACATTTGGGACTGAACATCGTCCGGCACAGTGTGGGTGTTGTACACCTCTGGGCCTTCGGGGGGAAAGGCGTGACGATATGAGATTAAAATTGCATAAGTATCCAAAAGCAAACATTTGTGAGAAAAGAAGTCGAACATTGCGTGAATTTAATTATGGTCGATGAAAAAAATCTCCACAAATAAACCGAAACTCGATCACAAAGTCAGATAGCGCAGTGAATGCAAAAATCCCTCGGGGGAAACACGCAGCGCCGCGTACTGCAGCCCTGTACTGTACGGTACTGTAGGGTGGAATGACACCTTAAACGAGGTTAATGGCTCACTGTTTGCCGAGGGACCCAGCCCTTTGTTTGAGCTGATTGATTAGCTAACTGGCCGGTGCTGCCAGGAAAGCGCTGATTTTTCGGCTGTTAGTTTTGAAGAATAGCTTTTAGTAGTTAATTCAGAAATGGGCGCCCCTACTGCCTTTACCTGGCCTAATGCTTTGACCTGTACCTGGTTTAGGCACGAGCACGCAATTCTCTAAACGAGGTCTTGCATCTGATAGTGCTGAGATTTCATCTACGTCATCTCTCACCACAATATGTCAGAAGATGGCAATAATTTCAGAGATGTTTAGTTTAAACAATGTTGGAAATAGTAGAATAGGATCATAGTAAGTAATTTATTTGATTTGATGGCTGCGCAGTAGGTATTTGACAAAAGTGGTTTAATAGAGTATATGCACTGCGGCTTTTTGTTAATGTATCATCTTTCGAAACCGTGTACTTGGTAACTTTTGAGAATTTACTTTGAATCATATCTTTGCTTTAATTTTACGGGATCAGTTTTGATCACCATTTTAAAAGCTGGGCATCTATAGCAATCATTTTTGTTTTCATTGATTAGATCACAAATTGCTATCGGACAGCACCCGACCGAAAAGGAAAGAATAAACGTCTGTTTGTCTTCTTGCGCAAGATCGATAAGGACGGCCTATTAGATGAAAAAATTTGCTCGCTGCGTCAAAAAAGTTAAACTCTGGCGCCCAAAACAAAAGTATTGCCGTGAAAATGTATGAATATAAGTTGCGGATCACCCGGCCAGTAGGCAGTGGGGTCGGGACGCGACACGGGGGCTGCGAGTTTGAATTGGACTGTTGCCGAGTGGCGCCGGGGGATTCGGCGGTACGATGCGACGAGTTCTTCTCTTTAATGGGTTTGCACCTTTTTGTAGAGAGGTCAATAAATAGTGACTATCTCGGTGCAGATAGCGTTTGCCCTTCAAGCACAATTAAACTGAATTAAACTTGTTTAAGAAATAGATTGATCATGAAAGTTAATGATAGTAACCTGAGTAGGTTCTTGATATTTAACTACTTAGGCATCTCTAAATATCATTTTACGTAAGTCTTTTACACATATTGTAATACTTATGCATAGGTAAGTATGTAGCTATAGGTTAGATATGAAGTGATGCCTAAAACTCGATTTGAATAAAAAAACGTGTCCCGTAAAAGAATTTAGGCAATTCTACAATACATAACACCGATCAAGTTACATAATAAACAACATTTTCACATAGAAAACTACCAAAATCTTTACAACTGCAATACGGACGCGGCACCTCCACGCCATCTAGCGGGTGGCGAGCCACTTACAAATCCCAACTCACCGGCTTGCGCCGTCATCCGCATGCACCACGCACTGATTCTGAGGGCAATTACAACCAACTAGAGATGTGTTCACTAGTTCAAAGTTAGTAGTTGTATTGTAATGCAATGAGGAGAAGCGAGAGACAAGCGGTCGCCTCCGAGGTAGCGCGGTGACTGCGAGCCGGCCTGCGCCGCAGCCTGCGCGAGCCACCCTCGCGGCGACGCGCCACAAAGACCATCTTTACGCAAGATGTGGCATGACTCTAATGGATATTGCGAAGACGAACGATCTCACCACTCAGAGGTGCCCATTTCTTAAATGATTGTAACTTAAAAGTCGTCGTTTAGGAGAGTCACTGCTGTAGCGTTTGCGGCTTCCAAATGTTTAGGTCCGTGTTACGTTGCAGATAAATAAATAATTGCGGGTTTAATTTGATATCAGGGATAACGAGTATTTCGCATTTGATATTACCAAATTATTTTAGTCCAAATTGGTTAGGAATTTGTATAATAGTTTTGAGCGAATAGGGACACGAATAGTTAAAGCAAATACTAATTCAAAATTTGTGCGGCCGGATTCAAATCGACATCGATCCGAGTTTACACCCTCCTTGTCTCTAATTAACTACGGCCGTCTCCATTCTCCAGTGTGGCGAGCATTTATAATAATGAAAAAGCTAAACTATAATGCCATTTACCAAGAGTACTTAGTGCCTTATCTCATACCAACATTTTTCCTTAGAGTAGGCCAAACCAGCTATAAGATAAGCTGTCTAGTAGCCGTAAGGCTTCTTGGTGCAGAATTCTACGCAAACACAAGATCTCAGCGATTTATTCGCTTTACGGTGTCACAGCGGAAGTCTCATATTGACCCAGAAAGCCACGATATATGGGCCAAGGGATTTAATGGAAAATGTGTCTAGGGATAAAAGGCGCTGGCAGGAAGGCGAGGGCCTCCTCTCTGTATAAACATGGGCGGTTGCGGATGGCGGTTACCGTAAGGAAACCTCGATTATAGCGCGAAGTTTGAATTCGTTTTGTAGTTACGTGTGGAATATACGAATTACGGTGACAAGATTCGAGTATAAGGTAAGTGAATCGATCGTGGTGCAACAACATGTACATTGAGTTTGTACAGTTGGCACAGATAATTTTTTATCCCATAAAACATCAGGAAAACGGAAAATTGAATACCTAAGTTGTTTCTACGACCCAACTGGCTCACAATCGTACGAGCGTCACACGACAATGAGAAGTCTGCGTCTTTGTTACGCAACAAGACGTAGGAAACCCTTTAACGATTTCTATTTCTGCTTAGAGCCTACATTTTATTGAATTGTTACGCACAACTGTCGATAACTTTGTTGTGGCGTGTTATATTCGAATCACTGAATCCTGACTAGAAAATCGACTTGTTAGCGAGGAACTAAACATTTTTATAACTGGGATTCCTGTTGAATTGATTCTTAGGCTAGAATTTTATCATTTTGGGAAGTTACCAAGGAAGTAATTTCCCAAACAAATAAAATCCTAGGCCATATTGACATTTTTTCCGGGAAGATTCAATAGGAAAGTACCGAGAAACAGTATGTTTCGCAATTAGCTCCCAGTTATCTGATTTCAGAGCTAGTACAGTTAGAAATAATTAATGTTTAAAAAGGATAGATTCTAATCAGGGTTTCTATTAGTGTAGTTAAAAGACCTAACTTGCCCCAAGGCTCATTTAAACAGAATTTGCTTTGAGAGTAATTTAATTAATGCGGTTATTAACTGGTAGAAACTTCCCCCGGGCGTATTAGGTGCTTTGAATGGGAACCGACTCCCAAGTCCACCGGCCAGGCGTTGTTCTAAGTCTCGGTTAAAACTTTCACCGCCTACCCGCACAATTCAAACTTTCTCTGGAATTCTGCGAAATATCTGCTAAACTAATATTAGTTTAAGTAATAATAGTTAGTTACTATCCAAACTACGTAAAAAATAATTAAGACCGTAATTTTGTAAATTTATTTAATTCATTAAGGGTTGCAGGAGAGGTAGGATTTTTGGGAATCGGGAATTCTTCAGGATATGATCTGGAAAAAAATAAAATGATATTAGTATTTGGTGCAAAAAGTAGGTTAATGGGGTTTTGGGTACAGAATATTGCGTGCCGGGGATGATTTATGAACTTTTCGTACTTTTAACTTAGCAACACCCTGAAAATCAGAAAGAAGCTTTACCATTTCACACGCAATGGACGTGTACAATACAATACAATACAATACAAAAACTCTTTATTGACACCAAATACAAAATAAATCTAAACTAAACATTCAAAAATATAGGCGCAATGGGCGGTCTTATCGCTTAAGAGCGATCTCTTCCAGACAACCTTTGGATGGAATAAAAACATTATGATTAAGCATGGACGGTGGTGTGTGCTAAAGAAAATAAACTATATATGTATTAACTATAATTAATAAAGACAATGACTGCGCCCTGTGGTTTTATCGCCGAATTTACAGTATTTCCTAATTTTTTGTCTGCCTGCATTTAATTTGAGCTTGAATTGACCTGGTTCTCTATGAATTATAAATATTAGAAAACCTAAAGTGAAATCGCCTTATAAAAAGAGCCATCAACCCGAAATAAAATAAAAGTACTGCCACTAGGTACGGCGTCCTACTTTTCTAGTTCTCACAGTAAATATTAGAGCACTGCCACACTGCAAAGGTCCATAAAGTTAGCTCCGTAGTGACATAGAAAAGTGGCAGTTCCTACGTGTGCTGCGCTATAGTAGTACTATCGTTTGTTCTGTGGCATAGTTCAAATCGCGCGCCTCCCGGGACCGCGCTCCTGGCACTACTTTACCGCGCGTTATCTTCCCGCCTCGAAACGGTCTCTAGACGTTAGGACATGAAATTGTAATAACACGCAGAGAGTGTATGGATCCTAACGGCTGAGATAATAAATAAATATTCGGGACATTATTGCACACACTGTCGCCTGACTTCAAACTAAGCAGAGCTTGTTCTATGGCTGCCAGAGACTGATATAGGGTCAACTGGGGCAAATGCGGGGCAATTGCGTCTTCGAGAATTACTGACAAACCCTTCACAAATTAGGCAACTAGCGCCATCTTGTACAGATTATTGCAACTAAAGATTTAAACAAAATGTAGGTGGCACCTAATTTGTGAAAGGTTGGTCAGTTATTCTCATAAGACGCAATTACCCCACAGACGCATTTGCCTCAGCTGACCCTACATACATATATATTTGAAATACATACTTAAATAGATATTAACACCCAGACAAAGAAAGTAGATGGACCATCTATTAGTTGTTCATCTGAGAATTAGATACTATCTAGTTCAAGACGCAAAGTTAGGTGTCAGACAAGTTTGAATTATCTAGTAAACTAATCAAAAAATCAAATTAAACAACCACCCCCTTCCTAATAAACTTTGTACAACCTCGGAATAATTTTATAGTGTTTTATCTTTTTCTTTAGAACTCGATAAAAAAAAAAACAAAACACTGGACAACTATATTCTAAGGCGTAATTCAACGTTTATTAATAAAGGTGGCAAAAAATAAGTATCGTAACTAATAAATGAAGCGATGATAGCTTAGTTGGAGAAGGCCCACCTCTCAAGCCAGAGGGAGCGGGTTCGATACCAGCTGACGGCACGCACCGATTAGTTAATTGTGTGAACATATATTCGTATTGTATGTCATCTGCTATACACGACTGGAGCCCGGTGTATGGCGACAGGCTCGCCTCCTGTCATATTTGGGACTGAATATCGTCCGGCGTAGTGTGGGTGTTGTTTTACACCTCTGCCGCTGGGAGAAAGGCGTGACGATATGAATGTATGTAACAAATAAGCATTGATGTTTTAGCTCCCACTCTACTTGCATGCAATTATTCAAATATCTTTACAGAAAAAATATTAACTATAGAGAAATGCACTATGGAAACGATCCATAGCCAATGGGACCATTGTCGTAAAACGGAACGTAGCAATATCGAGGGTCGAGTGTGCGGCGAGCGGCGCCGCGTGCCGGCATAGTGCTGAATGGGCCCCTTGAGAAATTGGATTTCACCATCTTTGAATGATAAAACACCCGCATCGGAACGGGCCGAGGGAGAGGCGACTGAGCGACGGGAACGGCTTGATATCAGTACAAAGTGGGATGCTCTACGAAACGATGCAGAGAAGATATACGTAATAGAGTTGGTCTTGTTACTATAAAAGACGAAGGTTAGGCTGAGTGAAATGCCTGAAGAGAGAGTTGCTTGAACATATAATGTGGCATTTTAAGCAAGAACTTGCCGGACTACATACTTGCTGTTGTTAGTATACAAAACAACGAAACTGCAAAAGCTTGCAGTTGTTGATTATACGAGGAGAAATTACTTGGGAAACTTTAGTAAATTTTTATTGCCAACTTGTGGAGACACTTACCCCCTTATTAATAAACGTGGCTTCGGAATAGTTATCTTTTTCGATTGAGTTCAAAATTTAAAACAGAGAAAAAGACAAAAGACGGAGCAACTATCCCGAGGATACTCTACGTTTTATTATGGAAACTGACGTGGTTTACACACATTATGATTTTCTGATACTTAATCGTACGTGAGTAATTCGCATATCATAAAATCATAATACTCCACGTTTATTCGTAAGGGGGTTATTTACTATGCAGGGGTACTGGTGATCAATTAGCATCCTTTCAAGGGTATATTCTGTACATCAAAACAATCATCTTTTGTTCTTTGACTCTTAAAAGTTCGTTTTTATTTTCTTCCATACAATTAAAAAAATGAATTGAACCGGTCTAAACATAATTAAATCTATGTAAAATGCGTGCACTTTGGGGCGCACGCATGCCGACAAGCCGTCAAGCGGGCGGCGGCTCTAATGCTATAAAGAATTATGAGGTGTTAGAAAAAACCACAAAAACTTTAAAAACATTTTTGGGGAATTATTAGGAATTATAGAATTAGAGTTTTGGGAAAAGCTGTAGAAAAAAAGTTATTTGTTTTTATGAACAGAATATGCTCTTAAAAGGATCATAATTTACCCTGTAACCAGTAACCCAGTAACCCTGTATTTGCTTAGCCGCAGACCAAATAAAATAATACAACAAACAAAAGCGATCGAAACAATTGCAACTTTTCCACTAACGCCTAGTTGCCGGCTCTGGCTCAGTTCCTACTGGTAACAATCTGGTGACCCCACTGGGTTTTACGCAACGTGAGGGGCCCGTAGATCGTCCGGTTTTATTATTCCCCGCGTTAAAAAGGGGCTTCGGCCCGCAGAGGACAATGATTTACAACCTTGGACTTCCGTAATTTGCGTGCCTCCGCCGTCAGACAACACTTTTATCGTACTCGTTTTCATTAAGACGCGCCTCGGCTCGAGACGACTCGTTTATCCTCAAATTGGCGTAATAAAACAACTTCAACGAAATATACATTACTGAGGCATCAAGAATAAAACTAAATACGATGCCCTGGGGTTTAATCTAAGGGCCCCGTACTTTTTTTGGGATGATAATTATTTAATGAGTGTGCTTTTTAGAGTACACTCTCTCTCCCATGACTATACCCTCGACGAACATCTTAATTCGAGTCTAGGGGTAAGCTGAAAATCAGCCTTGCATAAACTGATCTAGTTTTACGCAGCTCAGTGCTGAGCTTACACCCTTTGCCACCGTATTTATCTAACTATTGTACCTAATTATTTCTATTGTTTTTTTTTCTTTGGCAATAAATATATTTTCATTTTCATTTTTTCATTTTCTCTCTCTCTCTGGGATCCTTCATGGCTTCATCCAACGGTTTGTCAGAATCTTTCTTGTTCTGACTCTTCCGGTCTGTAGCCATTCGAACCACTCCCTTAAACCAGGACGAGGTGTTTTGTTTAAACTGGTCTGACCATCTCTTCGGGGATCTAACCATTTCAGATCTCTTTAGAGTACACACATACATCCAAATTCGTAAGTGCGTATTCATAAAAAGCGAATAACTAAAAAAAATACAAAAACAACCCTGACCATGTCACAAAGACAGATAACGGAGTAACACCGAGGCTACTGCGCATTTATTAATAAGGGTTTCAAGTTATGGCGTAACCCAGAAACCCGAAAACATAACTCTTTTTTGGGCAGTCGTGAAAGTATGTTCATTGCAGGCTTGTGGCCAAGGTCAAGGTTTCTGCGGTTGCTAGATGTAGCCCAAGGCCGGCCATGGTGCCGCACCGAGCCGCCGCCGCGCCGCCAAGACACTGGCCGTCGAGAGGGCGCCGCGTCTCCCGCTCGCCTTCAACTGCTTCTTAACTTTATTTATACTAACCTAACACGACAGGAACTGAACGCTTGGAAACTTGGCTTTGAAATGTACCTAGTTGGATTAAGTTTGTGGCTTTAGTGCAAACTTACTGACGTTAAGGCCTGGGTTACAACAACCTTGCATTTTTACACCAATCCACATTGGCTTAAAACATTTAAATAATTTTATCAACTTTATAATTTGTTTTAGAGTTTAATCACACCTAAATCGTAGGTAAAAAAAATATCAGAATATTCAACGTTCAACGAAAAAATATATACACGTTATATCTCACTACACCCTCCTCACCCCTGGTGAAATTTCGTGATTTTATCCGATGCCTTACGTGATTAATGGACGATCCTTAATGCATAGAGACGCACGATTAGAGCTTCTTTGTAAGGTTTACTCAGTACATATAAGCTGCACATTCATACTAGCTATCAAAACCTAACTACTTGAAAAACTTCCTCGAACAACTTTTCTCTCTTAAACGACTGCCTCGGTGGCTTAGTTGGTAGTGAACCTGCCTTCTGAGCTTGGGGCGTGGTGGGTTCGATTCCCACCTAGGGCAAACATTCATGTGATGAACATTTGTGTTTGGGTGTTATTATCTATTTAAGTATGTATTTAAAAATATCTAAGTAGGTATATCAGACTCCGGCAGTCATAGTACAAGCTTTGCTTAGTTTGGGGTCAGGTGACCGTGTGCGCAAGTGTCCCGAATTTATTTACTTGTCAGAAACGCTTTTAAAAGAACACATTTCCTCCTACGTCATTATCATAGACTGTTGAGGTGCAGAGCGCGCAGGTCCATAGCGGGGACAATGGCGGGCCATGATAAATGGAACCTCAGCAGTGAGCCGGCGACCTGATTGAACGGACCGTCGACAATGTTTTCACTCGCGTGTGTGAGCGGAAATAACAGCATATCCTCTATTGTGAAGGGTGACGGGAGTCTATTTATTTCGTCTGCAACACATTTTTTTAAAACGCCGAGAGTTTGGTGAGAGTGTCTCTTGACACGTCAACCCATAATGTTTAATCCACCCATTAGAGCTTTCTTGGAATGTTACTTCAGCAAAAATTTAGATAAAATGGATGGTTATCAGTCGGCTAAAAAACAAATTTAAAACCTACATGCAAATAAATTTAAATGACATCACAAGTCTTCATACAATTGAAATGGAAAAAAATGGGTATCGAATATACACTTATGAACATCAAAGTTATAAAATAAATGACTACCTTGTTCGGAAAAAGAGTCACCACTCAGAAGAACAGGCAAAAAAATTAAGGGCGTATCGACATTCCGTCTATCATCCCGTCATACTTATTTACGAGACCTACAAACATTTTAAAGCAATTTAACCTCACTTGAAAAATTGAATTGTAAAGTACCACACAGGTACATTTGCAAATTAAAAAAACTTCAAAACAAACTCTAGCTGGCAGAAAATGTGATTAAAACAAATACCAGATAGGTTTGAATAATCCATCGCGCCAAGCTCCAAGTTCCCCGAGCAGAGGTTCGCAGATTCAGGCTAATTAACGACGCGACGAGGTACATGGCGGAAGGCAAGTTTCTAACTTACATAGGGACGCATCAACATTTAAAGACTTTTATGAGTCATATTGAAAAGAAAGGAGAGAACTCTAGAAATAAAGAAGAGAAGACACGAAGCGAATTAGACTAAATCGGAATTCGATCTAACTCTTGAACGCCGTAAATTTCTGTCTAGGCCTACGACTTGGAATTTGGTGTAATTTTTTGCTCGGGTCACGTACTCGTATCTGCCCGGAAATAACGTTTATTGATGCATCTTAGAAATGAATGAAAAGCGATGATAGCCTAGTTGGAGAAGGCCCGCCTCTCAAGCCAGAGGGAGCGGGTTCAAACCCAGCCGACGGCACGCACCAATTCGTTAATTGTGTGAACTGTGAACATTTGTGCTTATTGTATGGCATCTGCTACATAACTGAAGTCCGATGTATCGCGACTAGCTCGCCCCCTGTCACATTTGGGACTGAATATCGCCCGGCGAAGTGTGGGTGTTGTATTACACCTCTGCCAGCCTTCTCAATGGAAAGGCGTGACGATATGTAGAAATGAACGCACGAGACATTAAGACATCGACTAGCCGTTTTTAACCAAAAATCCTTTACCCGTTTACCATGCACATATAAACAACTAGGTAAGCCGGCAATCCGGAAACTTTTAAACGAAAACTACTTCAATAGAACGTGTTTCACTTTAACGTAATTCTAATCGAATCTTCTAGAAGCATAGTAGATGTCGAGTAATATCGACTGCAGCCTAGCAGCAGGAAGTGATGTTAAAGCCCTGAGCGGAGCACAAAGCTAGTGGAAACTCGGTTAAGCTTGGAAGCACAAAGACGTTTGGTGCACTAAGCCGCCGTACTTTGAGTTTCCTTGCCTATGAAAGACTAGGTTTACTTCATTACTCATCGAGTTACCGCTGGGACGAAATTTTCTGGCTCTGACAAAATGCACTCTTTAACGCCATGCTCTAATAAGTCTGTCATAATTAGTCTGGTAGTCAGGTGACCTAAAGACGGATCTCGAAGATTCGTAAACTCCAAGGCTAGAGTGAATAAGTACCTCATAGGTCGTCGTGCTCCATCTTAGACCACAACGTCGCTTTACATCAGGGGAGTTGGTGGTCAAACGCCGAACTATCTATATATATAAAATTCAAAGTCCTGACTGACTGACTGACTGACTGACTGACTTATATATCAACGCACAGCTTAAACCGCTGGTCCTAGAAACATGAAATTTGGAGGATATGTTCTTTGTACAGTGTAGGCATCCACTAAGAAAGGGTTTTTCGAAATACTACCCCTAAGGGGGAGAAATGGGGGGTTCAAATTTCTATGAAACTTTTTATTCTCTGGGTCGATTGACTCAAAAATTGGTACAAATACTCTTCAATTAAAATTATGAGACACGTGTATCACAGTTTTTCCAAAATCATCATCATCATCATCCACCGACAGAGGGCTTCTTTTTACTCCGAAAACTTTGTTGAGAAAGTTATTGACCCACTACAAACGACGCTGTTATCATTCTTAGGGTTCCGTACTAAAATGGTGAAAGGAACCTTATCATGAAACTCCGATGTCTGTCTGTCTGTATGTTTGTGAGCTGATTATCTTGGAAACTGTAATAGCCAGCAACTTGGAATTTGGTACAGATCTAGATAACGGTAGTAGCTACGTATAGTAGGTAAAATGTCACGCCATTACCCTAAGAGGTGTATTACAACACCCTCACTTCGCCGGACTATATTCAGTCCAAAATGTAATAAGTAGCGAGCCTATCGCCATACGTACACCGGGCTCCAGTAATGTAGCAGATGACATTAAATACGAAACTATCATTGAATTTTCATATGAATCTCCCTGTAAAATATGTGAACTATATTGCTGACATTCTATCAAATTTGAAACCTAAAATGAAAATCAGTAAGGGAAAAATACAAGAATTAAGTCCAAGCCTGTCAGAAGAATACAAACGGCAAATGAAGAGATTTTCTGTCAATAAAGATCAGGTAGATGAGCTAGGAGATGAAATTTATAAATATGTCTGTTTGATCTTAGAAGCAGTATTTAGCAAAAATAGACGAAGTCAATAGAAGAAGCTGCTTTAGTATTAGGAAGACAAAACCTACTACGGGTTGTCTTTGCTTCGAAGGTCTGAACTAAAGGTCTGCCAGCACACTGACTGGTGTAGTTTCTGAATGAGTTTGAGTTTATGCTGAGGATTCCTCTAATATCTCTAACACCACCGAACTGTGCAGTTTCCCCTCAAAGTCTGCTTTGCCATGACCATAGATAAATCTCAAGCCAAACTCATAATTGACTAAAATGCTTTTCACGCGGTTAGTTATACATGGCCTGCTACAGAGTAAGCTCATGGAGCGGCCTGGTTTTTC
Source organism: Peribatodes rhomboidaria (assembly GCA_911728515.1). Classification (NCBI taxonomy): domain Eukaryota; kingdom Metazoa; phylum Arthropoda; class Insecta; order Lepidoptera; family Geometridae; genus Peribatodes; species Peribatodes rhomboidaria. The sequence continues at coordinate 1,158,528 of OU452183.1, forward strand.
TTAAAAAAAAAAAAATAGGTTTTCGTTGTAAACATTATTAATTGTCAATAATCTACTTTCGGTTGTCTTCTAATTTTATCTTTTCACACACGCTTTAAGTTCTGTTGATACAATACTACTACTACTAACACTACTTTTCTCATTCCAGAGATAGTTTAGTTAACTAAAGAACTTCGTTCAAATTGCTCTGCTTGGGATATTGTCAGTTTGTGTATTCAATTGAGAGCGAGTGTGACTGCTTATAATATTTATTTCTGAAGTTAAAAACGTCATACATTTTCTGTAAGCCACGCGGGCGAAGCCGCGGGCAGAAGCTAGTTCTACATAAAAAAAAAAATTAGGAAATTTGAAAAAAATCACACTAAAATTATAAATGCGATAGCTTGGATGGATATTTGTTATCGATCACGCCAGAGCACGAGAATCCGTTCAAATTTGTAAGAAATTTGGAAGAGATCATCGCGAGAGCTTCGCGGGGCGCTGCTAGCTAAAATATGAAAAAAATATGCGTCAATTTTTATTTAGCCTGTAAACAGGAAGTCATGCTACACGACGCAGCAAAGGAATGATATTGTAAAGAATATTTTTAAGAATATTCAGAAAAGGAAAACCCTAAGTAAACCCTCAGGACGAGAATCATTCATCCAACCCTTATGAATAGGACGAATCTCGAGCATTCCAAGAAGAGATCGCATTAGGTACGCAAACAAATGTAAAGATATAGTTGAGCACCGTTGCCATCCACTACAGATTAGAAAATCTATAAAAAAACAACGCAAAATTGTATTTTTTTTTCCACGGGTTTTTACTTGACATTGTTGAGGGACATGCGTTTGGTGCATTTTAACTTCGCTAGCTTTTTATGAGATATAGGTATTATCTTATACCTTTAAATGAGCAATTCTTGTATATATATATATATATATATAATTGGAATCTCGGAATCGGCTCCAACGATTTTCATACAAATTAGTATATAGGGGGTTTCGGGGGCGATAAATCGATCTAGCTAGGAATCATTTTTAGAAAATATCATTTTATTCGTGTTTTATCGATAATCAATCTCAACTGAAAAATATGACTCTTCCTGACATCTATTGGCGAATAATAATACTACTATTTTTTGTGAGTAACTAATTGCTTTAACGACACAACAGCAGATGGCGTTGTTAAGTAACACGAAGTCAATGAGTGTTTGCTTTGAGGTTAGACTAAAATCAATTGTTTATTATCCAAAAAACACAATTAAAAAATAAAAAAAAATACCGAGCAAAGCTCGGCCATCCAGGTACTATTATTTTATTTGTAATCCGAGATTAATTCTCGATGTACAATCGCCCAGAACTCTGAGAGCTCCGAGATCTCTCTAGTTGTCCGCAAACGCTACATTATCTGTTTACAAATTTTCAGTATACATCTATCATACATACATTCATCAAAAGTGAGAGATAACATACTTTGGGATTTAAATAAAATATTTTCCATTTTCATTCTAGAGATCCCGGAGCGCCCGTCAAGCACAGGCGTATTATTCCCGTGCAGCTACAACATCTACATTATGTGCACATTCATTATGTTGTATGTGTGCGTCAGCGCCGGCGCATTCTTGTACGACAGATAACAATGCGTGGTAGATATCGGAAGCGATGATAGCCTAGTCGGAGAAGATTTGCCTCTCAAGCCAGAGAGAAAAGATTCGGACCCAGCTGAAGGCACGCACCAATTTGTTCATTGTGTGAACATTTATGCGTATTTAATGTAATCTGCTACAAACTGGAGCCCGGTGTATGACGACAAGCTCGCCCCCTGTCACATTTGGAACTGAATATCGTCCGGCGAAGTGTGGGTGTTGTACACCTCTGCCAGCCCTTTCGGCGGAAAGGCGTGACGATAGTTTTTGTTATATGCATAAAAATGTGTTAAAGTCTGTGGTCGAATGCCTCGTAACAAAATATCCACAATAAGTGCTTGCAACCTGTTTTTGTGCACATTTCTTACTCTCAGCTTTCCGCTTTTCTTCGGAAATTCAATAAACGAGGTAACGACCGGCGGTAAACGTTTTTTCAAGTAAGCGCTACCTGCTCAGAAAGTGGAAATATCTGAAGTCCGATTGGGGGACTTGCCCAGACGGCGGGGTCCGACGCATGACTTTACAGCGGTGTCGGAGATCGTTTGATGTTCTCCACTGCCGGTGCCTCCTTCCTTAGGACCCAAAAATTTATATCCAAAACTCTTTACCCAGCAAACTCTTTTTATGGCTATAATTTAAGTGACCTTTTTAACTTATTTCAAAAAAGGAGGAGACAAATTCTCAATTTGTCTGTTATACTCCGCCAATTATAAATCGATTTTAATGATTCTTTTTTTGTTTGGTAGATCATGTTTTAGAGGTCACATATACATTTTATCGAAATCAGTCAAGCAGTTTTTAAAATATCAACAAAACTCTAAAAAATTGTTTACATGGATAGCTGGAAGTCTGTGTTATATTATATATGTGTGTTATATAGCTTCCCATTTTCATTCAAGATTTTCGGACACTGTGTCCAAAACGGAACTTTGAGCATCTGCCTTCAGCTGTTACCATTATTGCTTTGATATGATAATTTCCCAATAACAATAGAGCTTTCGTATTGATGTGCCAAAATACGATAAAGCCCAAAGCCCTGAACAATTTTATCAGTAGGAAAGTTTACGAGCCCGTTCGTGTATCGGTTGGTGAAAAACCGGCTATTCTCGACGGGTTATAAATCGGGCAAACAAAGGCAGATAAGCTAACAACGTCCGTAAACGCCCGCTTAGATCTAAATCCAGTCTTTGTTCCGGCCTCGGCGTGCCCACTCTGTGCAAGTTAATTAAGAATTTCATAAATAAAGGAGATGGAAGCGCGGTTGTGTGTTACGAGGAGATAGTTAATCTACCCTAAGGACTGTAATCTGGACGTGAATAGATTATTTCTAGAATCTGAAATTAATGAACTGAGGGTCCTCAGTCACTCTATTTCTTACCACTGGGTCAACTGATGGAGAAACGTATACGTGTTCGCCTGTTCGCTATGAAAATATGGTTAAACTTGTTTTAAGTTAAAATGTATGATGAACATGTGTACAAATGTGAATAATGAAAGAACACAAGAAAACTTGACAAAGAGGGCTATTTTTTCAGGCACCGGCAACAAGCCATTTTTTTTTTAAATAGTTACTTGAACTAATATCTATTAGTTTATTAGTAGTAGTTAGTTAGTGTATTAGTTCAAGTAACAATTTTGAAGATGAACTTCCGCAAAGTAACGCCTGATTCAATCAACTAACCATTTTTTTTTACGAGACACCTAAAATTCATTTACGATTCTTACGACGTTAAAACTAAGAATCTAGTTAAAAGCTGCCAAAGTAAGTAAAAGCTGTCTCGCGTGGAAGGACTTTAATGAAAACGCTTCCACGCCTCGGGTCTGACAAAAAGGTCAAAAAAGTCTCGGAATACGACGCCTTCACCGCCAATTAGCAAATCAGCAGCATTAAGCGCGTTATCAGCCGGCCCTGAATAAAACATTCCGCGCCCGCCCTCCGCAAACTCACCTCCAGGCTTCACGGCTCCACGAGTGGCTTCGGACAGGGTGTTAATAAATTAGACGCAGACTAGCAGCCGCGGCGGTCTAGACTGGAACAGTTCACTCACTACTGAAGCTCAACTTGACTGGATCATTCAATTTTATGCTACTGAGCAATAGCATGTTTAGAACATTGACCTAGCGGTACGTATTTATGAGGAAGGCAAATTGGATAACGCTATCGTTTACAAACGGCCGGCATATTTTAAAGTGACGATGTTACGTCATTAGGTTTACAAACCTAATTACTTGCTAACTATTACTTAATAACTAGTTTAAATTTAAAGAAAAAAAACCTAACCTTACTACGGCATTTAACATCATGCCGTCCGATTGCCGGTCGTTTATAAACGGACGAGTTTTAAAGTTTGCCTGCGACATATACACGCCACCGCAGACTATTATGGTAACAGCTATCCTTTTGCTATGGATCTACTGTATCTTTGAAATTGACTATAATGTAGGTTGTAGTTCTAAGTATAAAAGAAAATCGGATTCCGATTTTCATTGTCATTTCATTCTTGGGCAAAATACGCAACAAAAATGTGAAATTGTTGTGGACGATTGTTTGGAATTTTCTACATGTATTTTAACTTTTTAGCTAAAATTCAAAGACAATATGCTTAATTTGTCATGGAGCTAATGCGCACACTTGGCATAATGGTACCAAAAAATATGCAGAAAGTGTGATTTTTCCGATTGTAAGATATTTCTAACGCCATTTTTTAGCTTGGCATTATACTCGTAAGTAAGGTATTTCCGGTAGGTGTCTAAAATATCTCTGTACAAGTTCTGGGATCAATGCGCACTGCTACGATTGACATTCCACCTACGCGCCCCGTTCGAGACATTTTATTATGGCAACAAATGAGGTCTTCCCTTTGTCGTCTCACTATTCAGAAGTTTTTTAAAGAAAGAAGTCTTGAAAGAATTATGATTATTTCAAGACGAAAGCGATTTTAGCCACAACTCTGCATGCACTTTTTCATGCTTTTGACTTCGGACAGAAACACACACAATAATACACACACACACACACACACACACGTCAAACTTATACCTAACACATATATATATACGTAACACCCCGTCGTGTTTGCGTTTGGGGTTAAAAATAAGACGTCACGTAGAAAATATATTGTAGCGCTAGAAGTAAAAACGTTTTAGACGTTTAAAGTTAAACCCGACGGCGCATAAGTTATATTTTCTTTAGAATTCTTCTGGCCCCGCCGACGCCGCCTGCGAAGAGGGGTAAGAAACGCGCAATTTCAAACTGTCACAGCAGCTTTAAAACTGAGCAGTTTAACAGTTTTACGAGCCGCCACGGACCACGTCCAACTTAGAAACCATACACCACGGCAGCTGCCTCCAAACAAAAATGAAACAAATCCCTTTAGGAAAAGATCGTAGTTTCCGCTGGCAGAAAATGTTTAGTGATTATCTTAACCATGAAAGGGTTGAGAGGGGGTTCTGCGACTTTTCAACGGGATTTTTTTCCTGGACAAGTTTTTGTAAGCATAATTGGAGTACAGAACAAACAAGTGATTATTTTTAGAATCGTGTAGGAACGCGAGGCTTTTGAGGATTTTTGACAAGGAAGAGTAAAATAGAATTTGTGTTTCATACAATGGAAGTTTTATTCTCAGAGATACAAAACTAACGAGGTTAACTCAGATTATTTTAGGCAAAGAACGTCCTCAAAAAAAGCGGTAACAGGAAAACCTATCTATCTATCAGGTTGCAGTTCGCAACGACTACTGGAATTCAGCCTTAACCATCCTCAAATTACGGTGCTTTTTCATTGCTTTCTACCAGGCTTTGCGATATTGTAACAATAATGATTTTGATTTTATGATAAGCGATGATAGCCTAGTTAGAGAAAGCCCGCCTCTCAAGCCAGAGCGAGCCAGAGACCCAGGCGACGGCACGCAGTAATTTGTTCATTGTGTGAACATATGTGCGAATTGTATGTCATCTGCTACATGACTGGAGCCCGGTGTGTGGCGACAGGCTCGCACCCTGTCACATTTGGGGCTGAATATCGTCCAGCGAAGTGTGGGTGTTGTATTACACCTCTGCCAGCTTTTTCGGGGGAAAAGCGTGACTATATGATTTTATGATACGGGAATTACTCACGTACAATTAAGTCGGTTGTTCCGACCAATATTCAACATTATGTAGTCAGAAATTACCAATAGTCAGCAAACTATAGTCGTAATAACCGACTTAATCGTACGTGAGTAATTTCCGTATCTAAAATTCATTACGTGTGAAAATCACGTCAGTTTCCATAATGTTACATGTTACATGTCCGTCAGTTTACATGAAATATTTGTTGATTTTATTGAGCAAAATGCAGTGTTGACGGGTTTAGTACTGTAATACTTACATATAAGACACCTTTACTGTTAGAGACAGACAAGTTTCGCGTAGTTTAGTTTCTAGTAATGTAATAAAACTGTATATGGCAGTAATGGGCTCCTGTTCCAGGCCAGCGCTTTTTGAGCCAGCCAACACCGCTAACGACGCAACTTGCCCGCTCCAGCTCTTCTGTTATCTTTTAATTAACTAACTTCGAATTTACGTTAATTAGACGGCTACAAATAAATTTGGTAGATTGTGAAATTACCTCGAATAGTTCGTGCGATTGTTTAGACAGGTTTGACGGGAGACCAGTTAGCGTGTTTACATGTTTATTTGGAAAAAATCATTTTTTGCAGAGATTTTGAAGATTACGAGAAGCTAAGCCATGCCAGACTATAGCCGCTAACGCCTGCAAAAGCGTCGATATATTCATAATTCAAGATTTATTCAAGCGCCATTCTCATTGGTCAATGAAAAAGCCATTAACAACCAATAGGAACACTTTTGCGAGCGTTCGTAGCAAACGTCCAGTACGGGTTTTACAAGTAACTAGGTTCAATTTTGCATCGATCTAAGGGCAGTGGCCCGGACAAGTCGAGCGAAAGCACAGCCATCCTTCTATCGTAATAATTCACGGTATTTTTAACCCGCGACGCAAAAACCACAGGGTGTTATAAGTTTGACGTGTCTGTGTGCGTGGGTATGTGTGTGTGCGCGTGGGTGTGTGTGATATCGTAGCTCTTTTTTTTGTTTGAAAGGTGAATTAGTCGGGAGTGTTGTTCTGTTTCATGAAAGTCGGCGCCGGAGGCTTTTTAAATTTTTAATGTACACTAGTTAACCTACAACTATTCACAAATGTTACCTGTGCAGCTGTGTTGCAAAGGTGATTTAGCAGTGTTAGTTAGCAATGTAGCATTTCTAGTGTTGCTGGCGTCCATAGGCGGCGGTTACCGTTAACCATCAGGCGGACCATCTGCTTGTTTGCCACTCTTCTTAGAAAAAAAAGGGTTTCAACTTCTTGTTGGCATAAAAAATAACGCGCAAAAATGTGACAGTTTTGTATCAATTTTGCTAAAACAAGTCTGAAACAGTGTTTTGGATAAGTTCGTTAATCTTTTAGCACTTAAAAGTTTGCTCAACTACAAAAGGTCTTAAAGGTTTTCGCCATAAAGTCTGAATTCTTCAAAGACAAACTAAATTATGCTTACGCTTCGCATAACAGCAAGCATTTTAAAAATTGTGAAATTGCATTTTCATCCAATTCACGGTATTTCATAGAAACTGCACAGGGGTTTTATAAATAAATGATAAAGAACCTTTTTAATAGACCAACATTTAGAAGCGCAGAGCAGAATAGTACAGTTCTAGACAATTTTTATAACCGTTCTGAATTGTGGTAAGCCCTTATCTCCATGATCCAAAAAAACAAGGTTTAGCATTCGTCGTTGCGAACTTGTTATAAATATGACTTACGTATTTCGGTCTAGCTTAAGCGTCGATTGACGTCACTACGTGTTTCGTAATGCTACACCTAGAGGAGTATATTATTATACCATGCTTATATCTATCTTCTTTTATCTACAAAGTATAAATAAAAGTCGCTTTCCGCGCCCGTTTGTCTGTATGGATATACATTTGCTAACTAACTCGACCACCACCACCGCTAACCGATTGTGATGCGATTTTCACCATCAGTTAGATCATTTTTCACGGAAGGTTTATAGGTTATTTTACCGTGCGAAAGGAGGGTGGGACGCTAGTAAATAGTCAAATTCATAAAAGCGAACCCCTGCCTCTTCCTCTGAACCCACAGAGAAAGATTGCAACGTTGTTAAGGTTGATTTACACGCTGCAAGTTTCTTGCCTGTTGCGTGCAAAAATACTAAATCAACAAATCACTTGCACCGTCTAAACAAGAGTTGCTGACAATTTTTGAAGGTAATTTATTGCGTGTAATCTATTTTATTAAATTATTGTTCTTAAATGTACAAGAAACTTGCACTGTGTAAATGGGCACTTAGTTTCGGTGGTTAGCTCTAAAATTACACACTAATTTAATAATTTGGTACGTATATGCTACATTGCTAATTATGATACTTGTAGCTGTGATTGACTAATATTTTGCAAACATTTTTACTTGCACTGTAAGCAATTAAGGGAAAGGGCAAGAAACGTTTTGGAATTTAACTTGCGTAACTATAAATTAGTTACTTTGATGCAGTATTCTGTAACTAAGTATGGTCAGAGCGGCCGTGAAGTTTGGCGCAAACTGCTTATTTGCTTGTGATCAAATTACCCGAACCACTCACGCGTCCATGCATCACGGGGCTATGAACCTACCCGGCTGGGTTCGAAATGGGTTTATATTGCGTAGGCGTTCGACCTTTGTATCGAGAGGTGGCCGCTGCAACTTAACAGCATTATAATTAAAAGTACGCGAAAGGTTGCCTGGTAGAGGTTGGAAGACGGGCATTGCGATGCTTTATTAGTAGTCAGCTATATTTTTATTTTGAAAAATAAATTTTTCAGCAAAAAAACGCATTGCTAGTAACATTTCTCATTGATTAGAGATTGGCATAGACCAGCTTCTCCATCATGTCATTACGAAAAAAGGGAGTCAGCGTTTTAGTTAATATTGTACAAAAAGTTCATAACATAACAACATATCGTCACGCCTCAAAAAACCGGCATCGTTTTATGGTCGACATACCTACAACACGCACGAAACGCTTTGGTTCATCATTTCTCATGCGGACCCCTACAGTGTGGAATACTCTGCCAGAGTGTGTGGGAACACACACTCTGGCACTTTTAATCTGGGTGTCTTCAAGTCTCGAGTGAATCGGTTTATTCTAGGCAAACGTGGTCCATCGTAGGCCGCATCACTGCTTATCACCAAGCATGTTGGCGGCCAAATGCAAGCCAATTAATAAAAAAAAAAAAAACGCCTTTCCCCGAAGGGACTGGCAGAGGTTTACAACACTAAAAAGTTCAAGCTAAACTGATGTTCGAATTAGAGAACACATCAACATTTCATTAGGAAATATTTCGCACAACATAAACTTGCATGAATCAATAATTTTACAAATGGGTATTCCCAACCGGTCGGGCCCAGATCGGCGAAGCGATGATTAACCTGATGGACATTAAAGTGGTTCACATTGGGACAAGTAACGGGTCTTACTGTGATTGTCGGTGTTTATGCAGATGATTGGATTTTTTACAATTTAGTGACCGGTCGTCCTAATAATAGCTACTCAAGGAAAAAATCGTTGGTTAACTAAAACAAAAAAGGTTTAAGGTAGCGTCAACTGGGGCAAATGCGTCTGTGGGGCAATCGCGTCTTTCGAGAATTACTGACAAACCCTTCACAAATTAGGCAACTAACGCCATCTTGTACAGATTATTGCAACTAAAGTTAGAAAAAAGATGGCGCAACAAAACTGCGCGAAGTGGTTTTTAAAAACTTTTACATGCTGAGTTATGAAGATTCATGTAGGTACCACCATCTAACTAGCCTTGAGAACAGACGCATGATCTTAGACATGGTATTTCTGCACGGCTTGTGTAACGGGTGCATTGATTGCCCTGCCCTGATCAGTAGTATTCTCAGCTTTCGAGCACCTCAAAAACGAACTAGAAATATAAAATTATTTGCTGTCGCACAAACTCATACCATCTATGCACAAAATTCAACAATTAATCGTCTACATAGAACCTATAACCTAAAATTTTGTAACTATACCGATATAACCGATATCTTTCACTTAAAAAAAGGAGCTTTCAAACTTGATATAACCAAATTAATACATGGCACAAATATTTCATAATTATTATCATATTCATATATCCCACTCTCATACTTTTACACATCCACACACACACACACACACACACACACACACACACACACACACACACACACACACACACACACACACACACACGACTGCACATATTATTTAATTCATTAATATAATATACATTCTTTATTGGCTGTAAGTTTAGTTTGTTACAGTTTTATTTTGTTTTTTAAGAGCTGTGAATGTTGTTTAATAATTAAAATAAAAAATAAAATAAAAAAACTGCTAGACCGACTTCAATAAAATGTGTATGGGACCACCTCTAAAGTATGATCTACCCAACAAGATAATATTCATTAGAATCGATTTACAGTTGGCGAAGTTAACACACAAACAAAAAAAACTTAGTCGTATTGAGAACCTTCTCTTTTTGTAAGTCGGTTAAAAATTATAAATCCAAGACATTTAGTTCTAGCAAACAAAAAAACCCTTAGAAATCGACATCGACCATCTGTTAAATCTAATTGTTTAACTCGATATCGAATGGATACTCTCATTCTCTAACCGGAAATGGGATGCTATTGTCCCGTCCGTTCGGACTTGGATAGGATGTTAATGGATGAGGATGATAATGTATTTTCATTAAGAAATTGAATTCAAAAGCACCGCGTGGCGCCTACAAAAGAAGCTCTTAAGAAAATAAGCACTAATGCTTTGACATAACATTGTTATTTTATAAAAAAAACCTTCTGGCCGACTCGGTCTACTTCCTAACTTGGTTCGTTTCCAAAGTTGTCCACTTACTAATTTCGTGCATTTCCTAAGTTCCTAAGAAGAACACGTATACACTTATTAAATAACTATCTGTTTTTCCCGCTACTTCGCTTACGATTTATAGCCTATGTCAATCAGGAATAATGTGGCTTTCTATTGGTGAAAGAATTTTTGAAATCGGACCAGTAGTTTTTGAGTTAATTCGTTACAAACATACTTACATACAAATCTTTCCTCTTAATAAATTTATAATAAAAAAATAATAATTCAAAATTAAAAATAGAATAAAAATATCATATTCCTTGATGAACTTAATGCGACGTTAAAAATTACACTAGATATTAGATCAAGTAACAAGTTTGAAATCTTTCCTCTTTAAAATATTCCGATCGATTAAATCGGAGCGACCTGCGCAAGATCCGGGATATTCCACTTCACGTAATAAAATCAAATCAAATTATTTCAGGCATACCAACATAAGAGCAGTTAAAAAGAAGTAGGAATGGGGGAATGTTAATATTGTAGATCCTTTTTTTTTTATGTCATAAGTGGCACGAGCTAACAGACCGCCTGATGGTAAGCGATCATCGTTGCCTATGGACACTTGTAATACCAGGGGCATTACAGATAAATTGCCGATCTTCCATAATTTTTAATCCATGTTTTTTCTAGTTTTGATTTACACCGCATCGATCAACATGACCACATGCCCACATGCCTAGTGTACTGTCTATCGTCACGCCTTTCCCTCAAGGGAGCTGGCAGAGGTGTAATACAACACTCGCACTTCGCCGGACGATATGCAGGACTATCATTTTTTTTATGATTGAATGTTAGCTGAAATTGAATTGATTGGAACGCACCTGACGTTCATTATCGGATCACGCACGTATATAGCACATAGGACACTTTTTAACGGCGAGTGAAACCGCGGGGCGCAGCTAGTGTAGTTATATAGTTAAGCTGTGTTAGTGTAAAAAAATATCAAAAATTGGTTTTCCATGTTGGAGTTTTATCGGTTCTACCGGTTTAGTTTTCACCTGTGGTGGCAGTTTGATGGTGGTCGTTGCCACGAAAAATAATTTTAGTCTCAACGAGCCCCAGTAGCGACAGTTGAGACAAAAATCAAAATATTGTTTTAACGACCACCACTAGTTACTGTTTTGGTGGTGGTCGATGGAGGTAAGCCCATCAAAAAGCCTAACGTACCGCGACCCCTATGCACACAAGTTGATCCAACTGGTAAGGAATGTTGGCGGTTTTAGGTCAGGGCTCGACAGCCACGCGACCACATACCCTCACGACACAGCTGCGAGGCCACCAACCCCATCTTAACCTAAACACTACTTTGTAAAGCAGAACAAATGGATTTATATAGGTAGGCTTTGCTATATCGAAAAAGATCTGCTTAACAGATGAGCTATGATAGCCTAGTTGGAGAAGCCAGAGGAAACGGGTTCAAACCTAGCCGACGGCACGCACCAATTTGTTCATTGTGTGAACATTTGTGCGTATTGTATGTCATCTGCTACACGACTGGAGCTCGGTGTATGGCGACAGGCTCGCCCCCTATCACATTTGAGACTGAATATCGTCCGGCGAAGTGTGCGTGTTGTATTACACATCTGCCAGCCCCCTCGGGGGAAAGGCGTAACGATATGTTAAATATATGCAAAGTTAAATATGTGTTACTAAAAATTGACCCTATTCTTTAGTTTAAAGATTCGACTGTAAAAAGTATAAATCACAGCAACCATAAATCCTGTAAGGTTTCACAGAACCTCCGTCAGAGTCAGCTCCGATCGTTGCCAACGGACTGAATTAACTCGAAAACTTCGGTAGGAAATTTCAATGAAGGAAGTAAACTTTACTTGTTGGCTATACGTGTATGTCCGATGGTGTCTCGAAAGTAATATTGATACAATATAGAGTAAAAACGAATGTATTACACTGTGGAATCAATCACCAAGTCATTGAAATTATGGGGTTAAACAGCTTTTGTGTAAACTGCATTTTGTTCATCATTGGATTGACAGCACTGTACAAAAATTACATCCATCCAAAATGGCGTCCATCATCAATCACATCACGACATCGTGTCATCCGGATGTGCCTGCGTTTGAGTAGACAAGCTCGTAGGTGTTCATAATTAATATAACTGAATAACTAATACTAGTGGCTCTGTGAGGTGTAGATTTCGCGGCTGACGGTTGTCTTCTTGTACAGGTCTCATTCCTGAACCGATTGTCCAGATATTTTGTGAATTGGTTCCGAGACCGAGATCCGGACAGAAGTCGGACATACGAAAGCATTTTTGTCGAATCTGAAGCACAGACGCTTCGCTCGCTCGGTCGCTAATATATCTCGATTTATAACTAGTTTAACTCTACTAAAAAAATTAAATTGAGATTCATGACTGAGCGTCGTTTTAGAATGCGGCTCTTAGAACACAAATTGTAGAACATCAGCACTAGCATGTCTAAGTAACGCTAATTTTCTACCATTTTCAGTCCTCTCAAATAGCTTTAATGAATTACGAGTTTGAGGGTTGCCGGCGCCGTTATTTATGGTCGCCTTCGTATTACGTCGCCAATTAATTTAGGGGTTGAAATCCTTTCACATAAAAAAACTGTGGTCCCGAGGAAATTCAAGCTGATTGTATCGAGTTTATGCGCCATAAACTAGCGTATACATAAGTTTAAGTAGGCTATAATAATTTAGATTTATTATGATTTCTACGTCAAAATATTATACAAGAGTTGACAATGGGGAAGATTAGAACGTATCGCTAGGACGCTGCAGCTGTACTGTTGGCAGAATTTCATAAGTCAAACATCATTTGTTCACAAAAATAATTTTCGCCAGCGATCAGTAAAAATATGCAAAACCCATAAATTCTAATTCAATCACTTCAAAGCTCGAGTCAACATAAAACGAAGCTGCAAAGGAGCTCGCATCAAGCGCGCTCAAAAAGAGAACCTTCGAGATCAAATCGTCTGTCCCCCGACCCAATGCTTTACCGAATTATCTTCGAGTACGTCGGTGTGATCAGTAATCAAGCCTGTCCCCCCGTTGTTGTGGACGTATTTAGGGAAATAAAGGGACAGGACCTTTCAAATAACGTCTTGAAGTGTCACGTGCATTGTCAATAGACAGGAACCTAAATTTTCATGTACTAAAACGAATATTTGTTTGTTTGTCCGCTATGCATTCCTAAACTGCTAAAGCGGTCATTACATTTTCCAATTTGCAGTACATTAGATGATCTAGCGTGCTAAAATTGGATGGTGTAATGGCTGGTAGACAGTTAGCTATCCATTTAGCACGCTATGTTTGCATACTGCAAATGGGATAGTGTAATGGCCGCTAAAGGCTGAACCGACCTAATATAAATAGTTAAATAATTAAAGATGAAAACAAGATTTTTCTGAAAACTACAAAATTGTGAGATACCAGCTAGCTTACGTAGTTGTTTATGAGTCACACAAAAAATCCAACACGTATTTACCAACATAACGTTTTAACATCATCCGCGCAAGGATTTAGGTTAGGATTTATTACGGCTTTATATTTTGCCCCATTTCCTGTACACCGTCCATTCCTATCTTTTTCCTTACATTTACAACACATAAATAATTCATTTACCCATGAATTTACATTATTGTACTTTACAACGGTCCACGAGCTCATGTTATGTTTCCCCCCCTTTCGCCGAAATCCTGGGTCCGCCCGCCCCTGGTAAAGTAAGCGAGAGGGGCGAAATCAGGGAGACCATTAGGATAAAAAAATCCCGTTTCCCAGCCATGCTGTAATTTACACGTCCGGCATCCCCGGGAAAATGTGGGAGTTTTCGTTTAAAGTAGGCCACAGATGGAGACTTGATATACGACAAAAGGAGGTTTTACATCAGCGATAACCGTAGTTGGTTTGCTTACAATCATGATACTACTACTTACTCGTGAATGATATTATTGAGAATTTGTTTTGAAATTTTGATTACTTTTTTTTGAGGTTGTTAAAACGAGAAAGGACTTATCCGTAAGCTAAATAACGATTTTTAGAGGTGCCGTGTTACGAACTTACGAAGAGGGAGGATTCAGGTGGAACCTCACAATCAAATCAAATTAAGTGTCTTTTTTCAATTGGGTATCGAATGAACGTCAAAATTATAAAAATGACTTGAACACCTTGTTCAGTAAAGAGCCACAACTCAGGAGAACAGGCAGGAAGGCAATCTTTCCCTTAAAATGAAAATACCAGCAGCGACTCGCGGTGTAACCAGCTTTCCTATATTTCGTTTTCAAGAATAAAAACCAACCTAAGAAGAATGAAAAGCTACTTCCATTCCAAAATCAATCCAAATTCGTTCAGCCGTTACGTAGTTCACTACAAACAAACACGATAACCACGGAGTCGCCGACAGGCGTTTGGACACAATAGAAAACAGCCTCATTTTTAGATCCGGCACCCCTCGACACATCCCTCTATGGGTAATAGACCTAGTGTAGCGAAAGTCCAGCTTCCCACATGACAGCTTGTACGTAAAAAAAATTGGTAAATATAATCTAGCCATGTTGGCTATGCAGTTGCGTATTTCTATTTTCACACCATAGAGAAAAAGGAATTATGAAAGTTAACTTACAGTACGCGATTGTTCAGTTGGGCTCTTTTTACAGTACTACTCTTTGGATGGGCATAGTTAACAAGCTTGAAGTACCCGGGTAATTTGGTTTTAATTTGAACACCATTTAACACCAAAATAAACCAAGAACTTCTCGCTTGCTCCCGACGAGAACAGCCACATGCCACAAACCTTTATAAAAACTTCAAGAAACAAAACGAATAACCTTTTGCAATCAGTATTGAATCGACGAATAATTTTGTATGCACATTGCGACAAAATTACTAACTACAACTTTGTAAAAAGATACCAACTATTCCCACTTCGATTTGTGTACCCCTGCTACTGAATACCAACAGTACTGTAGTCTAGAGCCCCCTCGCCCGCCCCGGGCAGGCCTGGGCGCTGCAGTGTGACGTCACACGATCAATGGGCTGACGTCGGCACCCGCTCCCCCCGCCCCGCCCCGCCGCCACAGAACAACACCAGCAGCGCTGTCACTGTCACTGAGACTTGAGGGAATCTCAACCGCGATCAGGGTGCCCGGTTCAGTATACATAGTTAATTTAGCTAAAGGACAGGACAGGAGATTGCAGGACAGTCTATTTTGAACCGGCTTCAAAAAAGGAGGAGGTTCTATGTTCGTCTGTAATTTTATGACAGCAACTTTACTGATACTTTGCGTACACTTTAATGTACACATGTAATCAAATTTTGGACCTTTACGTTTCAGTCCTTAAAAGATGAAAAGCTGGTCAAACAATTCTCAATTAAATTTGGATGTACAAATTAGTGCTTATTTTGGTGTATTTCCAAATGTGTGGTTATAATAATCACACATTTGGGCTCTAAAGGCCAATCGGCGTGTTGTGTACACACATGAAAAACTCCTCTAGTTATTAACTTCAAAAGTTGGATCCGTTGGACGGGCGGCTCATTTCCGGAGATTAAAGCATCATCTAAGAGGAGTTCCCATAACGAGCCTTCATCCGCTCCCGCGCCGTGGCTCAGTCGCTCTCGAACATCCTCCTCGCGTCTCGGATGTAGGTTAATTGATTCGGTATTTTGTTAGGTTCGAGGAAAAGTGATGGAACGTGAGAGAAAATAGAATGCCTATTTTGAAGTCCTAAGGACTTACGCTAATGTGATTTGATGATTGAAATGTCTCGTCTAACTTGTTCTATAGGACTTAGAATTGTACTTTTGATACTTCTGTTTTTACAATTATTGAGAATTAGCTTCTCGAGTGAAATCCATATTATGGTTTAGCTAGGCGTCTAAGTTACTAAGGTATCTGTCTAGTTTAGATGATAAATGGCACTTGCACTGAATATAAGAATTGCTTAAGTCATGGCTTAACTAGTTTAATCTACTCCTACCTAGGTCCTACCTAAATTTTTACACGAAATTTAAGTTATCCCTTAGGATAATCCTAATGTTTATGTGTCCGATGAGCGAATATTTCGCTGGGAGTAGTTTAAAAGTAGTTAAGCAAGGACTTAAGCAATTCTTATGTTTAGTGCAAATGGTTAAAAACGGCAAATAAGTACTTGCTGTTTTAAAGTTATTATTTATGCAAAATGTGTCATATTCCCCACAGCATAAGAGCCATACTATATCTTTTTCACGGTGACACATGGAGAAATCCGACTATCAGTCAATTGGCGCGATAACGAAATTAGGAGCGTGACTGTCGTTTCTAGTTTCTTGGGTTGTCTCACTCACTCCTTATACTAAGGCTTAGGTGAGACAAGCAGTTTCAGTCGCCTGTTTGCTGGTTTCATAGCCCTGACGATCGTGTAAATTTAACTCGTGACTTGTGTGGGTTAACCTTAAGGGTCGCTTTTAGGCAAAACGAAAAAACAGGGAAAACACTATTGCCCGCTAAAGTCGAAGTCACGGTCTAAGGCGGTATCACACTGCCGCCGCCTCCGCGGAGCGACAAAATTCGCATGGCACTTCTCCGCACGGACATGCGGTGTCAGTGTGTTATATCCTGTGGTTTTAGTAAACAAATCGACATTTTACAGTATTTTAAGCGCCTAAGGCTCTATTTATGTCCCGTGAAATACGCTACATTCGATTACATGGTCTTACGCGGTAAGGGCCACTCTACAAGTTGCAAAATTTGTTCGTAAAATATCATAATTTCACAAAGAAACGCAGGTGATACTCCGTCAGTGAGGCCTCCGCCTCGCCTCAGTTGCACTTACAATAGGCAATACAAATGACAGGTTGGAAGAGGCGCGCGCCTGCCTACCGAGGTAGCGACAAAAACTGGTGATTCATTGCTGAGACATTCACCGGGTTTCCGGTAAACGTTTTGTAAATACAGCAATGTATAGTCTACTCGCCACTAATCTGATAACAAAAATGTATTAAGTGCTTAATTACAATTTTGTTTATTCAATGAGTGTCTATCTATAAATTGCGTCTAACATGTATTATTCCGTTTTTGATGCGACAAAATGGTAATAAGAAAATATTACCTATCCCCCCGGTTTCACGCGCTGTATAGGAACAATTCATATAGATAATTAGATAGCCCATGTGTTACTTGATCAAGATATGAGATCAGTTATTAGCTGTTACAGCTCGAAAAAGTACTAAACACCCTACTCAAACTTTCGCAATATAATATGAGTGTTAAGTGTAGTCTTCCTCTATACCATCGCACATCTACAGCACAGCCAGTTACTCCACCGCTTAGATAGAAGCCCTTACATTATTATGCCGTTTGCGTAGGCATAAGCCCTGAAAAAACTCCGAAAATAATTGATAAGCATATCGGTTTCTTTAACCTCTGCCCTTTAAGTTTCCTCTCTCTCCCCTAATCACACAGGCACTAACGTTAAAATAATTCTCGTTGTACATATTTCTCAAATTGGCGAATTTCACCGGGCAATTACTTTACTGGCTGGCTTGGCTACATTCCCTGCGTTTCCCATGGAGCGCTTACATAACGGCGAGGGTGTGAGGCCGGGGGGCGGGAGGCACCCCTACGGAACCGTGCTGTATCGAGCGGATTCACTCCCCAGCCGGGCAGGCCGTCCCGCTCGCGCACACTAGGGTTGTCAAGGGTTTACTTCGAATGATGCTGTTAGAACAAAGTGATATTAAAGATTATCACAGAATTCAGCGTGTTACAATTATTGGGTCACGCTCACATGTGCAGTTCTATTACAGTATTCCTTTACATACCACCTACATTGTTAGATTTTATTTCATTACTATTATTCATTATTATTTGTTTGCGTTTAATTAGAAAACACACTGTGAGATATAGTAAATAGGTACATAGACTTTGGTTATAAAATACTGTTGCTCTCCAAATAAAGACAGTTGTAATCTGGAATTCGAGCGTTTCACTTGTCACCTTTGCACTGTAAATAACTATTAAATATCATCAAGATCTGTTCAGCCGTTTAGCCGTGAAAAGCCTACAAACAGACAGACAGAGTTACTTTCGATTTTATAATATTAGTATGGTTTTGATTCATTTTAATACTTTGTTGGAGTGTTCTATAAATATATAAGTTTTGTGTTGTATTAAATTGTGAACTTGACATCAAATATTTAACACACTAAGTACAATACAGTATTATTTGTTAACTTTGACATTGTATTATAATATTACGACTTCTTTTATTTTTTAATCGATTTATTGTTTTTTTTATTAATTTATTATAGCTAATGTAATTGGTTTTTGTAACCGTATTAGTTATGTTACAATAAACCTTATGCAATATAATAATATTGCATAAGGTTTATTACTTTTGTAACTAAAAAATGGAATAAATTTTTATATAATATACCTATTCTCCTTTTTTTACACATCACGACCTAACGCACCTTTGGCAACTATAATGCGTTAAGTTATTTATGGTGCAATAGCATTAAGTATTATTAGCAAAATATTACTTTTGATAATTTTCAGACAGATCACTTTACGAAACTATCCCTAATATTATAATAACGAAAGTGTGTTGGTTTGTTTGTCCTTGTCTCACGCAGTAACAGTACTTCCGATCAAGGTGTTTTTGTAATGAGTATTGGGCGAGAAACTCTCTTAATTAAGGTTCTATTTCCCGGAAAATTAAGAGTTTCTATGACATTATTACTACTGACTGACCATCATTCAAAAAACAAGGTCTGGCATTCCGGGAGCAAACACATAATGACGTCACTCGTCATCGTCATCCATCTGTTTCGAACTCGTTGTATTTTACTTATTACGGTCTTGCATAAGCATCGATTGACGTCACTACGTGTTGTCCACGTGATCAATTTTTTACTCGAAATGCTATATCTGGCGGAGTATATTAATATTTCATGCTACTGACTAGCTGCGCCATGTAGACATTGTCTACGCGCGTGAAATCTCACGCGCGCAGGTAATTTCACAGGGCGCAGCTAGTAAGTAGCACATACAATGACCAAGTCATCTATCACATCACAACTTCACAAAACAGCGATCATAATTAGCTAATAAGAAAGAAGCCTAGATTATTGTGCCTCCAATCACCACAGCAACAAACAGGAGACAACCCTAACAGAACCACTTATTCATACCGTCTCCCTCGCACACACTCCGAGGCGCGGACGTCACTGCCGCGACAGTTTTATCACGATTCACGACGCTTCTCGCCAGTACGTCACCTCGGCGCAACTTAGTAATTCACAGCCATAACATGCACACCACTGCAGGGCTTGCTTTTTATTTTTGTCAATGAAACTGCCAGTACTGAATAAGCTATAAAAGGGGGCATAGGTAAGGCAGTCAAGTATTTCGGAAAAAAGTTTGAAAATTCTAAATTGATTGAAATTAAGCACCAGCATGCAATGGAGCAGGCGAGTATTCCAGCAACATATTGCAAATCATTTATTTAAGGATAGTCAATAGTGTCCTTGTACACATTATTATACATTTATCGAGGATGTCTATGTCCCATTATAATTTACAATGTTGTTTCACCAGCGGTTCCACAGCACCTGTTAATTATTGCAGGTCGAAATGAAGAGCATCCTATATTCTTTACTATGCCTCTGACAACATGTTTGCAAAATTTTATAATGATTGGTTAAGGCCTGCTGTTAAGATGCAGATGAAGAATTATGATGATAAGGTGCAAAAAAATAAAATTGGTAGAAAAAACCACCAAAAACAGGTTAACTGGAGTAAAATTTTAAAAATAATTCTCTTTTTGGAAAAAAAATCACAAAAAGTATCTTCTTAAAAAAGCTGTTTGAGTGTGGCTCTCTAAATTTTCAGCGATTGCAACACATTTTTTTAGGTTATTAAATAGACAGATTAGTTCTCTAAATTCTAACCAAGTAACTTTGTCTTATTACGAATTATACTGTTTAAAATGGCAAAAAAAAAACTAGATGCCAATCTCATTTTACCATCAAATATGATATACAATTACAATGTACAATATAAGATAAGTATTTTAGTGGGCCAAAAATGTCCTATCACACCTAAACAAGATGCATTACCATGCAAAATATTTTTGCCAAGTTCTCAATAAATTAAGTCTCAATAATCAAACTTAATCCTCCAAGTAAGGTGATGAACAAGCAAAGCTTCAAAAACTGACTTCCTGTTCATCCAAATAGGTTTTTTTTTTAAATAAGACTTTTATTGATATTTTAAAAATCGCTTGACTGATTCTGATAAAATTTATATAGGACCACCTCTGAAGTATGATCTACAAAACTAAAAAAGAATCATCAAAATTGATTCAAAATTGGCGGAAAGATCAAAAAGAACAATGTAACAAACATCAAAAAGAAACATAATGTTGAATTGATAAAACCTTCTCTTTTTTTAAGTTTGTTTTAAGTGAAATACTATGAGTAGCTATATAATTTATAACACTAATTCTAAACTAAATTTCAGATCTTTACTAAACATTAACATCAATGTACTATCTGGTTATTTATCTGAATCTCATTAAATAAACTATTTTGGGACCACATCACCACCTAAGTAAATTGTGACAAGACAGGTAGAGTTATGTCAAAAATAGTTATTAGCCTTCATGATAACCTACTCGCTCGTGCTCCAAGCCTGTATTACATTTTTACGGCAGAATTCAGTGCCGGTACCTTATTGGCCTACCCATCACGCTCTTAACCATGACATTAACTAGGTTAGTGAGTAGGTTTAACAAACTTAACAGACGAAACAATCGCGTCCGCGGCTACTTGTACCGCTCGGTATGCGCACCGTAGTCAAAACAAAGCTCACATCACGCTAGTGGATAGTATAATTAGCGATACGACAATAATCCAATAACTCAAAGAACCATTTGACCTATTTTGATACCCGATATTTAATTCTAGGGTTCAATTAAAGTAGTACTTACCGACTAAGAACAGGCTGTGAGAATAGTAGGTATGTCTTCAGTTTACAGGAACACGAAAACGCCACTGTTTCACAATAAAAAAATTGATTTGCTTGTGAAATTTTATCAAATCTACACGAACAGCCAAGCACAAATGAATGTTACGTTGACACATTTGACAGCACTCGGTTGCGTCCAGAGGTAGACTCAGAGCGCACCCAGAGTGTAACTTTACCGTTTGTCAACATCAATGTTGTACGGCGAAGTTGCACTCTGGGTGAGGTCTGATGTTTCCTCTGAACCCACCCCATCAAACAAGTGACAAAAGTTGGTTGGCAAATTGGCAGCGACAGCAAATTAATTACAGAGGGTTGCAACCTCGCAAAGTTTTAAAATACTTCTATTTTCTAAAACTTGTGATTCTTCGAGTGATAAAGTATAATAATGGTGGATTATTAACGTTTACCAGTTCGTCAACGTGCACGACTGTGGGCAAATGATACAAACTTTGCGAAACGCGACTTTTCGTGTTCTAAACTTCACTCAAAGTTTCAGTAAAGTATCCATAACTTTACTGGAATGGGAAAAGGGGAGGGATTCATCGTCTTCATCATCACCTCATCATCATCATCATCCCATCATCTGTTACTGAAGGAAAAAATATTACTAAGTTAGGCATTAAGGACTTTGTTTCCAGTTGCCAATAAAAAAAAAAAATTAAAATACTTCTGCCTGAATCAAGGACAATTTTATTACTTGCAAACAACGACCCCAAAAAAATTTTTCTTTGGCCTTTTTTCGTTCATAAGTTGTTGAGTGCACATACATTACGTTGAATGTACGTAATTTACGTTGTTGTAAAGTATGTTTAACGAAAAACATATCGTCGTATTCTAACGGGCATGTTGGTGGTAAAATAAAGATTGAAGCATCTCCCAGATAGACGCAGCCTACAGTGGCGGCCGATGGGCCGTCATGTGCCAATGCGTAGTCCATTGGCGGCCTATCAGCCACCGTTTACCAGGCCGCGTCAGTCTGGAAGACCCATTAGATCGCAATAAAAAAAAAACAAAAAGTTTTGATTAACTTTAAATCGTTTTGTTTACAGAGTAGACATAAATCAACAAAAATAGCCTTTTTACATAGTTACAAAAACTATATTCGTTTTCGTTTAGCGTGCTTTTTTAGAAATCATAATATTTTTCTCGTAATTCCACCCAGAAAACCAATACATTTTTACCTCATAGAATAACCTGATTTCCCCTAAATTGAGGGGGAATAAACAGACTGGCAATCCAAAGATCAAAAGATTGAAAATTCACTCTAAATTCATTTTGAAAATCATTTATTTCGGCTAATTTTTCAAGTATTATCCATGACAATATAAATTTTCAACTCTAAAACTCTCTTCGTGACTTTGATAACTCTAAAAGTTTGACGTATAGTAAGTAATGCCCAAACTCAAAACAGTACATAGAGAACAGTTATTATCTATAAACTGTTCATTCTATCAAACTTCCGTTTCGTTCTCATCCGTTCGTTCGTTTCACATAGAAGTATGTGGTTCGTTCGTCATTGATCTACGCAGTGCTGCCAATTTATGCACATTATATAACGTGAGGAAGGATTTCCTGAAGAAGCTCGCTATGTCAATCTCCAAACTCAGTAATGGAGAGATACGAGATGACGATGATATTGTCAAATTTTTGTTTTTTTTTTAAACTAAGTGAGTTAGTTCGGTTTAAGTTAGTAAACTGGCATAGCCACAAGCTAAACAATGTACCTAGCTTGTTCTAGTACAGGCCCAGTATTTTACATATCTGTTTAAGAGACAAAGTTTTTAGTTTTTAAACAACTTTGTGACCGAACTGAAATTTTTCAACCTACTACATAAGCCTATTGTTATTCATAATAATAACAAGCGCACATTAAAGATGGCAGAAAATCAGTGGTACCGTCGAACCACGTTTTCTATAAGCTTTTGTGATGAATTGGAGGTAGACCTCTTTACTAAATCATTGCATAAGGTCAAACACATACCTACACTAAATATATAAATCGCCCAATTCTTTGCTTATCTAGTTTTAAACTACTCCTACCGAAATATTCGCTTAATAGGCACACAAAGTTAAGGTTCTATTAAGGAATAGCCTAAGGATTTAGGCAATTCTTATATTTAATACAAAGGGCCATGTGTTGTTAAGTGTTTAGGGTTGCCTTAGTTTAGAGATTTAAATAAATTTAATCTTTGGTTGCATGTTCTTTCACATTTAATATTTTTGTTGCTCGAGTAAGATGCAGTGTTATTTGCCTCGGGATGAAAGGACACAATTGGCCACTTGCACTGAATTTAGAACTGCGCAAGTCCTTGCTTAACTAGTCTACTAGTAATCTACTCCTAGCGAAATCGGGATACGCTTTTCGGGCACGTAAAATTATGAGTCTCGAATGGCATAAGGTTCGTGCAAGAAAAAGTAACTAGGAGCTAGCTAGGAGTAGTTTAACTAGTTAAGCAAGGACTTAGGCAGTTCTTATAATATTCAGTGCCAGGGGCCATTATGTATCCCTGGCATGTATGCAACATTTCATGATGATCGGTTGTGTAGTCAAGGCGTAAATTCGTAAGAAATAAAAAACAGACTCATTTTCGCATTTGTAATATCAGTTAGGATTAGAATAGGATATTCTTCAACAAAAATGCACCAAAACTAAATAGCTGAGAGGAACAACGGAAGTGAAGTCATAAGTTCCTTACTTCATCTAAGAATACTGGCAGCACTGCGTTTCGAATCGGACTTCGGAATTGCGGATGGAGAGGGAAGCCATTTTGTGAAAACCTGCGAAGCTCAGAGAATTTTTATAAGCGTAATAATTGTCCTTTGTGTTATTAAATTGTGTAAATTGTTATTTAATTGTGATATTTAACGCTGTGTAACACAGGTAAGTACACAATAGTCATCTATTAGCTTAGAACAACAAAATCCGGCTTACCGTCGCGAAATGCCTAGCTCTAGAATGATGGACGGATGAACGCTGCTGACTCATTTCGTGAATTTGTGTATGCGTTTCAGAACCTAAAATGCCGGGCGCCGGTACTTTCAAAATCTTCGTCGGGAATCTATCCGATAAAACTACGGACGCCGATCTTAGACCGCTATTCGAAAAGTACGGTACGGTCGTAGAATGCGATATCGTCAGAAATTACGGTTTCGTGCACATGGAAAACGAGCAAACTGGTCGCGAAGCCATTCAGAATTTAAACGGAGAGATAGTTCACGGTCAAGCGATCAAAATCGAAGCGGCAAAGAGTCGCAAGGCACCTTCGACGCCGACTACGAAAATTTTCGTCGGTAACCTGACTGACAAGACGCGCGCGCCCGAGGTTCGCGAGCTGTTCCAGAAGTTCGGCACCGTCGTGGAGTGCGATATCGTGCGTAACTACGGCTTCGTGCACCTGGACGCGACGGGCGACGTGAACGAAGCCATCAAAGAGCTGAACGGCATGATGGTGGACGGGCAGCCGATGAAGGTGCAGGTCTCGACGTCGCGCGTGCGCCAGCGGCCCGGCATGGGCGACCCCGAGCAGTGCTACCGCTGCGGCCGCGGCGGACACTGGTCCAAGGAGTGTCCCAAGGCGATGGGCCCCGACCGCAACGGTTTCCGCGACCGCGCCTTCGGCCGCGACCCCTACCCCCCGCCGCCGCCGCCGCCTTTCCTCCGCGATCGCATGATGGGAGGATTTGGGGTAACGCGCTCTGTCTCTTACCTCCCGAACCGTCGGTTCCGACCGCTTAACGCATCATGTAGGCCGAGCGCGTGGATGCTTCTCGCACGCGGCGTTACACTCGGGCCGATAATGTAGTCCCCGCTGATGCTACAGTTCGTTCCATCTCGCTATACACTTATATTCTGATTTTATTATGTGTTCCACAATTGACAAATGTAGCGTAACATGCATTCGTACAACACAGGATCCGTACGATGGGTACTACGACCGCGCCCGGTTCGACTCGCCGCGGGACCTGTTCGAGCGGCGCTACCCGGTGGGCGCGTCGCGCGGGCTAGAGCTGGGCGCGTCGCGCGGCGCGCGCGGAGACTTCGTGTCGCCGCCGCTGCGCCGCGAGCCGATGCCGCCGATGCCGAGCCTGCCGCCGATGCGCAGCGCCATGGGATCTATGAGGTCGTCGTATGATGCTATGTACAGCAGGAGGAGCCCCCCGCCTGGACCGCAGATGTCCCGGGGGTGAGATTTCACCACATCCATGTGTTCCGCGACCCTGCTCTTGTTTGCTTAATATTATCTCTGTCGCTCTTATTGCCCTGCTAATCAGAAAGTGCCACAGGGATAACTTGAGCATGCAAGAATAGTCTTCCTGCACTTGACTTAGTGGCCTGCATCACAGCTTTACCTACCTTAGAAACTAGTGCATGTGTGTTATGTAACCAGCCAAAAATAAGTAGAATTCTCGTATCGTAATTTGATCTGATAAAATCTAACAAGCACAAATATCCTATTATATCCTAGATATATTTCAATTATCTTTTAATTCTACTTTCCATAACTTTCGATTTATCTTTACAGGATGTATGAAGATTTTAGCCGGGACACTTTTGATGACAGAAGGTAATCCTTTACATTCCTGAAATAAAATTGTTATTAAATATCTCATGCTTCTATTAACTTGGTCCACAGTTCCAATCTACTTTGGGCTTTGTCCTAATTAAACTGAGCATGCTGTAAGTACAATTAGTTGGTCGCTCACAGTATGCCTAATGTAAGGACACTCTGTCAAAGCACTGCATTTTAATTTTTATGAATTTATTATGAAGATGAATTGACATTGAGTGAAGAACCACCACCAATGATTGGGGTGTGATGTGGTGTGCCATGAAAAATGTATACCAGTGTAAGTGAACTGTTATGATTTGATGAAGACAATGATCAAGCTATCAGTAATAGTAATGAAACTACTACTTTTGATCCATTATGCTACTAGAAAGTGACACAGCCAAGAAAGCTCAGTCAAAATAGTTTAATATAATGTCATATGTATGTTACCCTCTGTAATGTATTTATAATATGGGCCTGTGCTGTTATTTTATATCAAACTGTGCTTGATATATATAATTTACCGATATTCCTTTTTTCCAGACCCGGCATGCGGGGCCCGTCGCCTTCCAGACGATACGCTCCCTACTGAGCCCGCTATAGAACCTGCCTAACGCTCACTGAATCAATTGATGGTTCTCTTTACTGACTGTCCGAAAAACGTTAGCATTTTATAAATAAAAATTAACTTTATGGAATTGTGTGGGGTGACTCAGGGTGAATGTGTGACTGACTGAATTCACCGTAGTGTGATAATGTGACT
Organism: Peribatodes rhomboidaria; assembly: GCA_911728515.1. Taxonomy (NCBI): domain Eukaryota; kingdom Metazoa; phylum Arthropoda; class Insecta; order Lepidoptera; family Geometridae; genus Peribatodes; species Peribatodes rhomboidaria. The sequence goes on from OU452183.1 coordinate 1,185,422, forward strand.
GCAATATGTTTGACGAATGTAAATAAGCGGAATAAATAACATTTAAGTACGAGATCTTTTATTTCAGTCTCCTCACTTAGCCGGCATGATAGTCCAGTGGCGTGGTCGGACGCTCAACACTGCCACCTTATTTGGATTCATCTCTCTACGATCTTAGCTTTTGGTAAAGAAAATTCAGCACGGCCCTTGAGTTCTATTACTACGTATAGAGAAGACGCTGCACGTAACCATTACCGTTCTAGTGCAACCATTTGGCCACACTTAGTTGCTTGCTAGCTCTCGAACGCCCAAGTTGCATTTGACCGTTTGGTCGCGAGAAAAGTTGTTGATGCGCTTCTTCACTCGGAGACGCAGTCTCAATGCAGTGTATTATGTATGCCCTGCGGTTTTTGTATGTAATTCGAGATTGTCGTCAACGTTAATTTCCGCATCACCGCACACCGGAGCGATGTCCGGTAGTGTTTTGCGCCATATTGTTGTTTCAACGCTGTAGCAAACTTTAGTTTAACTCGCAATAAAACAGGGCATAACTTTTCCATTATAGCTTCTCTCAACGTAGCAATAGAACTCATTGAGCACAGCGGATATTTTCTATGGTGCCTACACTTTTAATGTGGGGACACTCAGCTAACAACATCAGGCGCCGGGTATTCTTGACGCTCTAAATGTTTCTTTGTCACTTTTACTCCTGTGACTATTCAAACAAGAGACTGACCAAAAAATATAGATATCTCGACTGGTGTAGTTACAGTTTAGCGTTATATGGTGGTAATGGTTATAGTTCATTCTTAACACCAATTCTTGAAGCTCGAGATGTTTCTTGGTCACTCACTCCTATGACTTCAAACGAGAGACAATAACCAAACAATATTTCGACTGGTAGGAATAGGGCTGACCCTAAATAGTATTATTACAATATGTTCATAGAAGTCTGTGTGATTTGGTCAGGACTGATGGGGAACCCCTACAGAATCAAGTGTGCACTGTAACATGCACAGTTTGTTTCTATAGGGCCTACACATACCGCGTTTTCCAATATTTCGCTCCCGCGAATTTTAATAGATATTAAGGGGGTTAACCTAGTTCCTTAACGTTTCCGCCAGGGGCGCTTTATTGAAAAGTATAAAGTCAAAACGAAAACAAAAAGTTTATCAAAACTCATTGTAAGGGCCTTGTCTATTTCGATGTCTTTTACCCAACTAACTGAGGAATTGGTCCGCTAGCAGACCGGCGCGCGGCCGCTAGGTGAATAGTGGACTAACTCGCATGAAGTGAAAGAGGCTTAACGAAACGCTCCGTAGTAGCGCTGCGCCGCAACGCGTGTGACAAGGCCCTTAGGGGTTCCGTCAGGAAAAAATGAGTCTACAAGCCAGTGTGACTACATGAGTAAAAGATTCCCAAGTATTTTGGAACACACCAGAAAATTAGTACACCATGAGTCTACCACTAAAATAGCATGACAGAGAAGCTAAATAGATTAGATTGTTTGATGTATTCCATGTTGAACTTAGAAAATTTCATAGGTGGTGATTGAGTGTTGGTCGCAGGGAATAACAAATGCAACGTATGTCCATTAATATTTATTTGTAACTTATTTACTATCAACATGTATTAGATACCTATGCAATGTCAGCTACCTATATTTACACAACACTGTACAGGGGGCGTACGCCCAATTAAATGCTACCCTCGCACTTGGCCATTATATACAGCTAACTCAACACGGAACACCCCACTAGTTCTGAATAATTTAATCTGATCTGGAGGGGTGTTTAGTATCAGATTAGACGAGTTTTAGTATGGTTATAGTTTAAAAATGTTTTCATTACCTTTTATAATCTGCTAAAACCCGAATTAGTACATTGTTCCATCAAAAATGATTACAAAACATCATTTCATTAGTTTCAAAGTGATTCGATTCGCCAGACGCCTCAGGGACTCGGCTGGGCCAAGTGCGCGGCGATACAAAACAATCCCTACGTTAATACTAGTCGTGGCGAAGGCATCTCCATAAGACACTGCGCGTGTACACCCATCTTAATACTCACTAAATATTAGTCTTTTTATCAACTTTAAGTACAGTCACGAGAAACATCTGAATAGAAATGCATGTATAATGGCTAGTCAATAATTTTGACGACAAAAGTGTTTTGTACGTTCATAAAGGCTTTGTTATTGTCAAAATATCACAATAAACGCGACGGCGGGTCGCGGCGTCCGCGGTCGCACCCAGCGCGGTACAGTCGAGTATTGGGGTCTGGCCCTAGCTGCCTCTCCAGTCGCACTTCGAACACTTACAGAAACGGAAGACAATATTACGAAACCAGTCCGCATCGTCGACGACAATAAACAGAACATCGCTCCCGGATCGGACGGCGAGCCGAGATTCAACGGGAGCCGCCAGCTCGCCCGACACTTAACAATACTGAGATTTACACGAAACGGCCTCGCCCTCGCACTTCACAATCTATACAAAATAAATATGGAGGAACTGAAGGTGGAAGGTCAGACGAGCTTGATGGAGGTCTCGGCGTTGTACTTGGCGAGCGTCTTCTTGACGCGCAGCGCCGTGAGCCGCACGGGCGGCGAGGCGTGCCAGCACTCGGCCATGAGCGCCGCCAGCCCGGCCAGCGGCTCCGCGGCCAGCCAGCGCGCCGGCAGCGGCGGCCGCGCGCCCGCCGCCACCACCAGCGCCTGCATGTCCTCGAACGACGGGTCGGCCGGCACCAGCCCCTCGTACGGCAGCGCGTACGGCTCCGCGTCCTGCCGCCGCGCGCCCGTCGCGCAGCGCCGGCACATCTCCCACAGCACGAGCCCCAGCGAGTACACGTCGGCCATCTTGAAGGCCTCGAAGTCGTGCAGGTCCAGCCGCTCGGCCAGCACCTCGGGCGCCATGTACCGGCGCGTGCCCACGCGCGCGTTGGGCGCGATGTCCACCTCGTTCCGCTCCGCCACGTACCGCACGGCCAGCCCGAAGTCCGCCAGCGCGCACGTGCCGTCGCGCTTCACCAGGATGTTCTTGGACTTGATGTCCCGGTGCGCGATGGCCGGCTTGCCCTTGGTGCCGAAGATGTCCATGTGCAGGTGCGCCAGGCCGCTGGCCAGCGAGCCCGCCAGCGCCAGCAGCGCGCGCGCGTCCAGCACCGTGCGCTGCAGGTAGTCGTGCAGCGACCCGCGCTCGTGGTACTCCGTGATCAGCAGCATCTGCGTCCACGAGCCGGTGCCCTTGATGTCGGCCGCGATGAAGCCGAGGATGTTGTCGTGCCGCATCAGCACCGTCTGGTAGATCTCGGTCTCTCGGAACCAGGACGCCTCCTCGGTGGTGAAGAACACCTTGACGGCGACGCGCTCGCCGCGCCAGCGCGCGAGCCACACCTCGCCGTAGCGGCCCTTGCCTATGGACTCGACCATCTTGATCTGCTTGGCGACGGTGCGCTGCACGAGCAGCGGCAGGCCCGAGCCCGAGCCGGAGGAGAGGTCGGCGGCCGCCAGCGGCGCGGGCGGCGAGGGCGGGCGCTTGCCGGCGCGCCGCCGCCGCCGGCACACCAGCACGGCGCCCGCCAGGAACGCCACCAGCGCCACGCACAGCGCCACGGCCACCAGCAGCGGCGGCGCGGCCGGCGCCGTCGGCCGCGCGCCCGGGCCCTCCGTCACCTCGGGCGGCGGCGGGGGCAGCGCCGGCCGCAGGAACCGGTTGCACAGGTCGCGGTCGTAGCAGCACTCGATGGTCTTCGGGTGCTGGTGGGGCACTTGCGAGCTCTTACACTGGAAATGCACGAAAAATTCACGTTTAAAAGCGTGGTACCTTAAGCGGACACAAAACACACGTTTTTTGACGAAATATTTAAGTTTATAAGCCTATCAACACATAAAGTTGACACTAAATTACTAGTGGTTCTGTGAGCTGAGGACCCCGCAAGTCTGTAGACCCGTTTATCATCGCCATTAAAAAAAATCTAAAAACTTACTTACTCAATAAAAAATTAATTATCGAAGCTACTTTTACATAATTTCACGAGAATCCGTTGAGAAATACGACTTGTAAAGGAGAACAGCCGGACAGACGCCCGAGGGACGGGCAGAGACGCATCGCCTTCTCGCTCAACAAGGAAATCCACCTACGTTAAGTTGGATACGAAAAAGGTAAAGCTACCCGCGGTATGAACAACTTTATTTATAGGAGAGCAGGCAGGGCGTTTACGTTTCCTTTCGTTGGCTACAAGTGAGAAGGCGGAAGGCCCCAGGAATAGGGCGAGGTGGTCCTCACCTGCATGAAGCCCGCCTCGTCGGGCGGCAGGCAGCCGGCCATGCGCTCGAGCCCCACGGAGCCATTGTCCTCGAGCACCTCCTCGACGGCCACGAAGCAGTAGCCGCCGGGCTGCGTGACGCACGTGCTGTTGGCGGCGCCGTCGGGGCACGCGCTCACGCCGCTGCACTCGCACTCCAGGCCCCGACCTGACACGATACAACAGATACTTACATTATGTCATCTAAGACAACTGTGCCTATAATAGCCACTTGCACTGAATATCAGAACTGTCTAAGGTCTTTGTTTAACTCGTTTAAACTTAGCTAGCTACATTTTCTTGCACGAACCTTAAGCTATTCCTTATGAGACTCTTAATTTTATATGCCCGATGAGCAAATATTCCGCTAGGAGGACTTCGGCATTCTCATATTCAGTAAAAGTGGCAATAGGAAATCATTAATTACACTTGCAGACTTGCTTGCAGAGGAAATTTTCCAGAACTATATCTATCTAATCAATCCACCAAACACCTTTGTTAAAAAAGCGGAAACTAAGATTGTATCAATGTTTAAATTATAATAATGTAATCTTTTCCAATTAATACGATAGCGGTGAAGGTAAACCATGACTTCTCTATCATCAAGGACGAGTGAGATAAAAAAAAGAGTGATTTTCCAAGTAACACTAAATTATGACGATCCAACATTATGACGCGATAAGGAAAACAAAAACTTATGTAGGTACGTCGCGAATGAATAATGTGTTCATGAGTAATGTAACACCAACGATGACCCACCTGCGAAATAAGCACTAGAGCAAATTTAATGTCTAATAACAAAATCGCAAATGTAACTAAAACTAACAAAATTAATTGACCTTTCTGAGGCACAAGCGTTTTTATATAGCTTTAGAATATTTAGATAATCCCAATCGAACGAGTTATGCAAAACGCCGCGCCGGAAGCAAACAATGATGTGATTTGCAATTTAGAATCATTGAAGTGGGAATACACCTTCTCATACACAGGAACAAAACAAGCAAAGTAACAAGAAATATTACAATAAGCTAGTAGTAGATACAGTGACTACTGGAGCAAACGAAAGAGTAAGACTTCAAGCATCATTGCTCATTAATTCCCAGTTTTTGCGAAGCACGTTATGAAACAGATGAAAGACTCTTACTGTTAACGGACTCTTACTGTAAAGTTGAGACTAGCAACTAAACTTGCAGAAAATCGCTTTTGCAAGTCGTCTTCACAAAGAATCTAGGCTCACTTCCACAAAAGTTTCTAAGTCTTATAAGCAGTTGCCCGCAAGTTGCTCGTGCAATAAATCGCAGAAACTTCTTGCTAAGACAACCCATAACCGTCACGGCTATTGAAGCGAAGCCGTGGAGCCATTGACACTGGTTGGGAACAACCAGTGTTCTTGGAATTTTGTACAGAAAAAAAAGAAACCGTGATAATTTCAAACAATGGAAATAGGATCTACTCGTATAAGTATATCAAAAATTTACTGAGAATAAAAAAGAACCTAGTTAAACTTGTCAAATAAATTGGTAGTGGAAAATATGTACTAATCAATATGATTTAAAATTCTAATAGATTTAAATGCGAATTAGATACACGAGGCATTCAAAATACATTACTACGACCTGTGAAACGAATGCCACACAAAGATAATATAATTAGTCCCGAAACAAATAATGATAACGACGAATAATTCTACAACAAACACAGGTAATCTCTCACTAGGGCCTTAAATGACAGGGAAATTCATATTTATATAGATAAAAACAAAGTTGATTTTGTAATGTAATATAATAATGGTGTAGTATTTCGATAATTATATTTTTTTACATATGTTATAGCTCTGTTCTACAAAGTAAGGGCACTAAGAAAACCAGTTAATTTACATGTGGCTGATCTCGTGGATAATGAGCTAACATTGTTGACGTCGTAAAGTTATTCAACGGTATCAAATAACGAAATAATCAGACGCGTTAGCGATGCTAGCTAATTTAATTACTTTTATGCATTAGTTTGGCGTCCAACGGCGAATGAGACGCAAACTAGATGTCTATGAATAGTTTTACATCTTCTCGTATGATAATTTTCTACCATGCAGCTTACAAAAAAATTATAGTGTCCACCTAAACTGGGTTTAACGCTCTAGTCTAGACACAAGCTCTTTAATTTTGAATATAAAAAGTTGTTAATGGAGATAGCTATGTAGATCATTGATGAATTTATTTTAGTTCGAATTTATATTCGTTAAAATATTCTGGCCATTGAAGACCAGGATGTAATTATACCAAAATAAAATCAATTGATAAAGATAGCTAAGAGAATCAATCAATTGATATAAACAGATAGAGGAATCAACTGGTAAACTTTATAATCATTATTTGAAATGTAAATGATGCGATGTATAGTGTAAGTTTTACAGCTACGATCCGTGCATTCTCGTTCGTAAGGCGTCCAAACTTGTGTTTTTTTTTTTGGCAGGAGTCGAGAAAACAGGTACCAGACGCCCTTCGGAGCATGCAGCCGAAAGTTCGAGCGTCGAGATCGTCAGAGCAACAAAAACGTCTTGAATACAATGGAACACATGCAGGTAGAGCTTTGGAACCATATTCATAAATGATAATAGGGAATATCGAATTAAAAACGATATAGAAAGTAAATTTATAATTTTATTTTAACCGTAACCAAAACACCTTTTTAAAAGATTTGGTATTTCGCTTCAATTTAATATGCAATTGCTTACATAATATTTAAACCGTGTCTATTTATTTGTACGGCGAATTCATCCAGAAAAATAATTACAATATCTTTATAGATTCTATAATATGGAACGGATAGCCATAGCCATACAAATAAGCTATGATTATAATAGTCTAAGACGTCACGAAGAAAATTTTAGGTATTCTTACTGAAAATATAACTGGTAAATTAGATCGAGATAGAAATATAGCGCTTTTAATTTAATTAAATAATGCGTTGATATTGAATAACGAAGCCAGGTTATCAAGACAAGAAATAAACATAAATAAAGTTAATTGAATTCACATTGATTAAACCGGACAGGTAATTGGTATTAGTTTGTAAACATAGGGAACTGCAGATATGACTTTGCGGGGAATTCAACGAATATAACATAGTAGAATAATAGCTGTGGCATTTATAAAGGTAGAGAAGAGAAACCTGAGACTGGGAGACTTGTACTTGATGTAAAGTAGCGTATGCATGTCATGAGAACGAGATGTGGAGGATGACCTATGTAAACAATGTCTTGTTTATACCGAAACGACACAATGAAAACCTTTTATACACATGTAAATCGAGTATTTTACTTACGATAGATAGAACTTAGAAATGCAACGACAGAGACAGGAAACGCAGTGATTCAACCTGCGCATCCTTCATTATACGAATCCGTTCTAAAAGCGGAAACAGCACCACACGTCTAGATCACTAGTGTTCACCAGGCAACTCTTGATTTCAACGACGAGATCATAAAACAAACAAACACTGTTGGATCATCCCCAAGAGTAGCCGACAGACAGCCCTCGGAGAGCCGAAAGAGAGAGATCGTCAGGAGGTAGAGCTGAGTTAGACGTAGGATCTAGTCTAGTAGATAGAGGTGTTGCACGTACTTAGTCTCATGATGGCGTGGAGCGATCGAGGCGAGCCCGGCCCCGAGTCCGCGCTATCATTTAAATATAACTTGGAACGCCGCCGTCTGTCGCCGGCTTTATTTTTACACCACTGAGATTATATGCAGAGTGTGACAACGCACGCCGTCTCTCGGGAGAGGCTAGTTTCGGCACGCACTAGGACACGTCTCGCTCGGATGACGCGGAGCGCGCGAATGGCGGGCGGAGCGCGCGGCGCGCGGCCCTGCTCCCCGACGCTCCGCCCCGTCCCGTGCAGTATGCACTCTATGCACCGCTGCACAGCCTCCACATGGCTCCGGCCGAGATAACACCACGAGCGGGCCGCATCACACACCACTGAGCCAATCTACACAAATGTACGACGCGATTCATTGACGCCACACTGATATATTGCCAACTGTTTATTGCTCTAGTTATAAAACATAAACACGCATGTCGTCGCCGGCCTAATAATCAAAACAACAATAATGCTCTTGTGAAGAAACAGAAACAAATTGCGGACGTTGAACGCTGCCCGAATATGGCAAGTCTATTAAAAAAAAACAAGAAACGGTCTTTGTCGAAGACACAAGGACTTCTCTTACCGTTCGAGGAAATGTATCAAAAGTGAACGCGATACAAAATTATTAAGTATAACGGATTCTTTTATAAACTGCACGACGTCGCAGATAAAAGAACGCGTTAGCAGATATCGTAAACACGCGTATAATTTTAGCGAAGGACATAAATTCGGTAGCAGTTCTTGAAATTCAACATCTGTCGGAAGCTGAAGCTTTTTATAGTTTAAGAGCGACGTTTATACTCCAACTTCCACATGTTATTAGAGAAACGCAAGCAATAAACCCTAACGCTAACCGAGAGTCGGCTAATCGGAATACTGCTATAATGTGATGGTTTAACGACCGGCTCATTCTGTAGATTCCGATCGTTTCCGTGGAAGGGAAGCCAGTTGTGGATACCTACTCTACTCGTATTATAATAAGTCGGCGTCCCAGTAAGGAGAGCCGGCGGGCGGGGTGGTCGTGTCGTGGCCCGACAGACAGATTTGGGCATCGGCCTTATCTCGCGTATGACCACAGATCAGCACATGTGGTCGCGTGCGCTGCAACGAGTAACCGATGTTGCAAAACATCGCCCGCATCCATGTTTCACACAGCAGAAAATACAGCTACGAAAAATTTATTTTAATTATATACCTACGATAAAGAAAACAACACATCGAATGACAAAAATTATGCTTCTGTTCCACATAGAGTGACATAAACTCGAACAACAAGATAGAAATGAATAGAGTTTTAATAAAATTACAAAGAACAGGCTACACTACAGTATTTTGCTATCAGTACCGTGGAATTAAAAGAGAGTTCCAACTCGACTAAACGGATGTATGTATGCTTCAGAAGGTAAAATGTAAAATGAAGTAATACAACATTCCTGTCCTCCAATTACGAAACTGATGTGACGAAAAACAGATACGAATACGTTGTAGTAGCCACAGAAAATAGTAGTGACGGTTGCCAAACGCAATGCAAATGAGTGTTATGAATCCCAGCAACACGTGCACGGCGCGACTATTGTTCTCGAAGCTCGTCTGGGACATCAATTTGCAAATAATTGATGCTATTAGACTAATGCGAGTCGCGATCCGAGTTCAGATTGCGTGATTATGTCACATCGGGAGATAATTTCAGTTCAGCGGCCCTAATGTGGTATCGAGCGGTGCGGACCCTGCGCGTTTCTCGTGGGAAGTGCTCCTGACACATTTAACACACCATCAGAAACCCATCAACGGCGACCGCTCTAGTTAGCATGAGAACATCACACGAGGCTTGCGGAAAATCAGAAATGAGCGGATTTAAATGGAATCATTTGTCGCACGCAAGTTGTAAGCAAATCAGATCTATAATGAAGCGAACTGTGTTCGCAACACGTGCAAAGCGGCCGAGTTTCGGAGAACTACGCACATATTCTTAATATCGATCGACCATGCGCTAGTCTGAACGTCGACGAAGATCTAATTGCATCCGATCATATAAATCGATTTGTAAAAGATACCAGTAAAAGGGCGATCGATCACGACGAAGTCGATGTGAAACGCATCGCACTTCCATCTCGTTTTAGATTATGAACTTACTCGACCGGGCGTTCTGTCGACCGAATCGGATAAAAACCGATATACATCGCAAATGCTACTTCTCACTTCTGAGAAAGTACGGCACTCGATCGATATAATTAGTACTGCACACTTGGTAAAATAGTATAGATATACAATAAGTAATTAAAAGCAGTAGAACACAACTGCTTTTCCCTGGGCTATCTCTTGCATTGCAGTATTGTCGTGATCGTGACTGTTGCAATAGAGATCCTGTCGGGAGCAGGGCGCGCGGGCGCAGGCGCGGGGCGAAAGGTCATCGTCGTATGGAGCACGGGCGGCGTCGATCCAGCGACCTCTAGGATTATCCGAGGCGATCGATAAGGGCGCGCGGGCGAGGGCCGGGCCGCGCGGGTACCTACCAGATAGGCCAAAGAACATAATTTATTCGGCGGCAGAGTGGCGCGCCTAGAAGGTGCCGGGCCCCCGCGCCCCGCGCCGCGCCCGTCCAGACTCCGCTCGGAACAGGATCCCGTCACTATTTTTTGTGTTTTCGAGGATTATGGAGTATCAGGTTAAATGCAGGTTACGTAATAGTTTTCACAAATTTTTTATCTTACTTAGTTTTGAGGATCAAAAATACAGCATTTAGTAGAGCTTGTTTATTTACTATTAAAATATTCCTCACGGTGATCATCATAAGTTGAGGAGTTGAACTTGATATGCCCCTTAGTTTCTTGCCTGTTCTTATAAGCAGTGGATCTTTTTCCGAACAAGGTGGTAGAGTAATTTTTATAACTTTGACGTTCATAAGTGTATCTGCGATACCCAATTGAATGAAGCCATTAATTTGAGGCGAATAGTGTACACGAAGAACGGTCTTAACTCAACAATTAGGGATTACGGGCTAAGGAAGTTTAGTGAATTCGCTGAAATCAAAACCTAACGCACAGATTTAAAACGTTACGAATCTTATAAAAATATAACCAGTAGATGGTAAACAAGCACTTGCACATAAGTGGAGTTCATTGAATCCTCGATAAACAGCAGACAGCGGATCAATATTTACCGAACTCCGACGAATGTGAACTGATATCTCTCTACCTGACGTGAGAATTACTATTACTTCATTCATTATCATGGCAAATGATAAGTTTAACCACCTCCCCGACAAATGGCACCGACTTGAACTCAAACTAAGAAGTAAACTGCAAAGCCACACGATACGGCTTGATGCGATTAAATATGCTTAATCAGTTTAAAATGTTAACTATTCATCATATTTACGAGTATGTTATAATTTGGATAGATGGATGGATGTTTATTACTCAATCACGCCAGAATGTCTGAACCAATTTGAGAGGAAATTGGCACCGAGATAGATTATAGTATGGAATATGTTCTAATAATTGTTAATCCAAACTATTAGATGGTACTCGATAACGGTACGCCGAAAGTAACAAATCCCATGAAGCAGGGCGACGGTACGTGACAACAGCCACGAGGTTTTATCGACTGCCTAGTTAATCAACTACTAGGCCTCTTTTATTGAAATACGTCATGACAACGTTGGGTTGACGAAGAAGTTACTAGGACTATTTATGATCTCAATTTACAAGTAATTTGCGGTAGGACAAGATATCCTGCGATAAATGTACCTACCGTAAATTCCCTGTAGTAGTAATTTGCGTGGCTCGCGGCCACGGTGGCCGGTCGGGCTACTGACATTTAGTTTTTTTAATGGTTGACAGCCTAAGCGTGTTGATCGATTTCTCCTCCATATTCATATTTTAAGATATACGTAGCGATGTTTTCTACGTTCGACTTGCGTGATTCACTTAATCGTGAGTTAACTGTCTAACCCGCAATTATGTAACGAGGGGACCCAAGTCAGTGCTGTGCTGGCTGCTAACAGGCTCGCGATACGACGTGCTCCATTTCAACTGATCTCTATAAAACAATAACATGATATCGACGCTACACTATCTGGAAATGAATGAGCAGTGTTTGCTAGTATGTGATCGATTACACATTAAATTGTCAACACGTACTTACATCGATAAACACTTAATACTATTATCAGTGAGAGGACTCGCTGCTCCTGGCTTATGTGATATTCATGTCGGTTTTTCAACTAAAGATTATGCGACCTGAATAGCTAAGTTCAGCTATAAATTCGGTGGCGAAAATATTCCACGATAGATCATAAACAGTGCGAAAACCAAACAGTGTACGATTTTAGGTCGTGTGTAATCTCCTAATCACGCAGAGATAATCTAATTGCAGGGGCGCGGCCGCACCGAGAGTACCGCGGTACCGAGCTATCGCGGCTCTAGCTAATGTCAACACTCGATAACAACTTTTATTTTGTAAACCATGCGCTGGCTTGATGATTTACAAGCGAGCGACGCGACGTTCAAAAAACAACCTTAGTAAGCACACCGCAGCAAACATACTGTAGCTTCATCTTTTCCACAATTACCTTCCTAAAAGACACAGTCGAAAATACAATAGCAGAACGGTGCTGCGCAGTTCGAATTCAGATAGGACAATATCGATAATTCGATATCAAATACAAAAGAGACGTAATTTACTTTGATACAATAGAATCTTATCGAATAGATTAGGCGCATAGGATTACGTTCGTTCGTAGTATACGAGAACAAATTTGAACGAAACAATATGTGAAGAGGAGAGGGAGACGAGTAAAAATTAATGATGTGTCAAGACGAGAACAGACAGACTAATTGATCGGGATAAACAAGAACAAAGTGGCTATAATTTTTAAAAATAAATTCCCGAATGGCGTGTCAATCAAAGTAATATCAGTGTCACAAGATTGAATGGCTGACTGACATTCGACAATAGTGTTTAATAGTTAATAGCAACACAAAAACTAACACGTAGGCGAACCCGTAGCTTCAAACGAGTACGATAGCCGAACAAACCAGCATTACACTGCAAGTATTGCGACTAGGAGGAGAAAAAAAAGTAGGAATGAAAAATCATCTGCTGTACAATATGATTAATATTCAGTAGATAATAGTATCAATGTTGCTTAAACACACATACATTCTGCCAGATTAAAACTAGCATTAAAGCCGGATTAGGCCAGTAATACTAAATTAAGCCAAGCGAGACACTATAATCTATAATAAATCTTTGTTTTGAAATGTATTTACTTATTGAACGTACGAAAAACCCAGAACTTGATTTATACGTACTAACGTTACTACTAACGTAACTAACTACGTTTAACGTTACTAACAAATCACGTGTTGGTGTAATGTACGATGACGTTTACAAGATACTTGAATTGTATTGTTAATAGATCAGATACAATAGACGAGGAGGCAATGAAAGCACTACTTTATAGTGGCGATAAGTTCGCGAGCGGCCGGTAAGGCACGACAGGTGACGCCCACAGTCGCGAGAAAGTCGCGCCAGTTTTGAGAGGCCGAACCCGCAGCCCGGGGGCTCGAGTCTCCGGACCCGGGTCAAAAGTTAACGAACTCTGCGTACAACTTATATTCCCAAAAGTCCATGATTTAACAATTAACCGAGACGACAACGGCGTGAGGCAATAAATTCGAAGGTGTATCGATTCTTCACACCTACGCCTCATCGACACGATTTACCTACGGCGATTTATGTTTTGTTTGCGTGTAACGTACATGACAGCATCGCTTTACGACATGTGCTTTCTATGAACATGACTCTTCAACACGATAAGGCTGTCTGTTTCAAAGTGAACGATAAAGTTTATCAAAGTAGCAAACGGTTCCTTCGGTTTATAGGTGTTACTATTGTTTGAAATTGCTATTGATCTTGTGGTGATTGCTAAACTACATCGCATCTTGGTCGTCGATAATGGCACCAGTAATGGCCATTAGAGATACAAAAGCCTCTACCACGAGTGGCCCGGGGCGTGGGCGGGCCTGGCGTTCAACGGCGAACTTTTGACCGGAATATGTGGACCGAGCTGTGTGGGCAACCGATTCCACTTGCGCAACCTCATTACAATTCTCATATTTATACACATATTCTATATCCAAAAACGTTTTATATCAAATTTTCCACGCTGGGGGCTTAAATAGAATAGCGTTATAATAATTTGCATCTCGCCCATAGATTAAAGCTCACCTTTTGGTCAGAAGTTAATTGAGAATTAGATATGCTGAATAGAATTAAAGTCGACGGTAGCCCTTTCGGATAACAGTTCTCGAAAACGTTAATTCGAACGTACTTACTGGTCGAGTTAAATAGAAGCAGGACCATAAACGAATCTAATACATAGTTTTATAATGCATTCCGTTAATTCCATTATCGGAGAAAATAAAGTAAGAGCAACAGATGAGTCGGAGTAGGAAGAGTTGAGGCGCGTGGTAGAGGAACATTTTAATCGCACCGCGTAGGCGACTTCCGCAGCATTAGCCGCTGGAGACGATATTAACGTCGAACTGCCGGGTGACACACGACACCCATTACTATTATAATTCCGTGTTATGGCTCGTACGTATCGCCTTCCTATAATTCGACGAAATTTTAGATATTAAAGTCATCTTAATGACCTAGAATGATATACTGGATGACGGTGGGCTGTCGTGAAAGATTGAAATGTATAATTTTGTAATGCTATTAACCTTTCCAAGACTGCCCCATGAATTTAAAAATAAAAACATTTTCGTTAAATATTTAGCTGCTCAAGCGACATAAAGCCGAAGTGAGTAAGTTGATATTTTATGAACAAAATGAACATTTGATTTTTGTAGGATCGAAAACGTGGCCGGAGCCGTCGCTGTACGGAAATTTCTGTTTCGTTAACTAACACTTGGGTTTTTATTATGAAACATAATCCAAGCCATTGACAGCTGCGGTGTGTTCAACCTTGCTCCGGCTTATTAGGTGTCACTGATGTCTACAAAAACAAAGTTATTTTTAAAATAATACGCCAGTTCCATGTCTCACGTACGTGACCGACCAACATGGAATCCGAGGATATTAATATGGATACTGTTAATCACGGACTAAAATTGCCAAATTGCTCGAAGAATAGCAAGAATTTGGCATATTATAGTCAATTAACATAGAAGAACCTCAATAATAATAAGATGAATATTCATTTTAAATATTTAGATGGGGCGGCGTCGGCGGATGTGTAGAAAGTGTCACCCACGCGTGGCGAGAGGTCACTGGCGCCCACGCACCCTGCGGTTACGCTACAACTATTGGATTAGGAAACAGCCTCCACCGGCACTCCAGCGACTCGCAGCGATGCAGAGGTGTTCCTCGGTCAATTACTGCAGTAATTGATGAGTATTGCGAAACGCGGGGGCTACGGCTTGCTTCCATCCATTAGCGATGCAACCCGGGGGCGGAGTGATAACGTCAACTGATAGAGCGCCGATTAACGGGAGACAGCTGTAAAGTTACATAATTGCGCCTTGACTAATGGATGCTTGTTTCATGAGAGAAGCGAGGCTTATAAAATATGCAGTCATTTATTGAAGACCAAGATTCAAGAATCAAGATTGTGCTAGTCATGAGAATTCCAACTTTCGATCAACTTTAGTCAGGACTTCAGATAATCTTTTTAAATAAAAAAAACTGACTTCTCGTCATCTAAATTGGGTTTTGTAAAAAATGGGACCAATCTGTAAGAATATCTTTTTAAATGGAAAAAATAAATAAAATCAGTTCATAAATAACACATATTATGCGGTAACAAACTATTAAAGATTTTAAAAAAAATCAACCGCATTGAGAACCTCTTTCTTTTTGAAGTCGGTTCAAAAGACATAATAATATAAACCAAAATTTAATATAGGCCAGTTTTGGAAACGCAAGTTCATCATACTGTTCTTATAGTATTCAAGAAATCAAAAAAGCACGATAGTTTAACACATGTAGACTTAAATTTTGATAAGAAAAAGGATAAGGAAGAGATAAATAAACATGTATAATTAAATTTGGGTATAGCGCGTGCCGAGTCGGGGTGGGCGTTAGCTGCCGTTATCATCGAGACCCAACGTCTGCAAATTGATACTTTTGATAATGACGAGCGCAGACCTGCGGCGTGCTGTTTTATTAGCTGTTATTAAATTAGGGATACGCAAATTATGCCGAGTTATCAGACAGACAGATGTGCACCAAAAATTACAGTAGTTTACAAAAGATATAGTGTTTGTATATAGGTAAAGTATTGGTAGTGGTAAAATACGCGTAACAGAAAAACACACTAATATGCCTTGTGGATATTGGGGATAAATAAATAATAATACATTTTTATTTCAAAAAGTACATGGTAAAGATAAAAACTATCAGATACAAACATTTTTTAGAAACAATAAAATAGTTTTGCCTGAACTAGGTAAATAAATATAACAAAGTACTATATTTTAGACAGAGAATCTTCCTATGACTTAAGTTTATAAATACTGGTAAACTAATAATAATAAAGAGAAAAGAAAGTAACGGATCCGATGATAGCCCCTGATTACAATTATTTCGATTTAGTAACGTAATACAAACACCATTAAAAATTTTCGAAGCATCGACTGTCTAATTAAAACACCAAATTGGACGTCAATAATATTATATTAGACATTATGCCGGTCGCGGCCACCTGCCTGATCAAATTAGTAATATTGCGAAATAGGTACGAGTATACAGACGATAGGCTGCTAACAACCGGTTTCGAGGTGATCCTAACAACACACGTTGACAATTCAGTTTAAATTAACAGTATCAGGGAAGGAGGTGCACAAGATATAGACGATATTAGTAGATACATAACTTATAGAGTATTGAAATTGAAATTCATAAGCTTAATAATAAAATAGCAATGCATAATCTTACGATGATTTGAGACTATGGTAACCCATAACCATAAGTTACAATTGCGCAAACAATCATTATGTAAATAACAAGGAATACTAATTCGGAATTCCAAAGAACTTTCGAGCTTGTGAATGAAGTCGACGCTACGAGTCTGCATAGAGTTACGACAGTGTTTATGCAAATAGGGATACGTGGTTCATTGATGGGCCACCATTCAGCTCTGTAATATAACGGCTCGAAGCCGCGGCAACATTTCATTTCGCCGTCGAACTCGCTGCGCCCGGGCCGGCGATGGTGCTTCATCAACCGCTTTTAAATGATATCTATTAAATTTTATATTGAACTTGTTTAGAGCGATATATCAATTCTGAATTACAAACTACTTTTTGTCGTCACAACAGGTGTTCTTTAGGTGCTTGATAATGGAGTGCCACTATTTTACCTATTGATAAATGCCCATAAACAATGTCTTTAATGAAATTATGTGAATGGTTATTCGCTCCTAATATGGCTCCGTAATAATTTTAACATGAATCTCGATTGCATATATGAACTTAAGATTTACCATTACTTGAGTAGACTGGTTTATTACAAACAAAATTAATAACCATTACTAAGGTAAGGCGAACCAGTCGCATAATTCTCGCTGGCTTGTGCTAGTTAATTGCAAGTATTTTCGTATACTGAATGCAATTGAGTCCTTGGGGCGTACAATCGACTAATACTTCAATAATTAAGCTACCAAGAATTTGCCGTTCACTAAATTAAATTGTGTTGAACCCGACCACATTTAACGAATTTTATTTGGCTGCTGGGTGTGCCGATTTCAAGCTCCGATATCAAAAACTAGTTTTTGCAGTCGTGACCTCTTACTTATAGAAAAGTCGCGACTCGAGGGGATTCGCTTTCTTTTTAGTGAATCTCATTATCTTATATCTTTAAATGAGCAACTCTTGTATATATATATATATATAATTGGAATCTCGGAATCGGCTCCAACGATTTTCATACAATTTAGTATATAGGGGGTTTCGGGGGCGATAAATCGATCTAGCTAGGAATCATTTTTAGAAAATGTCATTTTATTCGTGTTTTATCGATAATCAACTAAACATAAACTTGGAAGAAAAATAACAAAAAAGAGGCGTTTGAGTATAGTCTCAACTGAAAAATATAACTCTTCCTGACATCTATTGGCGAATAATAATACTATTTTTTGTGAGCAACTAATTGCTTTAACGACACAACAGCAGATGGCGTTGTTAAGTAACACGAAGTCAATGAGTGTTTGCTTTTAGGTTAGACTAAAATCAATTGTTTACTTTCCAAAAAACACAAAAAAAAAAAAAAAATACCGAGCAAAGCTCGGTCATCCAGGTACTTAAAATAATACAAGACAGCGATCTAAGCAATATGTGTCGAGAATACAATGATTCTGTCCGAGTTCGATAACATTATGATACGATCCCGCTCAGCCGGCGCAGCGCATCCGAGAACAATTAGACGATCTCCTTCATTATAAAACCCATTCCATAACTGCATGTGTCGTCTGTCAATGACAATGGATCGCGCTGCATGCTTCCATGTCTTTACGTGATGCAACTGTATCTTCAAACAATATCTTTGAGGAGCGTCTTTGGTATAGGAATGACTTCATAATTTTACTGGGCACACAGACACGCGCGTGACGTACACGTTCCCAGTTTTCACACACGCTCAGTTTCCGGCCGCGTCTGTGAATGACGCTTACGCATGTTTACTACCACCCGTGCTCGGCTGTCGATCATTTCGGTGCGCGTTACGTCATCACTAATTACGGTGCCGATACCCGCTGCGGTCCGGTGCCAGCTAATTGTGTTTCAGTACACCTTTTCGTGCTATCTTTGGCATGTGATCGTCTGTTTCTGCTCATGTTACGTCATTACTTGACGCAGTTTTCTGTTAATAGAACTCAGTTCCATTTTCATATTTTGTAGCCCTCTCAAGATCTTTAAAAGTACAACCGAAATTTTCCGTTCAGTATAGGTTGAATTCAATAGTTACTTGTGTAGAAATGCCCAAGTACGGTTTAGTATCATTATTCTCGATTACGTTATCTCCTCTGCCAGCCTCATCCTCGAGCTTCTGAGCGTTGTCGATAAGGTCTCCTTTTGTGGTGCACGTCGTTTCGCTCTCGGCAATAAAGTTTTCGAAGCGAATATAATTAATCATGTGTATAATTAGAATGAGTACGTCACACGAGCTTAACGTGTAACTTGGAACAAATTCCGCGAAGATGAATGAATAACAAAATATTTGCCAAGTTGTCAAGTGCGAAGACGACTCTACAAGGAGGACATAATATTATTCTACTGGGAACTTCACGCGGCGAATCTAGATATTTTACGCGTGATAATATCTTCATGTTCATAAATGGATAAGCTTTCGCGTTCAAATGTCTCTAATAACGATAAGGAGATGTGAGACGGAGAAACTAGCCACTTATTATGGTAATGGGACACGTTCAGCGTGCGTACAGTCGCCAAACACATCGGAAAAGAAGTGAATTTGAATGCAAATTATATTCTATTACGAATTTACATCGAAGCTTGTGTCTAAGAGGCCCTTACAGTTACGACGCATGAATATTGAATAGCCCTCCTTCCTGGGGCCCTATTCCCATGATAAACAGTTTCAATCGACTGCATGGATACCAATGCGAGGTGATGCCATGACAGTCCGCGGCAATAACCAACTATCACACGAACAATAATACTCAAGCTAGGAACTAGTATTAAACTTTACCTTTATATATGTAAAAGAAAAAAAAAACCATTTTACTGTTTAAAGTACAGCAAAGTCTACTTCCTATTTAGCCCACGGCCGAGACCCATAGTCCACTAACACACACCGAAGCAACTTTGTCGCTCGGCTTATTACGATCAACATTTATTGTCGCCCATAATGCATCGTGAATAATATATAGACGATCGTTTTAACAACTTCCAAGATAAATAATTTAGTCTGCGATGCTTAGCCATAAATCTGGGCCGGTTTCCTTTACTGCCGTTAATATCGTGCAAGTGTAACGAAATCATATCTCGTGCCTATTGAATATTGATGGCGTTTCTTTGATTCATAGCCTTCTCCAACTTCTTGCAGACCAACTTTTACTTGCGCACGTATGATGTATTTGACTTATACCATTTATCGTACAAAATGCCTAAAATAATCTCTGGAACAGTGTAAAGATTATTTGTTTGATTCCAGTCAATTTGTGACCAGTTTGTACTTGAGACTTGAGCAATCTATAATTTTACAGCAAGACCACAACTGTTCCAGGTCGAAGTCCGTATCCTTAGTTTCCTGAGAGCGAGATACTGCTGCCAGATGATGATGAAGATGGTGCTCCTTCCTAGTACCGCTAATTAATCTAACGAGCCGATATCCAATCTGCGGGCGGTCAAGAACAAGTGACGTCAGCTACACAACAACTGGGATTACCACTGTTGGAAGCCACTAAACTTCTCTAAAGTATCTATTTCATACATGCAGTTCTTAAATTCGAAAATGCACGTCAAAGCATGTCATGCTACGGAATCGAATAGCAGGAAGTTAATTTTGATGGCACAAGAGGATAGAAAGATAGCTTTGGGTAGGAAGAGTAAGCAGGCGGTTGATAAAGGAGGTACCTATGGTAATATACGAAATAAAATTAGATAATTAGGCGACTAGACCGGGGCGAAATGTTATATACTCTTAGGATAATATATTTTCTCGCTAAGAACCATGTAAAGCCTAAGTTACACAAGAAGTTTCTCGAACGCAAGCGGCGTAAACATAAGCCAATATCGTATGCTTGAACTTTCCCTCCTGTTGTTTACATTATGGTTAAAACTTGCAGCAATCAAATCTACAGTGAAGGTGTCTGTAAAATTATAGCGAAAATTGCTTTCGAGAGGCGAAAGTCGCATTTGTTTACACTATAAAAACTGCCGCACGCATACGATAAACTTTCCTTGTGTAACTTCGGCTTAGCTCTCGTGATGCGAACGCGAAGTCTAAACATGGATGACGACAAGTAGGTTTTTTGAGATTTGATTTTTATATTATTCACATATACCAAACTAGACTTGATAAATATATTTATTGTACATGAATATATCATCATAATCTAAATAAAAATCATAATAAATAAATAAAAATATCATAATCATAAATATATCAGCTTAATCAGCCGTTCGATTAACAGCCTAGCCATTTTACTAAATGGCGCCGTTCAACTAGCTTCCTGAACGATATTCAGCCGTTGAGTCGAATACAACACATTATAAAACGGCTGACTGATGCTCAGGCCATTCATACAATAAGGTGATTATTTACCAAAATAACTATTTTTGACAGAAGAAATGTGTTTTAAATTAATTATGAATGAAAATAAAATCTGAAAATCCGTGAAACGAACTGCAATTCTGATAAACATGAAATTTTAATAACCTGAAACTATCCTGTCCAACTTCTTTATCAGCGCAAATACGACTTATGGATTGGTTAAGTTATAAGGCTAAGACGGGAGCGAAGCTTCGTGGTTTTGTTTTATAACAACCCCGTAACCTCCCCTACTTAAATTACTTGGCTAGGCAAGAAGTCAACGTTTTCGATTCAAGCCGTTTGATTGAATGGCTAAATACCATTAGGAAGCTAGTTGAACGGCGCCGCGGCCGTTTAGTAAAAAGGCTAGGCTGTTAATTGAACGGCTGATTAAGCTAGTTGGCGGCGACATATATATTACAAGATTCTGGGATGACATCGAAACACGTACTTACTACAACCTTTCGCGCCCGGCTAGGCACTGCCATAACTATTTATTCCCTCGTTTATCGGTAAGTATTAACAACCACTTATAGACGTAGTATGTATTTAGATTCATAACAGAAAGCGTATGTTCGTATTTCGTACACTGTGTCACTCTAGATGCGATTTATGAAGTAGCAGAGCAGCGTCGGTGTTCCGTTACACTCTTTTAGTTGAATAAATGTTTGTTCCTTTCTAGCAGAGTTCAGCATCTGAGGGGTGGATTAACAAAGGTTATAAATTATTTCTTCATGGAATTTGAGACACTGGGACTTCTTGATAAATATGCAATCAAAAAAGACCATACTCTGTAAGTCTGTACCTATAGGTTTGCTAAGGGAAATTCTTGCCTTTTAGATGAAGTACACCAACGGCATTCAAACAAAGGATATGAGTGTCGCAGGTGTGGTGTGTCTACTTCTGTCGGCGGTCCAGATAGACACAACAGCGGCGACACATCCGCGAGCCGGTGCCAGCTCGCCGACTCCGTCGCGGTATTTCTGCCTCCGCGCCCCGCCGTCTGGCCAAAACTAGGAGCTGATATCATCAGTAATCTAATGCCATTTGCCATTAGATGCGTCATCGGTGTGCTTTGGTCCACTGAATATAAGATGATTGCACATGCGCGCTCTCATCGTGACACGCGCGGGGAGGTACATATGGTAGCGCAACAGGGTGATGAGTCCCGGATCTCACCTCACCAAGCTTGAGATACAAGTAAGTAAGTAGTTATTTGTCAAATTATGAGAGTTCAAGTTAATCTGCCCGAATTCTTCGTCAGTTTCGTCACTTACTATCAAGCTACTTTAAGTACGCTAATACTTTAAGTAAGCTAGTACCTCAGTAGATTTTAGCCTAGGTCGTCAGGTAAGACGACTGACTGGCAGGACTTCCATCTGTCACGATGGACTCGATTGCCGTGGCAAACCTGAAGCTGTAGTTGCATCTTGACGCTCGTACTATCGACCAGGAAATTAATGGCATCATTATAGCAACCTCCAAATCATCATGATGGCAGAGAATTATACACATGTGCTGTATAAACTAAACATTTTCCTAAGTCATAAGACTGTTTGGAGTTACGCTATAAATGATTGTTAATAAAAAAATGCATTAAAATTCGTTGGAAGAGCACAATAATTTTAAATATTATACCACGGTGTTATTATACCGTGGCCATTACGCGTCGGTTCCACGTTTTTAACAAAAGAGAACCATTTTATGAGTTACAGCAACAGGTATAAAAGTATAAACCCATGCACATGTGCTGTGCGTCGAATCGGGCAACTTCTCAGAATCTCGGCTTTTTCTCATGTTACAAAAGCTTGGAACACAATGCAGCGTCGCATCTGGCAGACAGAGCGTCTACAGACGACAATAGCCACCTCGGTTTTATATAGGTTTTCGACAGAAATCACAAGCAAAATGGTCTACCTGTTCGTATGGCGTACCTGCCTGCCTATTGTGCAGGCCGTCGGAGCGTAACGTTAGAATTAAATTCTTTAGAATTCCCTCCTATTCAGGAGGAATAGCTGAAAAAAATCAAGATTTACGTTAATATTCGAAATATTTTTTATTGACTTGTTCATTCAGCTTGCATGACAATCGTGACCTACAATTTTTAAGTTTTTGTTTACAAAAAAAGCTACAGATCACATGAACATCCAGTCAAATGGAGAGCTTAATAAATCTACACTAATCTACATTAACCACACGTGCAGATGTCTTTTAAAATTATTTTTCGAGTATCCATTTAAATCTTCTTCAATTATACCCGTACTTGCGCGCGTGTAACTAAAAACCCGAGCAATTTGCTTACTGCAAACAAATCTAATACTTCACACGATACGGGATGTAACGGTCACATCGTTCTTTACGTGCGCTGCCACTCTTACACTATCAGGGCATCGGGTTCCTCACCGACTACCGTCTAATCTACACATCAGGCTATATACATGTTAATATTCTTGGCGATGTACTTACCTCTTAAGAGGGCCGCGACGCTCTGAAATGTCCATACAAACGCGCTACTTAAATTTCTTGAAAACCATTTGTTAGATTATGATGTAATTTAGCATTTACAATTAAATTAACTATATCTCCGCCCCTACGTTCTTGGTTTTTTTTTTAAAAACGTTCTCAAGCTAAAATAGAGCTATGAAAAATATCCACATTTTAAGGGGTCACTTTTGACTGATTTATTCAATAGGTAGACAAAGCAAATCAAAAATTTCATTACATAGGGAGGTTGTATACATCATTAGCTGTTAAATGAATTCGTAATACAAGGGAAATTCTTAGTAATTTAAGAATGATTACAGTAGTGCAAAAGTCATAAAAAAAATTGAAATTGCACTTTGTCACTCTGTAGGTAACTTTAGAGGCTCGTCAGTATCATTACTCGCTCTCTTCGCTCGTCTTCTTCTAGACGAAATAGCTATAGAATACCTTAAGCCAATGCGAAGTTAGTCAAGGTCGCCTAGGTCGAAGTTAGTTAGGTCGCCGGACTCTTAAATCTGTGAGCCAGGTGAGTAATGTACATTTATGGCAACCGGGACCATTAGCTAAATCGTCATGATCAGTGTCGGTAATTATGGAGCTCGAGTTGAGGCTACAGGTTTATGTATGCGATGAGGCTAGCCTTTAGATAAGCAATCGTCAGTGTTTGAATTGACTACACGCTGACGAACTGAAAGGCTATTCTTACATGTCGAGATATTTTTTTCGTCATTGTCTCTCTCGTTTTAAACGTCTTATAGGAGTGAGAGTTACCAAAAACATCTCACGCGTCAAGAATAGAGAGGCTGTTTCAATGATATAAATTGTATTAAAATTAACAAGGTACATGGGTGCAATAGGGCACAGCTGCATCAATAGAACCATCGAGCCGGCGCAGTGGTTCCCGGTAGAGAAGCACGCAACACCGGTAGCTCGCACAATGCCTCATTGACTTGTCACAGGAGGTGCTACTGCCACACAACACTGCCTTCTCAGAACCAGCCATAAGTGTGTTTGCATTTCCGCAAAACGGTTATCTAATAAACTCTATAAGTAAAATGCACTGGAACGGTAGGACATGCATAAATATGACCATCTTGGTGAATTTATGACATAGGTGGAGGAAATATAAAACCTAAACGACCACCAGCAAAGGCTTGAACCTCATTAAACATTTTCACACGTAGTGCTAATGGAACAGATAAAAGTCGGGACAGGAGTTACATTACAGACGTGTAATATAATCTAAGCTTCTAGCTTTAGCACTGCTAATAGAAGTATGTAAATTAATATTTTGAAGTGGATATAAAAATAGATCGGTGGGATTACGACGATAAATGTTAACAAATATGACATTTACTAAGTTATGCAGCTAAGGTGTCCACTAACGATCTCTCAACGAAGGAGAGATCAAATTAGACTCTCTTCATAACTCAAATTTACGAGCACGCCAATTAAAATTTGATAAGTTACCGCGCCCTGATCGATGTACAGCCAGAAATAATCTCGAAACACATTAATGGCTCTTCGGCAAGGTAAAAAAAAAGTTAAATTCGGCAGTCGCTAAACGAGTTTATGTCCAAATAGGTTGCATTGGGTAAAACGTGCAGTTGGTAGACGGGTCCTTTGATAAACCATTAATTTTATTCACACCTTAGTTGACCGCGAGTCGGTTGAGGTTTATGTTTTTTGTTGTAGAGCGAGAGTTCTCGGAAAGATGGCCGCGCGACGGACGCTCCGACAAAAAGTCGGAGTCGGAGCACGAGCGACTCGCTCCGTGGATGTTTGAGGTCGCGCCGACTAGCGCCGTGACAAATATACAAACAAAACAGAGAGAGTCGTCTATTTTAACGAACCAACTCTATACATAAGGGACATCAAAGTAGCAGACTGTATAACTGTCTCGGTTCGTTACAAACCAAATGATAACGACCAACTCCAAAGCTGGGACCGTTAAGTGGTTGTTAAATAAATCAGAATTGGCGAAAACAGCGTCTATTAAAAGTGCAATCCAAGCCTCGTTTGGTCGGAGAACAGCAATAAATTGTAGATAACTCTCGCTGCCAGACAGACACGAGTCACTTTAAATCGCAACAAGCAGACGGGCCGGTGCTTTTATAAGAAACATTCGACACAGGTTTCTTAGATGACCCTGAAGATCCGACACCTCGATAGAGCTTCAAAATCTCGAAACTTGTTCGGGCGCGAGACAAAGACTTGGATTCCTCGAACGCGTACCACGGAGCAGTTAATTCTAACCCTGTCAGGACGCTTTTTTGTACTCGTCTGCGATTCTGTGTAAAATGTGGCAAATTCATTTCACACCAATTTAGGAAGCTGTCGGTGTTGCTGTGGACCACATAACTGACATTACTCCTTTTACTTCTGCCCGCCAGACTTACAAGCCATTAGCGGTTTTTATAATCTTGTAAAACTTGGGCATACGAGTACCTAACCCTAGCAAATTTTTTGTGCAAAGCAAGTTTATTTATTTATTGAGGTAAGATACAGCGTACATAAAAAAACATTTTGTCAAGTTGTACAGCATTAAGTCCTAAATGGTATAAAATAAAAATATTTTGCGAGATAGAACTATATAGAAACGACTATTCCTTTTAAAAAAAAAAAGATCAATGAGTACTAGCCACTAAGCTCAATTGAATACAAAACTTCTATGGCATATTACTTGTAGACATTCGTGCTAGGCAATTTGCTACAAAGGCTAAAAGCGTTTTAGATGACCTAATCATAGGTTTCTACATTTTCTCTTGAGAAACACGTGTCAGAGAACCTAGAAAACAGAGTAGCCACAAAACTGCATTTCCGATCACCATTACTCTCATAGTCTGCTGGATCTTAGTTCGTTAACTTACTTCAATCGATCCGTGAAGTATACCTCAGTATAGAAGACCTCCTGAGAGGCCTTATTCCTACAACTTATTCTGAGGGAAAGTGACCAGATCTCATCTCACGCGATAAAAATAGGGGGCCAGTCCAGAGCCTGCAGAGTGCAGGAACATTCGATCTGAACGCTCCGACGTCGCGGTGAGTGCGGTCAGGCTCAGCGGGTCCATGACGCGCTCTGTCGCCCGGTTTTGAGCTTTGCAAGCTGCGATCATGTGAAACACCTTTATTCCACGTAAGGCGCGTTACAATTACGATTTAGTAACAGCTAAGTAGATTGTTAAGGACACCGCCTGAAAGAAGTCTTGTTATTAGACTAATACCTGACCATAACTAATTTTATATTCTGTGGTTTTTTTTGCCAGGGTATCAGTCATTTTTGACTGAGTTCATATTTTCATAGTCTCTCCGCGACCTTTATTAGAAAATAGGTTAATAGGGTTTACTAGTGGAACGACTACTCTAGCGCCGACGAGGGTCGAGCACACTCATTTCCTCCCCCTCGAGTCGTATTCCTCATATATCTCATTTAAAAGCAGTAAAATGAGATAATAGCTAGACGAAATTATAGCTCCACTACGCTAAGGACATTAAACGTTCTTATGTAGCTGCAGTAGTTTATGTCATTGAGCATAAATATTGCCAAGTTATTAATATAAGACATTAAATTCACATGTTTATGTGACATAAATGCAAATCGCCACGAGTTCGACTTGGCGCGATCTGCTAGTTTGACTGCGCACGCGCAGCTTTAGGATCTCCAAACAGGAACTCTATTTTGACGCGTAAGGCATTATTTGGTCAGTCTCACCTTATGACTTTTCAAACGAGAGAGACAATGCCCAAGATATGATCTCACGCGTTAGTCGTCCAGTCCTATTTCTCTCTTTGACTCGCGCAGAAATTTAAATACAACCTACGCCACGGATTAAAATCTTTCGTCTGCGTAAGCCCTTACCGCCGGCTTTATTAAATAGTGAACAGTTCAGTGATTTGAGGTATTAGATATTGATTTCAATTGGGTCCTGAGGCGGGTCGCCGCGAATCCGCTCGGATTTATAGCGTTCTTTATTGCTTTAGAATTTAAACCGCACCCGCGCGGATGAACGAACTGGTTATTTGCTTACACTGTATCGGGGCGCTTGAGGAAATGTGCGATGATAAAATACTATGGATAATGAATAGACTAAACTCATTATTTTATATGCGGCTATCGAACTTTCTGGTGGAACTTTACAACTGGCTCTATAGAAACTTGAATAGACGGTAGTGTTTCTGTGCTTGTAGGAGGCCTAGGAAATTGCAAAACTGGCTTGCTTATAGAGCTTTTCAGATGATAATTATTTAAACAGTCATCTTTTTTTTACTTTTTCATTATCGAAGAGGTCTACGTTTGCCAACGCCTCGCCTGATAATGTGAGCTAAAATGGAGTGAAATGAATTTGTGAATTTTATAATTTGTATTCGTTATGTCTCTATTTAATGGCTAACATAATATGTTATTATTTTCTCAGACTAGGGAAAGAACATTATTTTGATTGTTTATACTACTCTCACACACACCCTCTCACACACACACACACCCTCTCACACAATAAAATAATATGAAGCACTAAAAATTGTCCAAAATTCTTAGTTTTATATGTACTTACCTACTTATATTTCTCATCATAAAACAATATTTGTCTTTATATATTGAAAAGTGTTATGTTTATTTAAGTTTATTTAGTGATTGTTTTTATTATTTTGTCTAAAAAATGTAAATCCGTAATTAGCTGTAAGTTTATCTATAAGTTTATATCATGCCATTATTGTGAGCTGTGGATTTTGTTTAAATAAATAAAATAAAATAAATTAATGTATACGAACGTTTAAAACAGGGTTTTTATGTGCAATTTGACGTGTAAATCAATATTTATCAATAAATACGAGTAGCTTTGAGTTTGACTTTAAAGCTACTTTAAAAAAGAAACAAATTTAACTTTGATTGCATTGGACAATGATAAGTAATACATTCTAAATATTAGAGGCTCGGACTTCTTAAAAATCATAAATCAGCCATCTTTCAACGCAGATCGTGACTCTTACAGCCTTTCGGCATGATCAACCTATCAGAACCGATCTATCATAGATAGCCACCAGTTTCTAGAGTGGGTAATTGTGCAAGGAACAAATGAAATCAAATGCCTGGAATAGTTTCGTGTCACGCCGCGAGCTACTGTCTACCTCACTAAAATACCAAAGGTTTCGCAGTAACAAACGATGCATATCATGGTCTCTGATGGTTTGTGGTTAGAATTTGTAGTTTACTGTTTTAAAAGCAAGTCTTAAAATAAGATGATAATTTTCGCAGCTAGGTCAGCTTAGATGCTTTGGAAAGCTAGGGCTACTCCATTAATTTTTTTAAGTTTATAATGCTGATATTTATTTGACAACAAAAGCCGCGCTGTAGAGAGCTGTTCTCCTCATTTACGTTGAACGATGTTAGTACTGGAGAAAATATCCTTAGCTTGTTACTTATTAACAGCACGAGCCAAACCGTTTGCAATAAACAAGAAAACGAAATTACCGTAAGCTCTACTAAATTGTCGTGCATTTATTCGACCATGGACAAATAGCCAGACAAAGTGAGACACTTTACATGTATTTGTATTTATTTATGCTATTTGTGGTCCAGCAATGCGAATGTTAAGATTTATTGAGACCCAATTGAACTTTAGAGTATTGATTGCGTTTTAATGTTACTTTTGACTTTTGGACCATTAAAAGTTACTGCTTTCCTCGATGATTACACTAAACGCTTAGTGACTAGCTAATTCTCAGTATCCACCGGAGATCTTGCGATAATTCGCTGCTTTTCTCACGTTACGTCGAGGAGCGCAGGAAGCGGTGTTTGTACGGACGATTAAATTGCTTAATTAGAGGCAACATCAATCAGCTCGGTCATATCATATGGCGACATTCGCGGAGAGGGGCAACAAATCTTTAATGGTAAATGTCCTGTACACTCAGCAATGCTATTTATAAAATACTATACAATAGTTTCTGTAACTGTCCGTGAGTAATAAAGATATTGCTATTGCTGTCTGTTGAACAATATAGTTTGGATGCAAAGTAATTGCTTCAAGAAGTATTTAATCATGAGCAATAGAACTGAGCCATACACAGGCTGCACACTACAAAAGAACTCACACACACTTCTAGAAAATGTGAGCTAAGTCTAGAAAATTTTATCTTCACAGCTTAGCTTTGCACACTGGAGAGTGTCCCCGCGATGGATGTTGCGAGCTGGATTTGATTACACGACGGTACTGATACCGTTAAAGAGCTGCAAAAACTTTAATTTCGACGTCCGGTGTTTAATATTCGTGAATATTTAATTGAAAGCTTGTGAATGGCTGGGATCGTAAGATTTTCGAACAGGTTTGTGCTTTAATTAGTGTGTCTCACGCAGTATTTGCAAGACAATTTGCTAGTACTTTAGATTCATAACGTGGATACATTTGGGTTTGTAGCTGGACTTAGATGCTTGATTAGGGACCTACCTATCCTATCCTAGAACCCTATCAGATCACCAGTTAAGCTTCTTCGACCAAGAAGACTGGCCAAATCAGAAGTGCTCAGTATTTACTACCCTGCAGGGCAGATTCTCAAGTCAAGATGTAGCAAATCTGCATCTGTTCTTATGTAGCAGACGTATTTGCGTGCAACGGTATCACAGAACCGGACACAATTCCTATGTGACTTGGGGTCTAATGTGGTCGTGCACTTAACATGCACGAGCGCAGAAACAGTACGACATTTGCAATTGATTAATTTAGGTTTGACCGCGCACCCGTCTGTCAAGGAGCATGCGAGACGAATCGATAATAATGGGTCTGAGGCTGGTGAGATACAAAACGACAATAATAAATCTCATTCTTGTAAAAACAAGAATCTAGACCAGAAGCAAAAGCGAAGTTGCGAAATAGCCGATTCCGCCTGAGGCAAAAGTTAAACCAGTTAAAATTAACATCGTGAAAGATTTTAGCGTTCGATTTTATTCAGTCAGACATTCACTCAATAGTGTGATTTCAATAAAGACGGTTTTAGTCTGCATACTAAATCTGGACGATTGTTATTAGCTAACGTCTAGGCTGGTTTATCATTTATTTAAGACGATGTGAAGGTTGATAATAAATAATAAATAAATAAATTAGGGACACTTCCACACACGGTCGCCTGACCCCAAACTAAGCAAAGCTTGTACTATGACTGCCAGAGACTGATATACAAACTTAGATATTTTTAAATACATACTTAAATATATATTAACACCCAGACATAGAACAAACACAAATGTTCATCACATAAATGTTTGCCCTAGGTGGGAATCGAACCCACGCCCCCAAGCTCAGAAGGCAGGTTCAATACCAACTGAGCCACCGAGGCAATATAATTCTAATAACCAACCATAACATTAAGTTACTTTATGAGTTAGACTTAGGGCATATAGGTTGTGCAACATCGCCGGTCGCGCGTCTAGCATGCCCCGGCGCAATTAAAGAGAATTAACTAACGCGCACAGAATACCGGGCGCCGCTTGAAATGCCGACTGGCTCCTCTAGGAATCCCAGTGTTTCCTTTAATCAGACATCGCGAGCCGCATATTTGTACTAATGAAAGAAGCAAACGACTGTTTGTTGAATGAAGCCTAGCAGATAAACTCTAATAAGAGTAAAGACCAGACTACTATTAGTATTCAAAAACTCTTGGCCTACTATCGTATAACGCACACACGTAGTTGCTGCTACTTATCAATGGATTTAAGAACATGCCAGTCATCTCTTATGATAGGTAGGCACAGATATTACGAGTATGCAACGTTAGGCGTTTCTTTGATAAAACCAACGAGATTAATGTACAAGTGTATATAATATCAATGGATAAAACCATGTCCATCTTTAATAATCCGTGTAAAACTAAGTTATGAAGTTATGCTATTGATTATATCGTTGTTGTACATTTTATTTTAATCAATTTTACACAGAGCAACATGGTTTGTTCAAAATAAAATAAATAGGTGTTCTAAAAAAACAGCGCATTCTAATTTTTAACACATGACGACATAATTGAGTTCTGTCATCACAAAAAATAACAAAACGTAAATGAATGGATCCGTATTAGCATAACCAGCACATTTCTGCGCTGTTTGCTTGCGTACTCACCTAGCAGCAGCAGTAGTGATTAAAACGTTATAACAACTGGATTACATACCTGAAACAAGCAAATTATCAGAATAAGCATAAATCGAAACAAGTCGAAAAATCTCAATGTAATGAAATGCTATTTTTGACAAAAGACATACAAAAAGGCATACATAGACAGGATATTGGATAGACATGTCCAACCAAATCTTTAAAAAAAACCTACTGTGTACCAAGAGCATGCCAACACGATGTCACGTTAAGATCATGCCTTAGATGGTAGACAATAGAAAGCCAAGAGATGGAGTAAACCGAGGCGAGCAGAGATCACGTACAGATAAGAGGGGACAAACAACACAAGCCTGGGCTCATTGGGCTCGGCAAACAGACGGACCGGCCGCGTGTTTGCACTGCGCTTTACGCGTCCGCATCACAAATATTTGAACACAATTTGAAGGCACAACGCCCTCCGTCAATTAGCCAGCTTAACAGCGGAGACAGAATATTCCCGCTAAGATAAAAGTCATACGAAACATTTTTACAACCGTCTGTACAGCCGAATATGAATGTCAAAAGCGCCGCGAGAGTAATGCATACGGAGTTGAATAAAAACAGTCGCATGTTAATGCATCCAATCGCGTATATCTGAGACTGGGGCGAGCGTGCGCACGCGCACTTCTGCCATCTAGATACGCGGCCGCACAGCGAGCCGCATTTGCTATTCTGTCCCGTCCGCAACCGCATGCCCTGGATGGCGCCGACGCTCTTGTTAATCCTCTGTCCATCGCACAATACCTCTGCCAAAAAGAAAACAAGCCGCAGACCGGCACGGCCGCGACTACACGGCCCAATAAGAACAAGCCGAAACAATACATATCGACCATATTTCTACAATTCCGATTCGATTAAACACAATAGCAGGCCCGACTCCATGAATAATGTCTTGTGTGAACAGCTGCAATTTCAAGTTTGGAATTGTTCTTTCTTCACTTGATTGTAGTGAAACATAACAGGTCTCGTTTACGAAGTCCGAAAGCTAAAGGCATAGGTCGTTAACATTACTGCCGCTTTGTTCTGTAAAAATGCTACATAAACCAGCACAGCCTTAGGCGTTCGAATAGTAAAAACAAATTTTGAAAAACGTAGCTGTTTATATTTTCGGGTACATTACAATTTCTCTTGCACGAAACACGAATAAAACTGTGAGCGCGCAAGATCAAGATCGGCGTATGCTCGTTTAAATTCCCGGCGACAAACCGAGAAGTGGGAATAGTCCACGCGAGTGAAAAAGAACTTTAATATACAAAAATGTGGACATCAAACCCTTGTAGGAATGTTAGCGACTATACCGGCGGGATTTAAGGGGACACGTCCTTATTAAGAGTTCCTTTGAACCACCGCCGGCCGCGTGCCTTATTACCAATTACCATAATAAATTAAACACTGCTCGCGTCGTCGTCGAACGGTATAACTCCAGATAGAGAGCCCGACCTACAAATATGTCCTTACGAAATTATATGAAAATAGCATAAGGAAATCCATTGGTGGAATTCTTAGATATCGGCCCACCCGAAGCAGCGAAGTATAATTCTATTGTCTGCCAGAAATAGGCAGTTACAAAATCCCTTGTTATTTGTACAGACTGCAGAGACGCAATAAACTAGACTTAAAAGGAGCTGTCCGAATCCGTGATCGGAACATAAACAGGGCATTTCCGCGCACATGTCGACTGCTCCGTTCCCGGAAAAGGTTAATACAGCTCTTTGAGTAACCCAACGCGGCTTTATTTTTCTTGTCTCGCTTCACGGGGATCAGCCGCGGGAAGGGTGCCACTTTCTTCACATACAAACATTTCCTTGGTAAGTCACTGTTGAGTCACAGCACCGACGACCTCCGCTGCTACGGCGAGGGATCTAGGCGTGGTTATAGTAATAACCGAGCGCACACGGCATGATTTATCGATAAAAGAATACCCGGTGTGATATATAGCCCAGTGTGACTGCGGCACAGGCCCGATCCCAACATTTATAGTTCGAGATTTATAGATACTGTACAAAAAAATATTGAGAAATATCCAATAAAACTGGTCTGATGCCCCGTGACGGCGTTACTTATATCACTGATGGTTTACGATCTAAAAAATATAATTTTAATCGGATTATTGGGGCCTCTTCGGTTTCTATGCTATCGGCTCGTTATTTATGTGAGACCTTCCAATAACTGAGTAAGCTCTGAACAGATTAGGTTTCGGCGGAGAACCTATTGTGTATTGTAAAATGGTATTTTTAGTACGTCCGGCGCGACGCGAAATTCGCACTTCCCGCGGCGAAAACGAGCAAAACGGCAGGTATTGTAAAACGCGCTGCTTCTAATATGTATACGTGGAAAAGAACACGAATGCGAGGAGCTTTCAACAAGTGGCGGTGGCGTGCGAGCGCCTCATTAGCGCCCGGAAACCGCAACTAGCGCCATAATTGCTGATACATTGCAATTTTACACAAAAATTACGTGTACGTATCACTCGTCACTAATTACTTCAGCTTACTCAATTTTGTTGCTGTTGCTATGTCACTTGACTGACAGCGATCTTTCATTTTATGTACTTCTAGTAAGTACTAGAAGTACATAAAATGAAAGATGTAAGTAGTAAGTACTAGAAGTACATAAAATGAAAGATCGCTGTCAGTCAAGTGACATAGTACGTAAAATTATTATCCTTAATAATATTATAAATGTGAAAGCGTGGATGTTTGTTACGCTGTCACGCAAAAACTACTTGACGAATCAACATTAAACTTTGTACACATATTCTGGGAGGTACTAGAAGTATCCGATGTGCTATTCTAGACTATAATCTATCTCTGTGTCAAATTTCATCCGCTTCTGTTCAGCCATTCTGGCGTGAAAGAGTAACAAACATCCATCCATCCATCCATCCATCCATTGTTACAAACTTTCACGCTTATAGTATTAGTAGGATTTAAAAACGTTCCATCACTTCCATCAAATTCAAAAACGTATTTTGTAAGAATCGACTCTAATAAACAAACCGATTTAGTACGCTCAGCTTTAGCACCTCTGAGGTCCAGCCAAGTTATTTTTATTGGCGTCTTAGCACGTTCAGCTACAATCTGTAATGGCATCGCTAAGTACGTTCTTATGTAGTTTTCAAAGTTTATTGCGCGAGCTAGTCTCCATGGGGCGGAGTTCTGTCGACTGCGCGTACAGTGCGACATGGCTTATAATGAACGTAGTCAAAAATGGAAGTTCAGCTGTGGCCTTATTTCTTTTTGTAGTGTTAAGTTCAGAAAAGAAACAGCGCCTTATTTGGCTTAGTAGTCCCTAGTGTCACACTACGCTTACGCGTATAACATGCGCCAAATTCGCGACAGAACAATGCTTCGTAGCGATTTATTGCGCGCCCCGCAGAGCTTCGCATTCACATGCTACTCCCGAATCTGCACAAGAACAACATTTTTTATACACATTTAAGAGCGAGCTGCAGACGCGTGAAAATCGTTTGCAAGAATTTGCAATAAATTCTGTATTTTGCACTTTTTTATGGTAAAGCTGCAACTCGCGAATCTCGACACTTTTTTCTTGGAAAGCTTTGTAACAGCATCTTTTAAGGTTTTAATAAAGATATTGAAAATTTACTTTTACACAACACAGGTTTGAGGTTACCTATCTATGTAATTAGTCTATCTAAATTCCACTAAACGAGATACATATTTAATTTATCTAGATATTGACAGTAGCCAAAGGGCTCGAGGCAAATGAAATACTAATTTTATAGATAATGGCCCATTTAGTCACAGTCGATAGGTGCCGAAGCGGCCGTAATGGCCGGCAGTAGTATCGGCATCGATTGCAATGCATCACAAGCCCACGAAATCTGCCCACGCGATACACAAATTGCAATAATTTAGCGTTGCTTGACACTGGCCTGCATAATTGTGCAGTGCTGCAACTGGGCGCAGGTTACCGACAGCCCGGAATCCAGTTACAAATGGACTGCATTATGTTGTCGATAGGGATAAGTTTCTAACGGCAGGTTGTTTTACGCAGACTCATAAATAAATGTTACTTCCCGTAATGTAAAATGGTTTTATTCAAGCGAAAGCATTTAAAAGATCGATTCGAAGACGTCAAATGTATTAAAATAAATAGCACCGGTCCATTGCAAGCATATCATGATGCTGACAAACCCTGGCGGCTATTAGAACGTCTAATTGCAGTGAGCGGAAGCCGAGTATTACACACGATTCTTAGTGCCTGCATCTAAACTATACCATCATTAAAAATGTTACACGACAGGTTCGAAGAGTAGACGTCAATGAGATCGTACTCACGCCAGCGAGCGCGAGAAACAAGAAACTGCAACACTTCATTACAAGTGAGCGTAATGACAAAACCCCCGAGGCTAGCAGAACCTCTGATTTATGCTGCATGCAGCCGCACCCATCCAGGGCGGAAACGGATGATTAGATATGATTCCCATGCTAGTGTATTTAATAACTTTATTTTTCGAGATTTACTATTCATGCGATCAAAAGTTTTCTTTCATAAATTAGACGATAATTATGAAAAAAAGAGATATTAAAATATTTTACTGATTCGCAATAAATGCGCTCTGAAAATACGGTGTATAATAATCAAGCGTTTTAGCAGACTTTACGGCTTCAACACTCTTGTTGTAAATTCAGATGTAGACAGTTACAATGCGATGTTTCAATGTAATGATAGAGCTCTCACATTACCATCGAATTCAAAACGCTGCAAGCATGCAAATCGAGTACTCAATAATGTGTTCAGACTGCAGCGACGTTACTCATGCAGCAAATGAGACAGGACTCGTTTAACAAGCAGTAATATCAATTTAGAGTAATCTCGGCCTCTGGCCAATTGTGTATTACCATCTATCGAGGGCCCGCATTCGCTGTATAACATAATGTTCACATACAAAGTTACTGGATTGTGTGTTAGTTAAACTGTTTTAGCGCTGTTGAAATTTGTTCAAACTAACAATATCAGTGAATATCGCATTCCAATACGAATGGACCATTTAGATCAGAGATAAACTTAAAGTTTGAAAATTCAAAATCTGTACATGAACTTGCTTTACATGGTCAGCGATAACAAAGTCCTCCAATTGAATATCCTGAGGTCACATTCACATAAGTACCTAAGAGTATAATTGAATGATATTGGATGATGGCAGGAAACCGATCGTGGACCGGCAGTGGGTGCATCCATCATCATCTTCGGTGACAAACACAATTGAATCTAAATTGAAAATTATTGGAGGTGGAAGTTACAGTACCTACACGACATCATATAATATGGTACATCCTTCAGATTCCAATTACAGAAATATAGATTTTTTTTAAAGGTTATTCTTTTATTATTATATCTCCGATACAACATAGGTTATTCAATTTATAAAACTATTCGTCGTGACTGCAGACTTTCACGTACATAAGTAGTGGTATTTAAGCTTAAGATTTATAACCAACATCGCTTTAGCCATTTTCCTGAATGATAAATCAAGTCTTCTCGACAAC
Source organism: Peribatodes rhomboidaria (assembly GCA_911728515.1). Lineage (NCBI taxonomy): Eukaryota > Metazoa > Arthropoda > Insecta > Lepidoptera > Geometridae > Peribatodes > Peribatodes rhomboidaria. Next base: position 1,222,766 of record OU452183.1, read on the forward strand.
ATTATTATTCCCAGTTTTCGTTGGCTGACTTTAAGCAATGTTGAAACGATGGACGGGGGCTACAGTTCCTGATGAATACAAGACCAGGGTTTTAAAATCTCAAGTACATAAGGATACATGGAACGATGGTACTTATTTAGAATAAGCTTATTGTATTCATTATTATCAACAGCTTTTATAAAGGCAAAAACGATGAACTCACGGAAAAAACAGCAGGTTCGTGTAAAAATGTAAATTACACTCAAAGAAATGTATGGAACATACCGAGTACATTATTTTGGTTTTTGGGCGCATGAATTAGAAAAATAGTGTACATTTTGATGATGATGTGTGTGTAAAATGTGTATGTACAATACAAGATATGAGGCAGGCAGGGTCAAATACAAACTATAATTCTAGTGTACTACGTGAATGGTAGCGTTTAGACGCAGTCTGTCCAATAGTAGAGTTAAGTTGAAACTTGAACGGTGACTATTTATCTATGTAGTTGTTATCCTATCCCTTTTGAGAAGATAGGAAAATCACGCAGTGGAAAGTCGGCTTTTGAACTCATCGCATAACAAGCCTTTTTAGTCTGCCAAATATTTCATTTACAAAACCACTCTCTCTCGTTAAGGATATTTACGAATGCCATATCTCAGACATTTGTTTTTATGGAGTCGGTTAATGAACACAATTTAATGCAACTGCGAATTCTTGAAATTGGAGTTGCGCAAGGTATAAAACGAATGCCTATGTATTTAACAATAAACCCGGTCCCAGAAAGAGAAAAGAAAAAAATAATGACAATAACAAGTTGAAACACCTCGAAGATGAAAGTAAAAAATCCATAATATTATGCTAATGTTTAGTGCAAGAACTAAAATAAGAGGAACAATGCGCGGTGTAAGAACATGGTAAACGTAGATATTTATAAAGTTAAGTCCAACATCGATACTACACTCTAAAGCATGTATGTAATTGCAGAACTATGTAGTTGCCAATAGTATGTAAGTTCTTGCACAACACGTATCCGATTCCACGTAAACAAATTGGGCTAATTGAGTTATTTACGCAGCTTTTCCAGTACCTGTGAATGTTATCGCGGCAAAGAATTTGGAGCACATAACCAGTGCCTGTGTTAGGTTATCGCAAAGCGATAAGGGAAACCCTAACGTTAATAAAATAAGTAGCTCGATAGAACTGTAAAAGAACAAATTGGTCGTCTGAGTTCACTATCCTTTAAATCTTGTTACACTGACAGTGTTGGCATCAACGCTCTGCCACCAGACACCTCTGATGACATGATTGATGATTGTGCTCGAAGGCACAGGCTTCAGATCATTTTGTAGACACGCTAACTTGATTGTAACATCTGACAGACGGACAAACGATATTGATTTTGTTCTTACAAACGTTAAGGAGATAACAATCATTGGAATAGATAATTTTGATTTGCTTTTAACTGAACTTTCTTTTCAATAAAAAGAAAATAGTCAATTGAGTACAGCCGCTCATTGAACTACTGACAGGAGATTAGGAAGACAATCAACCTTGTGAGAATTTACTGACGTAAACAGTTCTTACATTAGACCGGCGCGGCGCCAACAGATGTAAACTAGGATCACCGGAGCGGAAACGTGTATCAGTCGAGACGCCAAGTACAACATGCAAGTACAACGCAGTTTCCGGCGCGGCACAAATCTCGCGCCGAACCGACCGGTCAGAATCTAGTGTCCATTTCAAAACACGCCGTGTCCGGAATGGGTCACGCACGATATAGAGTTACACGATTCGATATGTCATTCAGCCAGTGTATCGATTATATCTCATTGTACAGATCTAGTTTCCCACGGTGACTCATACGTGACCGTACTCCGTCACAGCGGTCCACATACGCGCTAAAAATATATCACTCGCTTCCTTCATATCCCACTGGATCAATTCCCATCAAGTTGAAAGTAACAAGGAAGTAAACGATTAAAGAATCGGATAACAGAGATCAGTTACTCGAGAAAGTTCATAAAGGATAACGCTCTTCAGTAAACAGGAAGATTACATGGCAAGATAATGACTGGAGGATCAAAAGAACTTTGTTTGAGATAAGTGAGCAATCAACGAGAACGTTAAAATTAAAGGGCTCAAAGGAGTTGTGAAGCGTAATGAGAACGAATGTAAACACTAATATGATGCTGTAAACGACAAGAAAGATGTAAGAGGGGCAGTTATAACAGTTGGCGACGTGATATGTCCCTTTGATCATGCACACGAAGACACTTGATACGTATCACTCGCGCGCGTTACATTTATACGCGATTCAACACGCGGACACGCTAGCTAACATATCTAGCATTTATGTACTTCACACCTTATGTTGTTAGACAATTTGACTTGCCTATTTTACTTTGATTTTAATACTAAATTCATTAATTTTTACCAGACTATGGAGAAGCAAAGAGGGTTGTTCTTAATTGACATATTTACATACATATCGTCACGCCTTTCCCCCGTAGGGCCGGCATAAGTGTACAACACCCACACTTCGCCGGACGACATTCAGTCCCAAATATGACAGGCGAGGCGAGCCTGTTGCCATACACCGGACTCCAGATATGTAGCAGATGATATTAAATACGCACATAACACACAAATTGTCGTCGGCTGGGTTCGAACCCACTCCCTTTGGCTTGAGAGGCGAGCCTTCTCCGACTAGGCTATCATCGCTTTTTTAATTGACGATGTTGCACAATTACCAGTTAACTACAGTAAAATAGAAACGGATGTTAAAACGAATTAATCCGTCAAATTGGAATTGAGCACTCCTTGAGCGTCTAGACGACACGTGCCCATCAACAATTTAATACTATCCATTAGTTTCATCAATTTACATTAGCAAGCAAGATGTGAACGAAAACACTTAGCTTTTAAATGTTAATACCTTTTATATCAGAAATACACTAGAAGGAATTTCCAGCCAAAATCTTAGTAACTTTGTACATAATTATGTCTGTCTGTTTGTTGGCTTTTTACGGCTAAACGTATGAACGTATCTTCAAGAAATTTGATAACTAAGTCCCGTATATCACGAGAAAGGTTTTTGGATACTATATTATTTTAATCATTGAACTTAAGGTTTTAATATCTAAGTGATTCCAGAGCGCGATCACGCCTTCAGGCGTTTAGTAGTAGCGGGTATTGCCGTCTCGTGTCCAATCTTTAGTCAGTTGTCCAGAGTACCCAGCGATCCTTACGTACTACTGCCTATAGCTTACCCGGTTAATACAAAGTAATTTCTATCCAATACCTGACTCCTTGGCAGACATTACAGAACCATTTTTACAAAATAGTTAAATACTTGGTACTCTCGATGTCCTGAATAATGCAACACCACTTACACCGTTACATCTAGAAGAATTCGCTCAGAAGATCACACTGTGAGATATATATTTTATAGAAATATCTGAAGCGAGTAACGAGCAAAATACGTAAAAATCTCCGATGTATGACGTGATTTTGTAAGCTCGTTAACGATACTACAGAAAAAATAGCAACATAAAGCAGATTTATTGACTCTTATTACGAAACATCAGAACGCGGTAAGAATTACTGAGAAGCAGCTATGACAACAAATTGGGAAAAAACCTATAAGTAATGTTTATCAATTTCATAATACACTCAGTACATTTGCTACATACCGATTCCGGTATGCAAAACTATGGTAGTACCAAACTTTGAACCTATAAACTCCAAAGTGTTTTATGCAAAATCCTTCCCTCAGTTTTAGATTAAATACTACAAGCTAGCTTTTAAATTATAATTGCAAAGAGGGCTATATCGTAAACAATTAAATGCGTAACGGTTCCTCTGTACCAGGAATCGTATAGACTTAGACGCCTCGACGGCCACCAAAAGAGCATCCTCTCTAATAAATCACACGGACTGCCTGTCGTGTTCTGAGGCGCTATTGCTATTAGGTATTCTGCACGGGGACGACCATAGCGGGAAGGTTGCAGGGCTGCCGAAACTATTATGTAACCGAAAAGTAAACATTTTGATGTGCAGTGTAACGTCATCATTAAAAATACAGAAAGCTGCACTTACTCTCCAAAGGGGTCAATCAAAATTTTAAAAAAGCTAATAAATAAATAATTTCGAGACATTGTCACACACGGTCGCCTGACCCGAAACTAAGCAAAGCTTGTACTATGACTGCCAGAGACGGATATACATACATATATATTCTTAAATACATACTTAAATAGATATTAACACCCCGACATAGAACAAACACAAATGTTCATCACATAAATGTTTGCCCTAGGTGGGAATCGAACCCACGCCCCCAAGCTCAGAAGGCAAGTTTACTAGCAATTGAGCCACCGAGGCAGCTGATAAGTAATTATTGGTTCCTTTTTTACATGATTGCAATGTTACGTAATTTGATTTAAATTACACCACAATAACGTTTTTTGTGATATAAGTAGTAGAGTTCTCGGTTGTACTAAAGTGAATATATGTATCTCTCTCGCCCTGATTATAAAATGTTGCAACAGCCCTAGTCTCGAGGCGGCGGTGGTGTACATTACAATTAATTAGAGGCGAGCGACGCGTCCCGATTTCAAGTGTAATTGGTGTCGCACACACTGTACTCAGCTAATTGTACAGCGTACACGCTGCCAGTACATCTACATCTGCGGCCATCTATCACAACAGAAACGTACAGCAAAACAACATACACAAATCTAGAAGAAACTATGTCACGAATAGTGCTCACGATAATTCTCGACGGGCAGTGGTAACATAATAAATCACATATCACCTCATTGACGCTAAAATAAGCAACCTAGTATACAAAATCGGTCAGTTTTTCATCGAATCCTCGTTATAGTTTACGACTCCTATAAACGAGTTCTCAAATCGCAATATCCAACACCTGCTGAAGAAGTAGCGATCGTAAAACAAATTAATATGAGATCACCAATCAATAAAAATTTGCATGGATTTAAGTCAGCCTTCCGCTAATTTTACACAACTAATTTTAGGAAATCACGATTTTGCGTCCACATCATAAACATATTTAATTACAATTTTAATCTAATATTAATTAGTAAGGATAACGAATTATTAGTTAGTCCTAGAAAGAAGAGGAGTAGTGCTGCTAGTTTTTACATAAATACCAGACAAAATCGGCAGACACGCAGGAATTTCTACGGAAAAACGGGTCGATCTATTTAAAAACCGACACAGACACCGCCAACGTAAAAATATATAAGCTGAATCAGCGTCTTTTAAATATTATTTATTGTGTAAACAAAAATATTCGTTCCCATAATGTACTGAAAACATCTGCCCACGACGGAATCGCTCAGAGACTCGTGTTTATTATTTCAATGACAGACGATGGAACGGCAATAAAAATAGTTTTATTATTGATACAAATGATAAATCTGCCTTTCCAGCCAATATATTAGCAGCACGCATCCGGAATGAGAAAATTTGCAAAGCCATAAAAGCAGCAAAAAACGTGCGCGATGAGCTGGTGAGTTCCGAGCGCGGATCGACGATTAGTCGTGAACTGTACTAGTGGCTCTATGAGCTGGAGACCTCGCGCCCGGCGTTTGTTTTCCGGTACAAATCGCATTGCTCAACCGATTCTCGTGAAATTTTGATGAAACTGATTCGATAATTGTACAGTTTCTTTTGTCGAGTCAGTTTTTGGAAATCTTTCAAAATTTGGAAAAAAATTAAATTACTCCGCCATTAAAAAAAATCCAATAGTTGTCTCGACAAAAAAAAACGATTATTGAAACTACTCACAAAATGTCAAGATAATCGGTTAAGAAATGTGACCAGTGAAGGAAGAAATCGGACATACGAAAGCATTTATAGCATACTGAAGCAGAGACGCTCGCTGACGCTAACTCGGTCGATTATATAGTTAGTTTAGGATTGAAAATGGTTTACATTGCAATAATTAATAAGTGCAGGATGTAATAATGTGACAAGATGAAAGCACAGGGGCCATTAATCAGCGCAAGCGTCAAGCTAGTCCGGTGCACGGAACACGTGCATCATCTGCACTGGAGAAACTATCGATGCGTGAGATGCGATCTATACAGGGTTATCAGTACTAAGCCGAAAGGGGGTCATGTACTCATCATTCTGAACAACTTTAACAGGGGGGTTAACCCTGAAATCGAAAAAAAATAACAGGTGTTCCAAACATTTTGTTGACTATTACTAAACTTATTGGATGGAACAGCTGATTTTTTTCTATGAGATTTTGTGTTGTCTCCTTAGTAAAAATTGGCTATAATGAAGAGTACAATGACGCCTTTTTGGATTAGTACACCCTACCCTGTATACTGGACACCACTTTTAGTATTATAATTATTTACATGTAGTGCTTACTATGCATATTTTAATACTTTACAAAACCAGAGGATCTTCTGGTCCCAGAGCCAATTTCCACGTACATACGAGTATATATCTTGAACTAAATATAACTGAAAATATTTCGAATAGGTTTACGCTGACAATTATAAAATTAGTAAGTTTCGCTGATATAACATACTAGCTGTTTTGTAATTTTTGAGTAAATTCGTTGAAAACGTACAAAAATACAAATCTTTCCTCTTTATAATATTAGCAGTGTAGATTAATGAAGTTATGTTATCCTGCATTTTACAACAATTTTACCGAATTGTTAAAATTATTACATTTCAAATTGTTTGGTGAGTGAAGTAAGTTTCAAGGGCCACATTCTAAAACAACATGAATAAATAAATAATAAATAAATACATTCGAGACACTTCCACACACGGTCGCCTGACCCCAAACTAAGCAAAGCTTGTACTATGGCTGCCAGAGACTGATAAGTATACATACTTAGATATTTTTAAATACATACTTAAATGCATATTAACACCCAGACATAGAACAAACACAAATGTTCATCGCATAAATGTTTGCCCTAGGTGGGAATCGAACCCACGCCCCCAAGCTCAGAAGGCAGGTTCACTACCAACTGAGCCACCGAGGCACTCGAATCTCGAATGAAACACAGTCATGAATCTCGATAAAAAAAAACTATCGAGATTCATGACTGAGCGTCGTTTTAGAATGCGACCCAGAGTACCAAGCCGGTTAACGGCCAGAGCACGACGAATAGGCGTTGGCTCGCTGTGAAATATGATAGGGCAAAAACAACAACATTTAAATAGACAGCTATTTTGTCTATCTCGATTACTCGGCCCACATTTGAAATGGTATTTTTCGTTTACTATTCATTTGACATCGGCGTAGAAACTTTTATTGGGAGTTGGAAAAGATTGGATTTTTAGGCGCGATTTTTTGAAATGGTAGATTTTTAATTCTTAAAACCTTGCGTCTGCTATCTGGCGTTGGTAGAGAATCAATAGAAGAAGGTAGGAAATAAACAGATCCTTAACTAAAATGTTATGCATTATCTTAAGATTATAAAATTACTAGCTGTTAGCCGCGGCTTCGTTTGCGTTTTTTCTGAAAATGATTTCCAAAAACCTTTCTCGTGATATACTGTAATGACTTATTATATTTTGTCAAGTTCCGTTCAGCCGTTTAGCCGTGAAAAGCCTACAGACACACACACACACAGACAGACAGAGTTAATTTCGATTTTTAATCGACCGAGCGAGCGTTAGCGAGCGAAGCGTCTCTGCTTCAGCTTCGACAATATTCGTTTCATATGTCCGAATTCTGTCCAGATCTTTGTCTTCCTCTACAGGTCGCATTTCTTAACCAATTCTCGTGAACTTTGTGAATAAAAATCACATCGCCGCCATTTTGAAAAACTACCAAAAACTGATTCGGCTAAAAACATCTGTACAATTATCAAATTAGCTCACAAAATTTCACGATAAATGGTTGAGGAATGCGACCTGTAGATGAAGACAAATGACCGGCCGCGAGGTTTACAGCTCACAGAGCCACTAGTATTAGAAGAAATAATAGATAAATAAATTCGGGACACTTCCACACACGGTCGCCTGACCCCAAACTAAGCAAAGCTTGTACTATGGCTGCCCAGAGACAAATATGAAAACTTTGATATTTTTAAATACATACTTAAATAGATATAATATTAACACCCAGACATAGAACAAACACAAATGTTCATCACATAAATGTTTGCCCTAGGTAGGAATCGAACCCACGCCCTCAAGCTCACTAGGCAGGTTCACTACCAACTGAGCCACCGAGGCAGTCAATGGAGTATGGGTTTCTGACAATTATAATACGAGCCTACGAGCAGGAAACATTTAATGACTGCCCCTAGCTATACGATACTTAATACTTATGATTTGCTAAAGTAAACATTAAGGGTAATAGCCACCGCTCAGCTCAGTATACTCATATATTTAACTATAAAAGAAACTTTTAATATGAGCATAGTTTTTAATGAACTCTTTCTATGGTTCGTAAGACGAGTGATTAGGCAAATGGATCTTACGACAAGTCGTAAAGTTTTATAGAGATTCGAGATTATAGAGCGCTTTACCTACAAAATGGCAGAACTCGTTCTTAAGGCGAAAACATGAACATATTAAACCAAATAGGTTTAGCGGAGCAAAAGTATGGGGGGTTATACGAGGTTGCATGAAGTATATTTTATTTTTAAAGTTGTAAGTATTTTTCGAAAATGTTACCTTTACTTATTATTTGAAAAGAAAAAATATCTATCCGATGTTCTTAATAATTTTATAAGCTCTCTCTATTTTTTATCGAGCGTCAAATTTACGACTGCAAAATAGTATTTGGCAGTAGAGTCTTTTGAGCATGACAGTGTAGCTAAGACGAATCGTATCAAAAACGTATGAAAATTTATTTTTAAAAAGCGTGGAAAAACGTCTGAGCCAATTCAATTAGTTGAGTTTGTTTGTCATTGATAACTTGTTTGTAACATTACGACCGTTTTCTTTTGCATATTTAATGAAGTAAAGCTTGTCGTTTGTCGCTCACATACCGGTCGGTACGATTATGTAGCAACAGATGCAACTTTATGACAGACAAGATTTACTCAATGGAAATAAACATACACGTCCGTTTATTATCTCGGGCGATGTTTGCTGTTGATACAGCGCGGGATACTAGCGTCGCACGCGCAGGCGCCGCGGAGACGCACGCCCCTTTGGATAATTCATAAGGAGCAGTCTCCTCCACGCGGCTCTTGCACCGAGCAACCGCCGCTTCCGGGTACCCATATACAGATTATTGCATACCTAAAATGGAAACCTAATAAGCTGAATTACTGTGCAGATAGACCGGATTGTTAGCGAGCCCGGCGACTCACTCGACGACGGCTGCGCGGCTGGCGTTGCGCAGCCTTTTGTCACCGCTTTGTTCTCGTAGTCGAGCCTATTAGAGACAATCCCTAGAACAAAGCTGTGTGCCATTCGGGAAGTTGTTGCGCAAAGCGTACATGCAATAAGTAACAGGGCGCGCTCGATCGGGAAACAAAGAGGACAGTAATAAACAAGCGGCCGGTGAAGCGCGAACTTGAAAATCTGCTCAGTTTAATGGTCCATACCCGAGCGGAATAAAAACTGGTCGTTTAAGACATGACGACGAGGGCAGGACCGCCGGCGCCGGCGCCGAATCGTTTTGTTGTTCCGAACAAGTGACGGAGGGAAATTATCATATTTCACTATAACACTCGCGCTCGACTTTAATGGGATGTGGGATGAGAGTCCTACGGCTCTGACGATATTTATTAAAATTGAAAATGGCTAGAGGTCGTTCTTAAAACTTTTAAATTGAGAGGGTCGATGACAGTTATACATATACAGCCATCAAACGCTTTACGACTATCATGAAACGTTACAAGTCCTAGTTAAAAAACGGCAATTTAAAAACTAGAGAATATAAAATGATCCTCGATGCTCATGTTTCTCAGCAAGCCGATAAAAAACAAAAAGGTTGGAGGCAGGTTAACTAGAAGCGCAATGCAAACGTATGCAGTCTAAAAATGGCAGCACAGCGACTATGTGGTTGGAATCATGCATGCGTGCTCAATCCCATGTCAGTTGCCTGGAGGCAGACGGCGACAGAAAAAATCTCACTTGCCTAATAAGGAGCTAGTACGTGCTCGGACACTACCGTTCGCGATTATCTCACGGTCCGCAACGGGTCATGTGAGAACCAAATTGCTGCTTCTGCACATAATGACAGCTTTTAAAATGAATAAGCTCCAACTGGGAGTCACGGAATCCTTTACGGTCGTGTACGAGATACAAGATAAACTTTTACAGAGTTGAGGAAACTGCAAAGCTAGATAATAACATTAATGTGACTTGCCCGCCGAGGAAACCGGTTACGAGCTACACATAAAGATAATGTTTCGACTCGCTTAGCGGTTGTAATTGCTCAGGGTTCATATAAATTATGCCGTGCCCGAGTGAGGACTGTAAACGGAGCAATTTGCGCATAGACGCCCAGCGTGGAACCGTTCCTATAAGGACTTTTAATTGAAATAAACGACAAAGTTTACACAAAAACGCATGATTATACCTTTATTGTTACGTATTCCGCTGCCGTACCAATAGCTCGTTTAAATAAGGTAATGGCGTCGATTAAACAGGCATGAGTAAGGCGTACTTGTACGCCCATACTCGGAAAACCCTTGTTGAATGAAAATAATAAATGCTAGAAACTTGACGTGGCGCTGCGAAAATGTCGGACAAGAAAGCGAATTCCATCGCCGAGCCCCTCTCGGAAAAACAAATGGCCTCTAGAGCTAATCAAATAAAGGAAATGACTAATTGGCGTGATCAGGGACGGTTGAAAATCTACGACGCACCTGTGAAATGCGCTACAAAAACAAGAAAGCAGATCGAAGATGATATACGTATAGTATAAAATGACAATTTGTAACATAACGAGGATAGAATGAATAATACTCCAAGTCACAAGAAACCCAGATTAGGAATTCTGTGTACCCGTCCGAGAGTTAAATATCAAGATGGTCCGGACCCATAAACGAAAAACGAACCGGTTGGTAATCGATGGCGAGCCGCGATAGGGGGCGCGGCGCCTGCGCACCCGCGCCGCCGCCGGAATAATTGGGCACCGCGGGACTTCACACCATCACCACAATGGCCCTTCGATGCCAGACACACTTTATTCCACTCGAGACCAATAAACATACTCGTTTTCACAAATAAATTGTGCCGAGCGACGTGTATACGAAATGGAGTATTCTAATCGACGTTATAAATGGCACGGGAATGGAATCTGGGGACGTCAGACTTAATCGAAACGATTGAATCACAACGACACCGTCGTTTAAATAAATAGTCCAAAGACAAAATATACGGCGAAGTAGATGTTTGAAGAAACTGGATGGTGATCATCCAAACAAAACACCAAATGGCAACTACTGGCAAGTCATTGGTACGACAAGTGGCTGCTCCAAATATAGTGTAAACATGTGACGAGAGTCATTACAACAATAAGTACGAAATACACGTAGTTTCTAACAAACGGTATAACGGTAGTTTTAGAGATGGAAAATCCAAGTACTCATAAAATGTTCCGAGTCATATGAGGTAGCACGTAGGCACGTAAAATATTCATATTTTTATCGGCACCACTTATCATTCGCATTAGGAAAGCTCGCTATCGCAGTAACTGTGAACGCCCGAAGAGCCATATGTCACCGGGATCTAAAGCTAATGTTATCATTGGGCAGTATTTCACGAGGAGTTCGTTCACCCGCTAGACGTCGCGGAATTCAGCTGCGACTGAGTATTTCCGTACCGTACATACATACGGACGGATGCTGCAGCCTTCTTCGCTAAATCCACTACTAATATAAATAAACCACATTTTCAGAGTGCCAACAGTACACTTTATGCGGACATTTACGAAGGAGCGCCTATTGGCACGAGCGCCTTTTACGAGTGTACCGCTTACGCTCATTCAACGAACCTTAGCTACAACTAGTCCTTTCAGATCCCAAGAGAAAGTAGGGAATGTCTAAACGCGATGAAACATCTTCAGGTAAGTGCGAAGAAACGGCTCTACTTATGATTGTCATTTGCTAGAATCAGAATACGACTCTACGACTATAATGTTTTGATAGTATAATGTTTACGACTGATATTTTAACGCGTAAGAAGAATTTGACAAGACAGAATTCAAAACTAACATTTATGTTATGATGTCGAGATTCATAGAAGCGGTCCGTTTGAATATGCACGGGGCTATTTAAACGAGTCCTACCGAGAAAGCTCACAAAAGTAAAGCTAACAAAGTCGTAGTCTCGTCGGACTAGCAGTAAATATTGGAAGCTTGTTTACTTTGTACAATCACCTACAATAATAATTAAAGTTAATTTAGTAAGAACTTGATTTGACCACCTTACGGTTTTTACATGAAATTAATCGTTAAACAAGGAGGAAGTTGTCTTTTCTCATTCATATTTTTTATGTTCAACAGGCAGCACAGGACTGCAAAACATTTTTTCATCCAATCAAATGGTTGCAGTAAATGTAAAGCAGAAGAAAAATAATCTAAAAGCACGAAGCATTAAGTTACATAAAATATCCTAAGAGACCTGATTAGCTACGAGTATATATCCTATACTAGCTGTGGTCATGGTCAAATAGATTTAGTAAATAAACTTTCATTTCTAGTTTCGACGAAATGATTAAGACGATTCAATGAGGAGGTGCGAGGTGGAGCGTGGGAGTGCAGCCACACTCGACGCAGGCGCAGGCTCGCTCTCGCTCTAATTAAAAGGATTTTGTTACCTGTCAACTTGAGATAAAACCTGCCTTTCATGTCACCGACAAAAAATGCTTTTAGGGTACCAATTTAAAAGGTAGCTCACCGACTTAATTGGATATGAAGCAATGATTTGATACTAATGTTCGAACATAATCCAAATTCGGAAAGTTAAAACGGAGTTTTATTATCGTTAGTTATTAGTTAAATTGATTTAGAGAGAACGTAAAACAGTTACCTTAATTTGAGTGACAAGGTATAGGTGTCTCGTAAAGATGTAATTAGGAGTATTTACTGGATGTGTGTAATAAAGCGTTGGATTTTATTTATAGTCGGTTGTCAGGCTCGTAACATGAAGCATAAAGTTAGAGTATAATCATAAAGTAAAGAATAGTAAGCCACTTACTATCGGGAGCAAATCAAAACAAGATTGCGTAATCTAGTGAAGACAGATTACCGAGTGCATGTTCAGTATTATAGTGTCTACAGCAGATAACTTTACTGACACGTGTAGTGCAAGCTACACATTACTTAATTTGGTAAAAGGTTATCAGATTAATGAAATTGTACATAGGAGACTAAACCTTATTTTAAAATCCATACTTTGCAATTTTCTAAATGCCTTTTTTGTGAATATCCGAGATCGTAAGATTTGTAAGCTCATATTATTCATATTATTTTTTTACAAGTTTTTAATATTATAAAGTCAAAAGTAAGATCAAGTTCATAACTAAACAGCTGAACGGACCGTGATGAAATTTGATAATTAGTTAAAGTATTTCACGAGGAAAGTTTTGGATACTTTTTTCGAATTTCGAATGAAGTCGCGGGTAACAGCTAGTGGTCTATAATCCCATCAAACATTACGTATTTCAATCATGCTTTTGTACTCCCTCATCGCGAGTCGAATCATTCACGGATTTTTTCCTCGGCGTCCCACGTGACAACTTGTCAAATATCCAGTTCTTCCGACGTCTTTTGTTACTGGCGAAGCATCAAAAAACGAACCGACCTTCGTGAGATCATCGTATCAGCTAAACGAGCACGTCGCACCGCTGATAGCAGACAACAATTGGTGAATATTCGGCCCGATGTGTGTCACGCTTTGATTAGAGGCATCTCGTCTCAATTGGCGTTCGTTTGCGCTTGGAGCTGCACAATTTGCAATCATAGAGAACAATTCGCAATCATGGCGAATCAGGATACTGTTATTGAGTATGTTAGTGTGGTGCGGTGCGGAATCTTGACTTGCAAAGCATGTCTACACTATGTACAAATTACGTACATAGTGCACTATGTCTAAGTACGAATCTTTATGACGATCTTCAACCGCATTTAAAGAGGCTGTTTGAGTAATAAAAAAATATATCTATGCTTGTAATATGACTGCCAGAGACTGATAAACATCCATAACATATTTTAAATACATATAATACATACTTAAATAGATATTTAACACCCGGACATAAACCAATCCCAGACAAGCACAAATGTTCATCACATGAATGTTTGCCCTAGGTGGAAATCGAACCCCCGCCCTTAAACTCATTATGTCGGGTCACTACCAACTGAGCCACCGAAGTAGGCTAGCGAGGGAGGTACGATTGATTTCCACAAAGTTTCCTGGAAGGAAATTACTGTATTCTGCTCAATAAATAAAGCTCGTAGGTTTTCTTAACCGCATCAAACAGAAAAACAGTTTGTACTGGCTCCGGGTCGTGATCACAATAGAGGTCTAACGAAAGGATTAGAGCCGGAGTTGTATTTCGTTAATGAGCCCCTTTGTGGACGCCTCCGCGACACGGCCGACGGAAATCATTTATTTCACCGTAACCAATTGACATTACCATTTTTTCTCCTTTATAAAGTGCTATAGGTTTGTTTTTAGCCGGCGGGGTCGCCTACGCGCATCAAACCTACGTTACTAAACCAGTCGGCAGAGCGGTTATTATGTTCGGTTAAATTAACCAATACTAAAGAATGATTTACTGTCTTTCAAATCTGGCTAAGCAGCAACATGTTTATTGTTTTAAATTACATTTTGTATAACGATTATTTCGAAAGATTTCGCTAACGCCCGTTGTAAATGGTGAATCTATGAATAACTAATCTGTAGCATAAACAGAGATGGTTCGAAAAGTATGCGGTCGTCATAACACTAATTCTATGAAAGCAATCTGGCTCCGTGGTACGTGTGGCGCGGAGCTGGGCTGGTGTGGCGCCTGCTGTCAATCACGCTCGCTGGCTTTATATCACTGGCTGATTTGCTTAATAACTTAATAAAACATCTGCTGTATAAACTGCAGTAAACTTCACTGATTTTCTACCAGCAGAATGTTAAAGCTGTTTTATTTGTATTTTAAAGACATTCCTGGAACAGTTTCAGTGTGAATCTTTCTCGAGCGGCTGTTAGAGATAGAAATCATCGGTTAACTACAAAATACCAGATCTTTTAAGATACATAGTTAATAAAGTAAAATCATTAACTTGGCTAGTAGGGAAAAGAAAACTACAAGTCAGGGTCTATAAAAGTTATTTAAGAGGGTCTGACAGTGACATGCGCGGCTATAAAACGTTAAAAGGATCAAAAGACTTCAACGGATAATATCGAGCAGAAAAAAACGAACCGAGAACGTATCGCTTTCAATTCCGTCAAGCCACACCACGCCGGACATAAAGAGCTATAGAAAATCATTTTAGTGCCACCAGAAGAAATATCACACGTCGTGAATGGAGATGAGATGGTATTATACGTATGTATATACGGCGGAGGACGGGGCGCGTTTGTATGGTACACAAGCCCACGTAGCTTTTGAAGAGAGGCTTAACGATGTCGGGACGTCAATCATACCAGGCGTGTATCATTGCACACAATACTCCAATCCTGAGTGCCCGGCCGGATCGGTGATCTCCAGTGAAATCATCGACGAATCAGCCACTACCGACACAAAAGAAATTCCGTACCAATATAGAAACCATTAAAACGAAAATATCTAGTTTTAAAACAAAGGCGAGCCGTTTTATGACACTAAACATTATTTTAGTGAGCCATTAAGAAAACTGTTAATATTTCTATTATGCATTTAAAACGAAATGCTTACTTTTATTTCCGGTGAAGATAATAGAAAAAGCTTGTTCGTCGACGGACGCGGACGGCGACCGAAATTATGTGTTCAAAAATATTCAAATTCACAAAGCTATGGCAGAGATTTGGAACTAAATTGAATTAACATAGTTTAAGGGCAATTAATCGGTTAATTTAAAATTCCTTTTAATGTTGGTATTTCCGGTGCCATTAAAACTGAATCGAATCAAACTAACGCGTTTATCTAATTGCGTTTTCAAAGTTTTGCATAACTATTGGCTTCAGACGAGAGAAAAAAAGCTGTCTAATGGGCATGCACAAAAAACTTTGGCGCCTTTAACGAAAGCCGCGCGGTTTGAGCATGAAACTAATAAACACTCGGTATTTAAAACCAATTAATTCTTACATCATAAAGAGCGGAGTACAAGCAATAAAAATATCGTTAGGATAAGTAATTGAAAAACTTGTAGTCGAATGCTAGAATCGTAACGATATTTAAATGCAATAACTGAAGTAGGTATAAGGCTATGTCCGCGACGAATAAGGACAGCCACAGACGTCTATGGGGACAAAAAAGGAACTATTGGTTTGGTATTGTATGTAGCACAGCAAGAACCGAACGCCAAGAACGTAGGCATTTCAGAGCCTTTTATAGTAACATGCACTGACTGTTCTATAATTTTCAGATATTGTTTTTCTCACGACATAGCTGTATGCTAACTTTATTGCGGTAATTTTGCAAGAATTGATTCAATTTAGAACATTTGTGATAAGGATACGATACGAGATGCTCCTCTCGTTATAGACTTATGTTCAAATTGACTATAGTGGATTCGTGGCAAGGCGGCCCCAGGATCAGATAGATATTGTAATTGATATTAAAGGTAAGTAAGTGCATAAATATATGTAAAATGAAGCTCTGCAGATTCCCCTGCCTGGAGTGGTTTATATCTACCCGGTATCATTACAATTAGTTTTATTTACGGCACAACACATCCAATGCATTTAATTTGCAATCGTAATCACTACGGCCCCGCCTCGACCGTCAGACATTTTTCAAAAGGTACAAACTATTATTTATTCCATTTGTTGATGTAGATTCTCAAAGTGTAAAAACACGCGTTCTTAGGGCACAATGGAGGCGAATATGATTTATAGGTTTACCAACAACACACATACTGTGAGTTTAAATTAAATTGATCCTAAAAACCAGGACGATAAGATTCTGTGTATCCTCTTCAGATGTAACAAGGTGGGTCAAACAGGCGCCACGAAGCCGCATTTTTTTAAAGTTGGGATTTTATTTTATAATCCGATCCGAGGTCGGGTCGGCATACCGATTGGTGGATACTCCAGGTATCTCATGTGGTTAGCTATCATCAGTTGTGCTGGAGTACGAATGGTAGGTATTACTTGCAACTAACTTATGGGTTTAGAATTTCTGACTACATTATTAGATTGGACGCGGCAAAAGAAGCAATATTACTAGTGTAACGAATTGTTTTCAAGATAACATTAGGGTCACAACACTAGGTACCTACATGACTAAAGCCAACGTCTTTTCAATTAGTTTGTTAATTAACAAAAAACTTAACAATAATTATTATATTATCGCTTTTCTAAGAATTTAGATAACAATGGCCCAGTTATATTCGGACGCTATTATTAGGCTGATATCTCGGTGTCGTTGTCTAAATCAAACTTAGAATTATAGTCCGGGGACGTGGCACTGGCAGGTACACTCCGTGCATTTAGATAATAACGGGGTAGGGCCGCCGGCGCCGGCGCAGCCACCGCGCCCGGTAGCCATTAGCGTTTAAGTCCACTACAATTATAGAGCAAATCAATGAAACCCAAATAAAAGGTCTACCATGATACAGATTTATTGAAGAGTCACGTTTACAATAAAAATATTAAATGCGGCGGAGAACCAAAAGGATGCAATCAAGGGCGAACATAATCGATCTCAGACGGTGCGACATGGAAAATTAAACGACACTATTGGGTGGACAAAACACGAACGCTATAAATCGTCAGTTCCCGGCACAAAAACACGCCCAAAAAGAGTTAAGCGTTTGGGAGATCGTCGAATACAGATTACGGGGCGCAGGTGTTAAATAAAAATAATAAAATTGGACGCGCACGTTAAAAAGAGGAGTAGGTGCGGAGCGGCCGCGCGGCGCCGAACGACGAGTAATTTTGTTTGCAACGTTCTCGCAACAAAAAACGATGTGTACCTTCGAGTGAGGCACGCGAGTGCTCCGCCAATATTCGCCATTCAGAGTCACTCCAACGCACGTCGGCACCCATTCTAAGCCCTTATACGAGCGCTTGCTACTCCTACGGGCGACCGACTCCGAGGGATCCTAATAGGCAACGATTATCAAGATTTAAAACTCCCTCAAACTTGGAAAAGCAATAAGGAAACCGACACTTCCAAATACAGCCCGGACGACGAAGCTAACATAAAACAACTTTCGAGAATCTCCAGAATACGTTCTTAGGTAGCGCTAGCGCGGTAATCATGCATTATACATGCCCGTGCTCGACTGACAAATCGACCACATCCGAGAGGTGAATTCGATACGAGACGTACCCGTATGTGAAGTAAACAAAATGGGCGGCGAGCTCACAAACAGCAATTAAGGAGGCAATCCTTTTTCGCACGTACGAACAAATTGCAGGCAATAGTGCAGGCTTCGCTCGGCCGCAGAAACGGACGAACAAAACGAGAAACGCGAAATCAACTACGATTCACTTTTATGCGGGTTGTTGAGTTCCACTGTACACTGCAAAAGGTACGAAAACGTGCAAACATACCCAACCAAATGCTTCGTAAGTGGAATATATGTCACATGGCCATGTCGTGATGCTTCATTACCAAGAAGCGCGAGAAAAACCATCACGCAGTGCCCCGATGGCGATGTGACAAAAAACGCCAACTCTCGTGGACCAAACAGTAAACAAGGAATCTAGAAAGCTGCAACAAGAAAAATAAACCCAGTAAGCCCGTAACCAAGTTGAAGACGGAAAGGGGTCGTTAAGCCGCTACACATTTGGAGAGGCATTCGTGCCTGTCCCAGGGCAAATACCTCCGAATATGTCAGCATTAGAGGACGCTTTTGGAGCTCAGCCCGGCTTTAATTAGGGGCATCGGGAGGATGAATAAATAACAGGATTATCGCACCATCTCCATGATCCGCGCATCCTTCTAACTACACATTACGGCTTCACGATTTGTCTTTACATAAAATCCACCTAAGTCCCCTTTACATAATTTTGTAATTTGACATCGTTACTCGTAGAAATAAACCGACGAAAAACACATCGTTTTAATTATGCAGTATACTAATTCGTGTAGGTATGTTCCCCGTTTTACATCTGTAATCGGACACTGCTGAGATTGATCAGCATAAATCTGTTGCAGCCGCATCGCAGTGGATATCAATAGAACGGTTAATAGGCCCCAGTTAGAAGGTCGTTACTCACGGCATCAACCATATCTGTGGATCTCTCCAGAGATGTTGATATTTAATTTCAGAGGTCTCAAATACGCCTACGGGATCCCAGCCCAGCCTGTTTTAAATGCATCGATAAGGGATGTAAATGCAGCTAGTGCTTGCGATACACATGTAGATGGCTCTACAGGTAAATGTAAGCCAGAGCTAGTAAAATCTGGCAGATTTTTGTAGCACCGCGCATGGTTAGCAGTAACCCAATAGAATGCGATACATAGTTGTAATCTAAACTGGGCACTGTTGTTAAACAACCGGCTCAATTTAGAGGGGTAACGGCCCAGATTGTAAACTGTGTTATGCTTACAACAATACGTTCTTAGTATTTTCCGCTGGGTCGACGACCCGTAAACAGACGTATGCGAGAATCCAGAAATACGATGCTACGTAATAACCTGTGACGTGTAAAGAAAACTTTGGGGGAAACTGTAAACCATGTCTGCGTTCTGAGAACACTGGACTATGAGCTGAGCGCGATGAAAAGTTGATCGTGTCAGGTAGTTTATAGAGTCTGCTTGGGATGATGTTTGAGCAATAGTGCAACTTGTACCTATTTCATATCACTTATTTAAATAAATAAATATTAATAAATAAATTAGGAACATTCCCACACATGGCACGGTCGCCTGACCTCAAACTAAGCAAAGCTTGTACTTTGGCTGCCAGAGACTGATATACATACATTTATATTTTGAAATATTTACTTAAATAGATAATAACACCCAGATATATAACAAACACTAATTTTTACCACATAAATGTTTCCCTAGGTGGGAATCGAACCCACGCCCCCAAACTCAGAAGGCAGGTTCACTACCAACTGAGCCACCGAGGCAGTCTCTATCTGTATCTCTAGCTCTATCTCTACTTATATCTAATGTTGTAGTCATCATTAATAGGGCGGAAGGAAGGCAGTAAATGTGACTGGCACGGGGCCTGTAAAGACGGCGCGCTGTAAAGACCTATACAAATAAAATAAAATAAAATAAAAAATATTCAGCAGAATGTAGACAATGGTCGATGATGATTACAATGATTTTAGTTATGCAAAGTCTTACATGAGCGGGACTTTGTTTATCGCCACGCTACCGCCGCCGGTCACCGCATTAGCTGCGGCATGAATGGACTGAACGGGTCAAGGGCTCAAGGCATTCATAGTACCTATTACCTACGAATACCTACGCTACGCCTATACCGAGACATTCTTGCAGTTCATTTTTTATATTATACAATAATATAATATATAATATTATTATACAAACGCGAAAGTTTGTAAGAATGGATGGATGGATGGATGGATGTTTGTTACTCTTTCACGCCTGAACGGCTGAACAAATCTGGATGAAATTTGGCACAGAGATAGATTATAGTCTAGAATAGCACATAGGATACTTTTAACCGCAGGTGAAACCGCGGGGCACAGCTAGTTATACAATAAAAATACAAAGAATACAATTCAGTTTCTACAAATCATAATACTAAGCTCTCACTAAAGAAAATCCTATCCTTTCCTTTTATTTAATTTATAAACGCGAAAGTTTGTAAGAATGGATGTATAGATGGATGGATGTTTGTTACTTTTTCACGCCAGAACGGCTGAACAAATCTGGACGAAATTTGGCACAGAGATATATTATAGTCTAGAATAGCACATAGGATATACACTTTTTAACCGCGGGTGAAACCGCGGGGCGCAGCTAGTTATGTAATAATTTCCAAAACATCAACACATAGATCGATCATGCATCGGCAGACACTGCGGTTACAGCTAATATAAAATTACTCCAGCAGGAAATCAGGGGAATCAGACTGATACGTGACCACATCACGGGGAGTTTCCGATTCGACGCGGACGGCGGGACACCCGAGATGGATGCTGCTATTATACGTAATGCGTGACCAACTAGCCGAGCGGAATAAAATACAAAAACTTACTTCGTTTTAGAAAACCTGCCTTCTGACTTTATGTGATAAGTGATCATAGTATTAACAGTAGGTACACGAACTGCATAACGAGTCAGAATGACTACTTACGAGCATACATAACTTCGATAGCTCAACGCACCCTACGCCTGCCAGCTCAAACGCCTACCCATATATACCACGCGGACGCGCGGAATAAGATTCATAGACGTCATTCCGAAGTCGTCACAACAATGAGGGCTTCGAGCGCTCGAGTGGGCGGATGACCATTGTCGAGCGAACACTCCACTCTGGCCATTACACGTCCTGTGGCGAGCCGAAGAAAAGCTCTTTATTATTCTAATTCCAGTAACAGATGGACCATTTAAACATCCTGCAGGCGAATAGAATACTCGGAATCATAACGATGTTAATGTGATGCTGTAATGTAACCTATTTTCTATTTTCATATGGGTTTCCCGCCATGACTGGATAGTGCTACGTTTATAGAGTACATAGAGTAGGCGGATTCTAGGTTCGCCTACTGAGCGGATAATGCAGGATTTTAGGCAACCAGATGCAATTAGGAATCCCGACGTTTTCATAGAATAGTCCTAGAATTACTAGGACAGACGTATAGAAAAGGCATCCGAACAAAATAATTTGAGAGCAACTTAACTATCGCAAGCCGCTCAGTAGCTCGTTATTTCTTTAATCGGCATTTGTATCATGGTGTAGCCCGTGTGTAGTCTGTAAATCGGACAATAGTCTGGAGAGGGTGAGGCAGGCGCCGCGGCATTGTCGCGAGGTGTCGGCCGTCGGAGCCGGCCACCGAAATAAGAAAAAGAAAGCTCGACCGACTATACAGACGCGCACATAGGGCTGCGCCTGCTTGGTACCTTTATAATTTTACCCGACTGCGCAAGGAGGGTTACGTTTTTACCATATATTAATCAATATGCAAGTACTTGCCTAATTCTATTTTTTCCATATGATCATCGATACGAAAAGTGAAATCGATACTTACAAGATATGACTTGAAAACTGTGTCGAAATAAATGATTTTGAATTTGAATTAAATTTAAAAAAAAAAAATCTCCATGTAAAGTCCAAGAGATATATCGCAACCAGTTACATTAAAATGAAAACGAAAACCCGGCTGCAAAATTTTGTACTCTTTGTCACTTTCACTCAAGACGATTCAAATGACACCTCACATGTCCAAATCCATCAAGCTATTTAGGCTGTAGTGCGTGCCAAAGAAATCTCATACATATACATAAATACACTCGAAAAACATCTCAAACAAACTATTCTTGCGCAGTCGGATAACAAGACATGCAGAGGACGTATTGACGGGGGCGATATTTAGTGATTGTTCCAAATACTGTACTGTCTAGTGTCCACAAGATCAATACAATCCCAGTCAATACAACAACGTTACGGGCAAAATTTAAATCCTAGCTACAATAGAATCAAAGGGAATAATTTATACAAGGCATATTGCGACCGTCTAAATTATTCATAGACAGCAACTGGTTTAGAATGACCTCTGACACGGTCAGAGCGATTTCAACCGCTAAACGCTAAATTAACTTTCCAATTTGAAAACCTTAATGGAATAGTCCCCATTAATACATAAAAAAAATCGAAAATATTTAAGCAGACTGATAATAATTTTTATTACAAAAATATGATAATTCTATATTTAATTCTGACATATCAGATAAGATCATAAGGCTAAGTGAGATTACAGATTTTGATAATTTCGTAGCTAAATTTAAATATCCATATTATATTATAGTTGTTCTAAGTGGTACAAATTATTTACAGTATACATACGTGCAAGAAAATTAGTATTGGTAGGCAAGAAATAATTTACAGAAACCAACTAACTTCAGATAGAAATGAAAAGCAGTAGACAAAACTGTCACACACACACAGGGATAACGGTTGACTCTACATAAAATGGCTGAGCATGCTGAGCTGGCATGAGGAACAAAAATCCCTAACAAGACATGTACTCGTAAGTAAGTACCGTGATTTATACAGTTATTTTTTTAATTTCTGATGTCAATAGAGGCAACCCTAACCAGCATCCCTGCTATTGTTATTACAAAATGACCCATCTCAATGTCGATGGGTTCTCGGAACCTTCCTTAGTGGTAACTAATACCCATAAGCCAGTGATCAAGCTTTGTATGAAATACAAAATCGATGTTGTGCTAGGCAAGCCTAATCTAAAAGGTGTGGACTGAAAAACAGATAAGTAATCTAGGTGTTACCGGCTTCAGTCATGGATAGCAATACTACAAACCTTAGTTCGTTACATCACGTCAAGATCGATAATTTAATAATTGTGTATTTTTTTACTTTGACAAAGAAGTACATATCGCTCGAGTTAGAAGAGTCATCTCTAATATGACGACGACTCCAAGCCTAGTCGGAGTTCGACTGCTTTCTAAGCCCGAGGTGCTTGATTCCCAGTCGGGCAGATGTTTTAATGGTGAATTTAAGCATGTGTTCTTGGTCTGGGTGTTCTTAATCCACATCCGCGTGTCCGATTGTTCTATGGCATCCCCGACATAGTGAATCCTAGTGATGAGCTATGACTGTGAAACGTTATCTGTTAATCCTATAGGTATTGTCAAAATCTCCGCGAATATGTTCACTGGTGAGAGCCTCAGACATAGTTTCATCGGCCCGGATGGCCCGAAACTAAGATAAATGTGGCTGCCGAAGAAACCGCGCGGGTTGCCGCCACAGATTGCATTGGGACATGTCAGGAGCTTCTGGACGGTTGGACCAACTCTAACCATTCTGTACCGCCTAATGTACGATTTGTCTTGGACTGTACTTTGCAAAAATTCCAACTAGTTTGTTGCAGGAAGTTCGGTCCGAGCTTTGAATACAGCCACACTTTGAAAAAACTGCAGAAGCTTGAGTACCGTCCACGTAATTCTACAGCGCCACAATCGTATACGTCGTACGCGCCTTTAAGCGTTTTATAAAGGGCTTATTTCTGACACCTCGGATGAAACATGGCGCATAACGAATGCGTATGCGCATTTTAAACGGAACACACCAAATTAGGCCTTCAAATTGGATTCTGGGTAATTCATTTTTGAGGTAGAGTTTGG
Organism: Peribatodes rhomboidaria; assembly: GCA_911728515.1. NCBI lineage: Eukaryota > Metazoa > Arthropoda > Insecta > Lepidoptera > Geometridae > Peribatodes > Peribatodes rhomboidaria. The sequence goes on from OU452183.1 coordinate 1,247,152, forward strand.
GAAAAAATCTAATATGATTGTTGTAATTAATTTATCTCTACTAAAAACTTCAAGTATCATTTTTAACGTGCTTTTATTAGTTTCACTTGTGATGTAACTAACAAACAATGGTAATACAATTATAAGAAGTCAATTTTAATCTACTACTAATTGTTGTCTCGAAATGAAACTTTGTGGATCTATATAACTTTATACATTTACTAGCGACTCTATCGTCTCCCCGGCTTTACCCGGTACCTATGAGAACCATGCAAAGCTAGAGAGCGAGAGAGAGTTGCGTTCGGGGAGAGTACCTTGCGTAAAAAAATATCTAACTCAGTTTTTTTAAGTGTAAGGTGAAAACCGCATCAGAATCCGATGCGTGCTTTAGGGCTTGTTCAGACGACCCGCGCCATCCACGCACAGGACCCGCACACGCTCACCACGCGCAGTCAGCGCACGCCTCGCGCAGCCGCATGAACAACGAGTGCAGATGCAGTGTGCGGGGAGAGCGCGGCACGTGGTAGGCGCGCGTTGCTCATTGATAAACGCAATTTGAGATTTATTGACACGTCATAAGACTAGGCTACTGTGGGTGTAGTGCACCTCTGCCCCTTCGGAGGAAAGTATGACGATATGTATGCATAAGACTCAAATTACATACATAATATTTATGCAACAACTTCAAAGCGAGCTAAACACGGGTGCTGACGCGCTTGGCGTGCGAGTGTCGTCTGAACGCGACCTAAGCAGGAGTTAGCAGATTTACAGACAGAGACAGACAGAACCGGAAAGCGACTTGTCTTATTCTATGTAGAGAAGATTGTAGTTCAGATGGCATTTCAAACTTGATCTGATGATGTAGTAAGATAGATAGATTATTAATATAACATCAGAAATAACAAAGCAACAGAAAAAAATACTTAAACTGTAGTGTAACAACTGGCCGTCTTATCACTAAGGGCCGTATTCAGAAACGGCGCTTGGTCATGAATCTCGACTTAAAACTGTTTTTAAGTATGGTTAAACCATTAATACGGTTAAGTTTTAAATCGAGACTCAAGACTAAGCGTGATTTTAGCATACAGGCTTAAAAGCGATCTTTTCTAGGCTAAGGAATTGTAAAGCGTGTTTTTTTCCTTTTTTTAACTAGGTTCAGTAGGTTCTACTTCCATTTTTAGTTTCGTGTTAAAATTACAAGAAACAGTCACCCTAATGTGGTGTTCTATTCTTTTGTAATATCTGTTATTAGAGTTATTACATTGAATGCCAATTTTCATAATTACTTATGTGCATCCTAACTTTTTCGTAACTTTAATATTATAAATAACAATAATACTCTCTTGAGAAGATGATGATGGTGATTATATAGCATGGAAACTTTTCTTCATCATCCCACCAGACAACTCTTTGGAGACCATAATAAAAACTTTTAAAAACATATTTTAATAAATTGACCATGTATAACAAGAAAAATTTGCTGTAACATCCATCTATCCATCCTTACAAATTATGAAATCGAAAGTAACTCTGTCTGTCTGTCTATTTGTAGGCATTTGTGTGTGTCTTGTATCATGTATCTTAATAAAATTTTATAAATAGTTGCAGCAAGTCACAAGGAAGGTTTTTGAATACTTTATTCTGTATAAATAAATCCTTTTGTCATGAAATTCTGTAAGTTAATAAAGATTAACATGTGACAGACAACATCACAAAATAGCATGTAGTTGGTACCAAAATAACAACTCACAACTAAAATAAAAACTCTGGTCAAAACCGGTTACAGTATATCATGAAGAGGGTTTATGGATACTATTTTCTGAATAAATGCAAACGAAGTTGCAGGCAACAGCTAGTATTTAAATTATTACTAATATTAAAATTGAAAGTCTGTCTGTTTGTAGGCTTTTCACAACTAAATGGCAGAACGGATCTTGATGAAATTTGGTAATTAGTTACAGTAAATGACGAGGAAAGTTTCTCAAAACTGCTTTCTGAATAAAAGCAAACTAAGTAGCAAGTGTTCAACATGTGTATTCTACCAATACTTACTTACGGATGCCAAACCTGGAGCCTAACAAAAGCTCACAGCCAGAAACTTAAGGTATGCCAACAAAGGATGGAGAGAAGCATGTTACACATTAAGCTGAAGGACAAGTGGAGACTGACCAAAATTAGAAAGGCGACAGGCGTAAGGGATACTCAAGGAAGATCATAAGACTAAAATGGCAGTGGACTGGATATGTGATCAGATCCTCTAAGGAAAAATGGACCAAAGAGGTCATGTCCTGGTACCCCAGAAATGGGAAAAGATCAAGGAGACGACCAGAGAGATGTTGGGAGGACGATCTTCCAAAAGGATGGCGCAGAATAGCCAAAGATAGAGAGGAGTGGCGACATCTAGAGGAGGCATATGTCCAGAAAGGACAACCTGATTTTGAAGCTGGTGTTACTTGAAATTTTAGAACTACTTAAGTATTTTTATTTTACTTTTATTTTTTGTAACAACAGAAATCTGTAACAAAACTAAAAATCAGCTAATAATGGCTATTTTTATTTTTTATTTATTTTATAAATAGCAGGTAACAGCTAGTACTTTAGAAATAATTATACTTTCATTATTTTTCATGTCACTAACTATTTGTTGGCCTGTTCTCTGGTTAGTGCAACATTTTAGTATTAATATAAGACTTATATATGTATGTATGTGGTGATAAACAATCAGAGATAATGATTAAATCATTCTTTTACCTGAGATAACCTAACATTATTTAAGGCTTCATCCTAATTGCAATACAATACACTCTTTAGTGGCACCAAATACAAAAAAAAACTAAACACCCAAATATATAAGCGCAATGAGCGGTCTTATCGCTTATTAAGCAAACTGTAGGGGCTGACTATCCGCTGACTGACTGAGACAATCTGAGCTAACTCAATGTTCAACAACGGCAAACTGTAGCAAGATATGAATCAGCCACTTATCAGCAAACTATATGCAACAATTGTGTATGGTAAACAGTAACAGTGACACAAGCTATTTAGGCTTAATTTATATTACCAGTACATTGCAGCTTTCAGGTTTGACCCGTATTATGTGAGTTGCACAGATGGCATAAGGCTTGTTTTACTAGGTATGTACATACAGCAGTGACATTAAATTTTCCTCAACTCACGAGCAGTATAATTTAAGCCTTAGACCCTGTTGCCGTAAAACTCCTGAAAGGTGTATATAGCAGGTAGATCTATATTTTTTACTACTAACGACATCTGTTGACAAACATTTTAGTGGGAAAAAAAACAAAATTTCATTTGAATTTCTTACAGATAAATAAGCAAAGGTAGATTGAAAAGGAGTTCACCATAGTATAACTAATTTAGTGTTAATTATCAATATAACAGATAAATACTGCGACAAATAGATCAGGCTATGGATAACTAAAGAATACAACCATGTCTTTTCAGAGTTAGGAACCCAATGTGTTAGTAAATAAAATAACACATTGTACACAATTATGCACCTGCAAACTCGGTAGTTACGATTACGATTTTGAGCGAGCTAAATAATAAAGAATAGAGGTGGAACTAAATTACTTCTTTCCAAACACCTGACTTATGAATCAAAGACTTCAGGACATATAGTGTAAAACGGATTAAATACTGACATTTTCCAATAGCATTCTGGAAATAATGAAAAACTAAAGTTTTTACTTACCCATTTTCAGCGAAAATCACTCTAAGAACCACTTCAGATATATTTTTACAGGAAAACATTCGCACACAAACATCACAAAACAGCAGCCATTTTGATTTTTCTGTTGCCAGAAATCAAAATTTAGTCTATTCGTTCAAAAACACAACACAACCTTTTTTTTTAAATTCTTTGGGTTTTGGGGCAATTTTCCCACCAACAAAGTAAGAGATGAGGTTGTTATTTGTTATGGGCGAGGTAATCGTTGATGAAACTACTAAAAATAGTAACAAGAGGTAATAGAAAGATTAACTGACGAAAGGAATTTAGTTAGTAAAAAATTACTTTTTTTTTCGGATATGAGAGTAAAAAAGAAATAAGGAATAGAAGTGGAACTTTCCATATTTTAGTGATGGTCGTTAAAAAACGATGATTTATTCCAAAGAGGGCAGCTAAATAATGTTTGTTAGAATCGCTTCAAAATCTCTAAAGTCGTCATTTGTTATTTTCTGACTTTCAAAAATAAGGAAGGAAGGTTCCATGTTTCTTTTGTGAGTTAGAAAAATGATACTTTGTCATTTTTTGTTTTTCCTTTTCATGTGCTTGAAATGCCCAAGATGGCAAAGATATTGAAATATGTTAATAATGTACATTACAAATTATAGCATGAAAATGTAAATCGTTTTACACACCTAACGAAAAAAGAAAAAACTTTGTGTAATGCGTGTGCAAGGCACTAATTTTTTAAATTATTTCGTTTAAAACTTAGTAAAAAACATGAATCATCTGTGATCTGTGACAGCAGTGACAGCTTTCAATTCAATGTTGCCAGGCTCTTGATTGTTTTTCTTTTCCTGTCAACAGTTGTCAAAAAGGTTGGATTTTGTGTGTTCAGTGAAATTTTTAAATGAAATCTATGTTAATCCCGTGATAATTCAAGTGAAATATAATCTAGGATAGTTTTTTTCGTAGTTTGTAGCTAGTAGTTTATTTCTACTTTCATATTTCAGCTCCGAAATGGTGCAGCGGCTTACGTTCAGACGACGACTGTCGTACAATACAAAGTCAAACCAGAGAAGAATGTAAGTAATTTCTTTGGTTCTCACTCAAATAATGTTCTATCAGACTTTCTCGTTTTTAAAACTGTAAAAGTAATTCAATTTGCAAAACATAATTTTTAGTTTACCAACTTAACCTCAAAACAAGATGGGTTAATATAATGTTTATCTAATAGAACTTTTTCTAGCCCAAAAGTCATTCTTGTATTAGGTATGATGAGAACGATCCATTAGGCTAAGCCTAAGTTCTTTTCTAATCGTTTTAGAAAAGCACCAACAATCTCTTGATATCTAGTAAAAAAAATTGGTAGGTAAAACCTGTCAAACTTAATGCTAACGCTTAACACTAAAAGCCCTATTAAGATTCCATATGTCAGGGATGCAATAGAACACATCGACACGGAGACCCAACACCCAGACTCAAAACAGATTTTTAAATTCATCATACAAACACTGTTGACTTTCGACATTGACTTTCGATTTCAAGACCATACATTTTTTATGTATCGTTAGAGGTGCGTTTGGTAGTTCATGGAATTGAAAATGTAGCTGTCCAATTTCTAAAACATCTAATTTGTTTACATATAATGTTTTAGCAAATGCACTCAATGCAAAGGCAGTATTTACTTTTCCCTAAACAAGTACAAATACTTTCGCAATTTAAACAGCACCCAATGCTTAAAAGGAATTAATTTCAATTTCAGAGTAAGAACTCCAGGTGGCCGCTTGGTCTATCAGTATGTAAAGAAGCCCAAGAAGATCCCGAGATGTGGTCAGTGCAAGAGCAAACTCCGCGGTATCCAGCCGGCCAGGCCTGCTGAGCGCTCCCGCCTTTGCTACCGCAAAAAGACAGTAAAGCGGGTGTATGGAGGTGTCCTCTGCCACAAGTGTGTTAAGCAGCGCATCGTCAGAGCTTTCCTTATTGAAGAGCAGAAAATTGTGAAGGTCCTCAAGGCACAACAAGCCAACATTAAAATTGGTGGTGGTGGTGGCGGCAAGAAATCTGCAAAGTAAATGGTAGGCTAAATAAAATTTAAAAATTAATCTTTGTTTTATTTTGTTCTCAAAATTTAACTAGGTTATACAAAATAATTCATTCTGGCATTTTAATGTAGTTTAAACAATTATGGTTGTTTGTTTATCTGGCTGAAAAGTCCTTCCTTGGATCTTTTATATGCTTTCCTTAGCCAGTACTTTAAAAATAACTACAGAGCAGAGGTTCTGTGACAGTCCTGTGAGAGAGACTGTGCTGCCCAACAAGTTTGACTCCAGGCCTTCATTAGGTGTTGTGGTCCAACAATACTATAGTTGGCTCACAGAACTATGTTAAAGTCAGTTTCAAGTCCAACTGCGCCGTTCAAGTCATATGAGCCTTTATTAGGGGTAGTGGTTCTGTCAACACCTACTGTGGTGCCACTTGACTTCTGAGTTCACAGTTTTGAGGGGTGGTTACCTTAATCCTTTCATAGTAAAGTTTCAAAACTTGACTTGTCAACTGGGAAGAAAAGAATACTAGCATAGCTCTATCATCAGTACGCGCGTCGTGCGACCTTGGTTTTGAATCCGGCGGGTGCTGGGTTAAGGATGCGATTCCACTGAAGCGAACTCGGTGGTATATGACCAATAACAATGACTGAAACGACTAGTATTTTTTATCCGGGTCGCGTTCAGAGTATAAACCCAGAGCGAATCTTTATCGTTCAACACTATAAGGATACTTCGAAGTTGCATTTTTGGTGCTCTGCTCTGACGTGCCCTCTGAACGCACCCTTAGCAACGAAATACCACTTGTTCGCTAAACATTAGTCGGTAAGGTGATACGTCTCGCTCACGCACGAAAATTAAATTTGTAACAGTATTTTTTGTTTTGTAACTAGACCTATTGTACGTGATTGCGGTTACGTGTAAACTATTCTCGTGATTTTACAGATAAATTTGACAAAATATGCACCTGATTACTCATGTAAGCTAGGATCGTCCTTGTTGCTCTCGTTTGAAACGTCATAGATGTGAGAGTGACCAAGATAAAATCTCATCTCATCTCACGCGCAGGAATAGCCCCCTAGGTCATTTCACGGCATGGCTTGGTCCGGTAGTGGGTGGTAACTAGTCACGGCCGAAGCCTCCCACTAAAGTTTGCTACCCGGTTAGCACTACCTGGGGACCACGTGTAGGGAACCAGAATAGAGTACACTCCTACGGACGCGGGTAGCTCAGCCCCCGAAAAAGTATCATTTCTTTGTTTGTATCAATTGCCCATACTGTGGCCCTATTCGGAGATTTGAGATTTTCATCTCACTTTTTTTCGTCCTTGTTGCTCTCGTTTGAAACGTCATAGGTGTGAGAGTGACCAAGATAAAATCTCATCTCATCTCACGCGCTCACCATCTCTCAGCTCTCATCTCACACGTTAAGTGAGATGAAAATCTCAAATCTCCGAATAGGGCCCCTCTTCATTTGCACGAGTGTGGACAAATGATACGAACAGCTACTTTTCGTGTTCTCTACAAAACTCGACTTAAAGTTTCCGTAAAGTATACACGGCTTTACTGAAATGTTGAAAGGGGAGGGATTCACCTCATCCATCACCACCTTCTCCTCCATCATCTTCATCATAGGTATGTCGACTTTTTAACCGCATTGGCCATATTGGCTCTAGCTTGCCCTACGTAGAAAAACCAAAGAAATGACATGACAAGTGACATCGACATTTCATTCCTTAATTCCTCCCATCCCCCCCTAAATCTGTAAATTTAGTCGTGAAAATCGTGAACGTGTAAATTTTCGTCATAAAATTTAATTTTAATTCCTGAAACAGGAGCCTTAATTACTAAGACAAACTGCTGTGATATAGTTATAATTTGAAAATAATAAGATGTCGAATCCCTGGAAGAAAGTCAGCACACCAGCTGAAGTACAAAATCTAACTGAAATCATGTCCGAAGAGTTAGCGCGAGGTCTTCAAGTTAAAGAAGAAATTAAGTTTGCAGAGGAAATATCGGATCAGCACGAGAGTTCCACCAACGATATACCTCCGGAGCTACTCAAACAAATAGAGGAAGCCAGCGCCAGCGGCTATTGCGATTCTGACGCTGTTATTGCAAAAGTTTTGCAATGTCAGTTCGACAAGGAGTACGATGAGGAAATCAAGCGAGTGGAAAAAAAGAAGAATGGAGATGCGAAGGTATCCGTTTCCTACGAGAACTACCGGCACGTTCCTGATCACTTATTGTACGATTCGGACTCCGGTGATGAAGATCTCGACAGGGTCGTGAAGAAAGACTGGGATAGATTTGAGACCAACGAAAAAGAGTTTGCGAGCCTACCCAAACGAGGCTTCGTCATGAAAGACGGTGAGATGGTCACTAAACACGATAGTGTTATTAACGGTAGAAGAAATGCTTGCAAAGTCATGGCATTCCCACCAGAAGTGTGCACTGGCGACGGCGCAGGTTTCGACATGAAACTCTCCAACTCTGTGTTCAATCACTTAAGGGAACAAACAAAGCACCACCAGACTCGGAAAAACAAAATGTTGGATCGCAAAGAGAGTCATGCCACTGCAGAGATGGGCCTCGATGAGCCCACTAGACTGATCTTATTCAAGCTTATCAACAATGGAGTCTTGGAAGATATCAACGGGGTGATCTCCACAGGTAAAGAATCTGTTGTTCTACATGCTAATGGGGATACATCATTCCCTGATTTTACAGTTTCTAAGGAATGTGCAATTAAAGTTTTTAAAACTACACTGAATGAGTTCAAAACTCGTGACAAGTATATCGAGGCAGACTACAGATTTAAGGACAGGTTTTCAAAGCAGAACCCCCGTAAGATTGTCCACATGTGGGCGGAGAAAGAGATGCATAACATGAAGAGACTGCAGAAGATTGGCCTGAACTGCCCGGACATGGTATGCTTAAAAAAGCACATTTTGCTAATGTCATTCATTGGGAGGGACAATAAGCCAGCTCCGAAACTTAGAGAAGTAATTCTGAAAAAGGAAAAGTGGCAGAGTATTTACAATGAAGTAGTAGATGCCATGCACAAGATGTATAATGTAGGCCACCTGGTCCACGCTGATCTTTCTGAGTACAATATCTTGTGGTGGGATAACAAATGCTGGTTCATTGATGTCTCACAGTCTGTCCAGCCAGACCACCCCAGAGGTCTGGAATTCTTGTTGAGAGATTGCCGCAACATTGCTAATGTAAGTCAAAAAGTTGTACTATATTATGCAATAATGTTAGTTGTTTACCTTGACGTTGTAATCTATTTTTGTTTTTCAGTATGTGAGTGTGACTAATAACATGATAAAGAGTACAAAGCAGCATCAACTGATTTGGTTTTTATATTTATTTTGCAGTTCTTTGAAAAGAAAGAAGTTCCCGCTGTGAAGTCTGCCGAAGACTTATTCAAGTCCATCACTGGCTTTGAAGAAGTTGATGTGAACATGCTTGAAGGGGTCCATACCACTTACAACTCTCTGTCTTCAAGATTTGAAATAGCTTTGGATGATAACAGAAACACAAGTTATCCATTTGAGTACTGCTGGCAGAAGACCAGTGAAGGAAAACTGGCAAAGAGTGACAAGAGTGGTGATGAGGATGATGAAGATGAAGCGGATGAATTTGAAGATATGTGGGTGCATTCTATCAAAACTAAGGAAGTGGACACCGCTGCCGACTTTGGAAATGCTATAAATGTTGATGCTGCTCCTGGCACACGCCCTAAAATTGACGAAAAAGCCAATTTTCCTAGTGAAATTGTCTTTCCAAAAAGAGATGATAATATAGGAAGTACCAGTATTGAGAAAAAGTCTTAATTATTTGTATCTATTTACCTACTTATGTAGTGAAGGAAAAATGTTACAGGAAATCATCAGTTTTATACAAATTGATGATGATGAACAAAAAGTATGACAAAAAACAGTTCTGATTGTGTTTGATATCAGTAACAAATGTATAGTATTATTGGGGTTTGATCAATTAAAAAAATGCATCTTAGTAACATATTTTTATTTAGCATCAAAGGTACATTACAATAATTAATAAACATTTCTTTTGCATACACCACTGTCCATGCTTAATCATGTTTTCTTTCCATCCAAAGATTGTCTGGAAGAGATTGCTCTTAAGCGATAAGAGCGCCTATTGCACCTATATTTTTGAGTGTTTGTTAAAGATTTATTTTGTATTTGGTGTCTTAACATATCGTCACGCCTTTCCCCCGAGGGGGCTGGCAGAGGTGTAATACTGTTGGGAAAAAGGCCTCTGCCCCGTGACCCCTGTTGGGTCACCCTACCCTATGAATGTTGGTTCACACTATGTGTATGAACACATAAAGCAGAATATCCATGAGAAACACTTTAATGCAATATTATTAGATATTACATTACAAACAAACACAATAATCACTAAAACTCTTAGAAAAACATTCTAATAAAAATTTTCGCTTCTTGACAAGTATGCTGCTAATTGTCAACTCACAAATTTTTCACAATTCCAAAATCAGTTGTCTTTTTGAATCCTCATTCAAAAAACCAACCAGCCTGTGTTACTGACATGAGGTTACATATTGTGCAGTAGCAACTCTTTGCTTCAACACTCCTCCTTAACCTAATGTCCATTCAAACATCTTGCATGCTTCTCAAACACACATACCCATACTCCTCACACACCACACAAACTTCCCCTTTGGAAGTGGTTTTGTTAAAACATCTGCAACCATGCCTCACGCACAAAGTGGTATCTAACGTCTACATGTTTGGTACGTTGGTGGTGTACTGGGTTCTTTGCCATAGCGATGGCAGACTGACTGTCAGAGTAGATGGTTATGGCTTCATCCAACTTATAGACCCGTCGATCTGATACTTCTGCTAAAAATCTTCGCAGAAATATTGCTTCTCTTACAGCTTCTGATACCGATACATATTCAGCCTCTGCTGTGCTAAGAGCAATAGTTCGTTTTTTAGTGCTCTGCCACGAAACAGCTCCTCCCTGAATAAGGAACACTGAGCCAGAATATGAATGACGGTCACTATCTCCTGCATAGTCAGCATCAGCGAAAGCCTCCATCACTTCTTGCGGTTTTCTTCCCGTGTAATATCTCAACCCATGACTTATTGTCCCTTTGAGATATCTCAACACACGTTTGGCGGCGACCCAGTGTTGTTCCTCGTAACACTCATTGAATTGACTCAAGTAGTTAACTACATGAGCTATGTCTGGCCTTGTACAGACTGCTAAGTACATAAGAGACCCCATCAATGCTCTATATGGAATCCTTCCATCTGGTTTTCTGTCATGTGAAGGCTTCTCTAGCCTTTGACCTGGCACTGCAGGTGTGACTACCGGTTTGCAGTCTTCCATATTGTACGCCTTTAAAATCTTATCTACATATTTCCCCTGGTGTAGCTTAATCCCAGTAGCATCTTGCACAATATGAATTCCTAACATTAATTCAGCTTTCCCGAGGTCTTTCATGTCGAAACTGGACATCAATTCGCTCTTGACCTTAAGCATCTCTTGCTTGTTATTCCAGAAGATTAAAATGTCATCTACGTACACAGCAATGATGATTATTTTGCCATCATGTGTGCGCATGTAGACACATGGCTCATTTTCTGATCTCTTAAACTTTAGCCTTGTGAGCTGAGAATGCAGCTTTGCATTCCATGCTCGCGGAGCTTGCTTCAGTCCATACAGTGCTTTATGTAAAAGACAGACGTGATCTTCTTTACCTTTTACTTCCAAACCTGGTTGTTTCTGGTTGTTTCATGTACACGACTTCATGTAAATCACCATTTAAGAATGCCGTTTTTACGTCCATTTGGTCAATTTTTAGTTCTTCTCTGGCTGTGCTCTTCAAGAACCATGTCTGATCACTGGTGCAAACGTCTCGAGGTAATCAATGCCTCTACGTTGGCTAAAACCTCTTGCGACCAATCGAGCCTTGTAGCGCGTTATTCCCCCCGCCTCTTCTTTGATTCGAAATAACCATTTCGAATCAACGATATTGCTTGATTTCGGTGGCTTCACCAGCGTCCAAGTTTCATTCTTTCTCAGCGCATTCATCTCCTCCTCAATCGCGATTCTCCACTTCTCTTTATCACTACTTGATAGAGCTTCACTGACAGTTAAGGGCACATCACTTTGAAGTGCTTGATATGTGACGTGATCCGGAAATTCTCTAGGTTTTCTTTCACGCAATGGGTATCGTCTTTCTCTTTGTTGTTCTGGTTCTGGTAACAGTTGTTCGACCTCTTCGGTTGATTCCGACTGCATATCCTCTATTTCCTCTTCATCTCTTCCATCAACAGACTCCCATTCATCATTACTTTCTACTTGATTGTGGTTTGAATTTTCTGCAGCTATTTCTCTTACTGTCTCGTTATGTTCTTCGTCAATTTCCAACTCACGTTGATGTTCGAATCCAGTAACATCTCGCGTATTTTCTCTGTCACTATTTGTTAATCTTTCATTTTCTAAAATAAGAAGAGTCTCATCTCTTCTTGAATCAGAGCCTTTCTCTGCTAAGAGAAATTGGCTTTCGAAGAAAACTACATCTCTTCCTTTGTGAACCATCTTGGTTTCTGGGTCAAATAATCGGTAGGCTTTGGATTCTTCACAGTATCCTATATGTACAAACTCTTTGCTTTTAGGATCCCATTTAGTTCGTATCTGAATCGGTATATGCTTAAACGCTCGACACCCGAAAACTCTGATACCTACTCTTCAGATTTTGTTTCTTTCCAGACCATGCTTCTTCAGGAGTTTTATTTCTAACTGCTATCGTTGGAGACCTGTTTTTCAAATATACAGCAGTCTTCACCGCTTCTGCCCAAAGCTTATTGCTTAATCCAGCTTCTTGGATCATGCTCCTTGCTTTTTCAACGATTGTTCTGTTTGCTCTTTCTGCTACACCATTCTGCTCTGGTGTGTACTCGACAGTCAACTGATGCTTAATTCCATACTTCTGCATAAAACCCTTCATCCGAGAGTTTACGTATTCTGTGCCATTGTCAGACCGTATTGCCTTTAACTTCTTTCCAGTCTGCAACTCTGCAAACTTCTTGAACTCTTCAAGTTTATCAAATACTTCACTTTTACATTTCAGAAAATAAACAAAGGTTTTTCGGGTAAAATCGTCAATAAACGTAACGAAGTATTTCAATCCGCTGAATGACTCTACATTCATTGGCCCACAAACATCTGTATGCACCAACTCAAGTACATTGTCAGCTCTGCTAGCTGTAGTACCTTTCTTAAAAGGCTGTCTGGTTTGTTTTCCCTTCAAGCAAGCTACACACTCTAGTGTAAAAGAACTGTTAGAAAAACTTACCCCCGTCGCCATACGATCACGTAATAGTTTTAAGTTACGTACGCCTAGGTGACCCATCCTTTTATGCCATAACTCCATCTCACTACCGACAGAAGTCGCCAGCGCTGTGTGCTCCAAACTTTGTTTCAATTTGTACACACCGTTTTCCTCTACACCTGTAAGTAAAGGTTTAGCAAGTATTTTACAATTTCCACTCTTTACTACGTTAAAACCGCCTTTGAAAAACACAACATTAAGATCTTTCTTTGTGATAGCACTCACGCTTAGCAGATTTGATGCTAGTCCTGGAACATACATAGCATTAATCGTAACATTAGGTTTTCCACTTACCACTGTACCACTACCGACCCCTTTCAGCCTTTCACCATTTGCACACGCTACTAACACTTCCCTGTCAAACTTCTTCACATCATGCAACCATTCACGCTTTGATGTCATATGGTTTGAAGCTCCTGAATCTACTATCCAATCAGCTTCTGAGCTTGATGTTGCCAACGCGAATGCAACCGAGGCTTCATCTGTCTGGATCTGTCTGCTTCTGTTCTCTGGACAGTCTATTGCTTTATGAGGTCCCTTGCAGATGAAGCATTCCAACTGTTTCTTCTGTTTCAGTGCATTATAATAATTATTTCTCTTGGAAATAAGAGCTTGATTGTTAGCAGTCTTAGCTGAA